>OZ014443.1:14534927-14894212 GCA_963966035.1 Acleris laterana
ACTAACGACATCTAGTATCTAGTAGGAAAACTATCTGAACTTCGATATCAACACCAATCAACAGTATCAACTAAGATCTTTGCTCACCTATCTTCCAATCCTATTTGGTTGATGGCCACACAAATGTACCGTCCGTGTTGGCTGTACGACACGTTCTGTAGCTGAAGCTGCGGTGTCGAAGATATGGGGTACCCGTCCTCGGGCATCGCGTTAATATGGGCTGAATTGGGGCTGGAAAAAAACATTCCATGATACACAAAATAAAAACTTAGGCCAAGGTCGATATAGGAACGTTCTCTTTTATCTATCACGAAACTAATCAATGCTAAAATCCTAGCACGGGCGTTGATTCTTCATTACATTATTCGTAGCGACTTCAAGATTCAAGACAGCACTAGCGCCATCTGTGACAAACGTCAGACATCAGTTATCACACGCACATGAATCCCTTTTCAATGTTAAGCACAACAACCGATAGATGGAACTTTTATTAAAAAAAACATGTTTGGGATGTGGTTGGCAAAAAATCTATTTTTTACTATTATTTCATTTCTAATTTGCTTATAAAAACTCTATTGGAATAACTGTAATCAATTTCGGTAGCCTAAACTTACTTGTGGTACCACTGGTAAGATGGAGGCGGGTTGCCCTCAGCCTTGCACTCCAGAGTGACTTGAGAGAACAAGTTGGCTTCCACCACTGTGTCGGGACCCACCCACGTGACTTTGGGAGGATCTGAAAATATAGGTACATCTTGCACTTAAGCCTAAGTTTTGTAAAACCACTGTTATTTTATGAAAACATCAAGTACCTATAAATTTTTAGCATGGGATTCTTAGTTTTAATGATACTTACATTTAACGTCAATTTCAATTTTAACTGAATCTGATGTACCCACTGAGTTTCGTGCTTGGCAGCCGTAGATTCCTAAAAAAATATTTTGTACTTCATCAACATCGTCATGATAATTAAACGATAGGTATATAAGGGTTTCAATCTATGACATAGCGTTTGATTTTAATTAAGCGACAATGTTTTAGCGGGTTACTTGTTCTAACCGCTCTATTAGTATACTTACCTATAAATGTTTTGTCATTATGTTATTTAGAGACACGTAGGTAGTCGAAAAGTATAACTTAGTTCCAGTAAATCAACTAAAAGGACATATTTCTTGGTTGGCCATCATTTCATTACATATACACAGTGCAATAATCCATTCCTACCTGAATGGTTCCTCATGACCGGTGCCAGAATGAGCTTGGCTCCGTGGGTGGCGAAGACCTGGCCGTTGCGTGTCCACCACACGTATGGAGCAGGGTTCCCATCGGCGCGGCACTCGAGGGTCAGCGCGCTGTTGCCCTCCTCCAGGCTGGCCAGGGCACTGGGGTCTGCGCCGTTGATGGACACCACAGGAGCGACTGGGGGAGAAATGTTTGATTAAATATCTGCTACGTCATTAAAAACCTCTTCAAGTAGAGGTTTACTTTCTGATTCTAATACTGCCTCTAACATACATTAAACTACTTTTAATCTAACATCTTACGACAAAAATAGTTTCAATTCCAACATCCATCCATCCACCCATTCCTAAGGCAGAAATAAGTTTCTGTCAAAAATTTCATTTTTGGGACAAGATTTTGTTGCCAACTGTACTTTTTTTGCACAGTCGTCATCTACTCGTCAAGACGATTCTAACAAGCCCTAACACGACTGGTTTATCCTGTGTAATTTAGGAGTTCCTATGGCTAACCTGAGTCTCCATCATCAAACCAGCTCGATGATACTATATTATTGTATTGTCATCAGAACTAAAGGCGTATGTAAATTTCCAGCTTCATTGGAAACCGTAAAATTAACTTGCAAGATTTGACCCTTGTAATAATATAAGTACACATTTCTTGGCGGTCAGCATAATTTTAAGCAAGCTGTGCTTATTTTTGCAAAGATAACTTACACGTGACATCGAGCATGGTGTAGGAGTCCCGGTAGTACGGCGAGGGGTAGGACGGGTGGTGCGCGCGGCAGGCCAGCTGGCGGCCGTGCGCGGCGCGCGTGGCGCCCAGCTCCAGCACCGACCGCGCCGCCCACACCCTGGGCCTCTCCACTTCTGACGCGTTGGTCTGACTCCACGCAGTTAGGCGTTCTTTCTCTGGAAGAATTTAAACCAGGATTATAGTGGTGAATTTAAACCAGGATTTACAACAACTTGTAAGAGTTGTTGGTAATTCTGTAGCTCTGCCTACCCTACTCTGGGATGAAGGCGTGACGGTATGTATGTATTGCGGTGAGTTTTTTTGGGAGCCCACTGGCAAGACATCCAAAAGTGGATTCTTACAGATGCAAGTATTTTTGAGTGATATGAATATGATGATATTATTATAGTGTTTAATAGCACCAGTGTTGGTCAGTTTTAGCTGACCAGGACCAATGGACTAGAACTCTTAATTTAAAGCTCGGTTATAAATTAAATGTTGCAAAGTTAATTAATAACTCCTCTATCATTTCAAATAAGCTGGTGTCATTATTTTGGTTTGAGTTAATAGAATCTGCAGGTTTTGTCACGATACTCCATCTTCCATTTTTACCGTAAAGGCATTCGTAACAGCGAAAAACTCATTCATACGAGTACACAGTTACTAAGGTAAAAGCTCCTATTATGGACAGTGCTCCAGTTATGAACAATTCCATAAATATAAGTCTCTGAGATTGATAATGCTTTTAGTGCTACAATTAGATTATATTAAATTATTCGGGATTACTACTATTAGAATAAAATGTTTAGTATTGATATGTTTTCATTTAAAAAAATGATAATGTTCATCACTGGAGCCTTGTCCATAATAGGTGCTTTTACCTTACTACTTTCAATCACGAGTCAATAGGCCCGGTTGCCTCATTTGCATGTCAATAATGACTAAATAATATAAGAAATATATTAGCCTGAACATGATCAGCGTACAACCTAATTCAACGCTTCAAATACATACCTAAATACCACTCGATGTAAGCAGGCGGGTTGCCATATCGCGCCTCGCAGACGACCGTGGCTCGCGACCCGGCTGGCACCGTGATATTCTGCCCTGGCAGGATGTGGGAGCCATTGAAGAGGATCCTGGGAGACTGGGGGGGAACACGCACTGCTAGGGCCCCGGGGGGGCTGGATAACGCATCCTGGAAAACAAACGGGGTACCTATATTTACAAAAGTTTATTTAGTTTAGTAGTTTAAGCCAATTAAGTCTGTTAAGTGATCTCAGCTCTGGTACATAATAATATGTACTCGTGCTGGTAATGTGTTTCTTGCCCTGTTTAAATGAAAATTTGTTTCTTACATATAAATGGAACTATAGGTCTTTTTATGTCATTATGGTTATATCTTGTTTTTGTGTGACTGTTTGTTTCCTAAATAAACTAAAAAAAAAAATATAGTCAAGATTCGAAAAGGTGTTTAACATACACAATTTCTTAGTAGATAGTAGATATATTTTTAAGTTAGTAGCATAAAATTTAATTAGACCTGGCTGTTCTATTATTTGTTACCTCAATGACGATGCCATGGTGCCATCTATCACAGAGACCTTTAACAATCAACAGGTACTTATACCAGCACAAAACTTTTGCCATCCTCAAAGTCAAGTAGCAGGAAATCAGCACAGATAAAATGATCCTACACGTAAGAACTATACCTGAACATCATAGTTGCTGGCAGTAACTTGGCACTGCCACTGTCCATCATCGAGCTGCAGGGTAGCAGCTCGCACCCAGAGCGAGCAGTCGCCGCCAACTGGGCTGTGCTCGTTCGCCCACTCGTATTTGCCGCGGTAGATGCCCACTGGCTGGAAATAAAGAATTGAGATGCCTTAAAAACAGTGGAAGAATTTACGTATTATTGATCTGTTAGTCAATCAATAATGTCATTGTTCATTCGATAAATGTCAACCCACAGTGATTGACACTAATACACTATATTGCAAAATTATTGCGGGATGACATCATCATTATACTTATCAACACACAATCCAGTATGATCTTGGGTTTTTGATCTATCTTATGTTATAAGGGTTAGGACTTTTGGTGGCGTATCGTGGTTCTAGAATCCATGGAGTCGCAATTTCCTTATTATTATAATATATGACACTAAAAATGTATTTAGTTGATTTTGAAATATGACCATACTGAAGGTCAAAATCAAACAGTCATGAATTATAATAATAAGGAAATAGCGACTCCATGAATTCTAGAACTACAATATGCCACCAAAAGTCCTAACTCTAGTTATGGTGCTATCAGAGTTCTTTCGACTCAAGTCCATGATGACACTACACTTGTTAACTTGAGATAGATTAATTTTAAGCACAATAAATCCTATTAAAACTTTTTATGATAAAATCCAAAATGAGTAAAAACAAACAAAAAACTACGGCTCTCTCTACAGCTTTATTCAACCCAAAAAAGCGTATCAATGCATATCAATTTGAAAGTGTTTTAAATATGCCTCGACCTACTTCGAAAGTGTGCATATTTTCTAGAGCCAGACATTCACGGTTCGTCGGTGCAAGCCAGCCATTCACGAAATTACACTCCCCACGATCAATGTGCAGAACGGAGAGAAATCCGCCGGTGTGACCGAGCACACGAGGTAAACCTACTCTTAAATTTCACTACCGTACGCTGAGACTGGTTGGAAGAACGATCCAAGATCTGAAGAAGCTGTAAAAGTAAGAAAGTTCCAGGAATTACTATAGCAATGCCGTTTCAGCGTTCCTCAGTATGGAAACACCGAAACTCGTATTTTCGTTCGAGAAAACGAAATTATAACATAGACAGTTCTGCTGTTTTGCTTTCGAAATTGAATGAGTAGTTTCGAAAATTACAATTTCATAAAAGTAATTACCACTCTATACAATGTGTACACAGATTCATACGAATACTTACGCCACATTTCACCAACATGGAATAAGACTTACTCCGAGATTAGTCTTTACAAATTCGGCGTTTAATCTAGGTATAAGACCTTATTCCAGTTTCGTCGAACGCAACCTTACGTGGGACAGTTGCGTAAGATAGACGAAATCCAAATGTTTCCCAGATTTTATATTAATTTGGGTTTGAATGGAACTGAACTGTACTGAAATGACCAACGAACCTAACGGCTTGGCCACGCCTTTATGCGACAGCGGAGGCGAATTATTATTATTATTATTATTTATTTATTATGAAAATAAGTTGAAATTACATGATATATAGGAACATATGTCCCACAAAACCGTTTGCACAGTTTGACTGTGGGATCGAGCAGTCTATGCATTTGTTTCAGATACCGATCGTGGCCAAGCGGTGAGGTCAACAAAATATTGTAAACAAGTGACAATCGATACTCATCGACATCGACATCGACTCATTGACATCGGAACAAAAGGCAACGGTTAATTTCCGCTTGTTTCACGTCCAGTTCACACATCCGTTGAACTCCGGTCCGAATTCCGATAGTTACGGCCAGTTTTTCATGCCAGATCCGCGCATTAAACACACATCAAGGGACTTCAATGGAGCGGCGGACCGGCCTTTGTAATCGGACGGTCTGAAACCATCGGATTTGGGTTACGATCTAAGGCGGGTTACCATTGATCTCTTATAACTAGATGTTAAATCAGAAGAAAATAATAGCTCATTTGCAACGATTTGTATATCGGGTAGAACATAGGTAGGTATCACTTTCACTAGCTTTTCAAATTGGACCAGTCATTCCTGAGATTAGCGCGTTCCAGCAAACAAACAAACGAACTCTTCAGCTTTATAATATTAGTATTATGTAGATGCGTTTGCGTGAAACTGTCATGTGGTTACACATGACAGTTTCACGCAAATCTAAGTATGATAGTTAACCCCGTCCCAAACTATATTCTAAGCTTGTACTATCGCTACTAGAGAACTATAAACGTACAGTTAAGGACTTTAATTGTTAAGCCACTATGGAACCCTGTCGCATAACGTTGATCATTAATTTTAGCGTAATTTCTTTAATATGGTTTGACGCTGTCATTATGACAGGGTTCCATAGTGGCTTAACAATTAAAGTCCTTGACTGTACCTACTTAAATAGAGAAATACATACTTAAATACCATATAAAACATACAAGACTCAGGAACAATACTGGCACTCATCCATCCATCACACAAACTTTTTTTTTCAATGTTTAGATCGTTAATGCGATCTCCAGTGCGTTACCGCCAAGTTGCGCACGGGCAGAGTGCGTGACCGAGTTTTCGGGAGCGCAAACAGGGCAGAGACATTTTCTTTGATTAATAGCGATCGAGAACAATGGCCGATTCAGCAATATCCGCTCGTGTGAACCGTGACTTATGCGTGCGCGCATCCGTTTGGCAATAAGCGTGTTTAGCATCTGTTGAAACGTTTTGGCTAATGTGGCTCTTTATACTGAGGTAATTTATACCATAAAACTAAAGTGCAGTGCGATAGCTCTTTGAAGGTGCTTCGGGTTAGTATAGTTCGTTCGTTCAAATAGTTTGCATGCTTTGATGTGCCGCTACAATAGCGGTGCAAAGCGGGGTCCGCGACTTCAAACGGTTGCAATGCAAACTATTTGAACGAACGAACTATACTTTAAGAGCGAGTGAGAGAGAAATACAAACCAAAGCACCTTCTAAGTGCTCATAGACTGTACATCTTTACTCCAACGTTTGTTAACGAGCAACGAATAATCATGCGGAACTAACCATTAGTTGAAATTACTTTTTAACTAATGCTTGGCTCCCTTACGCGCATTCGTTAGCAAACAAATGGCGGTTTTTGGAGCCACAGGCGGTTACTATATAATTTTTAAACAAAGGAAACTTATGTGAAATCTTACTAATATCAATTAGGCGTAATTAGGTACCTATTAACGCGAATGTCTGACTGTAACGCCCTTAGGGCTAAACCGTTCTAAATTAGAATGTATATAGTATGGCGAATGCTTGAACTGTCAACTCAACCTCTCCGTTAAAAGCTATTAATTACCAATGTAAGGATAAGTTTAATCCAGGAAAAAATATATAACTTTTTATTTATTTATTTAACCTTTATTGCACAAAAAAAGTACAAATGGCGAACTTAATGCATAATGGCATTTTCTACCAGTCAACCACATAATCATACAGAAACAATGCATAAAATACCTGTTCAAAATCAGCATTGCATAAAACCACGAGCCATCTAATAATTACCTACGACTGCGCGAGTTCCCCGGTATGTTTGTCATTGGAGAGAGCTGCATAAATTCCAAGAGAACATCTAAACGTCAAAACTTTGTAGAAATCCAGACTTCATGAATAAGGACTCACTCTGCATGACATATTTCTAAGTTCGAGTTACGTTTCCGTATAATTTTAGTTGCGTTGTTATTCAGTAACGCTTCCATTTCGACTAGTGACTAGCCTTCCGTATTCCTAAATCACAATCCTAAATCAAGTATGAATAAATAGATAACAATAGAAACTGCTTTTCTTTATAGTTTTTAATCCACCATGACGCATCCCACCACTTAAATAAAGTGCCGGGGACAATGTTACACAAATTGAGCAACTCCCCAACTAAGCTCTAGGTACCTACTGGAGATGGATAAATAAACATCAAACAAATACTAGGACTCATCACACAAATAATTGCCCTTGCTATCTAAGTTAGCAATTTTCGAAAATCTATAAAATGCCAACGCGTTGGACTCTTTATGTCTACTCCCTACATTTCTTGTCGATGGACAACATAAATGTTAGCAGGATTTGCATATTGGCTAGGCCTAATGATTGGAAACTGCTACTGAAATCACGAGTCAGCGTTCCACCGCTATTAATAAATAATAACACCATGCAACGGAACAATGTATGACGGCGACGTCTAGTTTAATTTTAGGTTATGCCTTATGACGTACTAAAATAACACTGCCAGGGAAGCTAAATGCAATACTGAATGCAGCTGCAAAACGTAATGTAACTTTACACTTTGCAGCAATTATTGTTTGGAGTATGTAATATTTTTTTCTCAAACATGCTCGGAATGAACGGTTTTCCGATTGAAACACAAGGACGGAAAGTGCCTCATTTTACTCCTAGGAGTAAAAAAACCATATGAAAACACTTTCCGTCTATGTCCATAATTGTTTATTAAAAGTGCTCTCTATTGCATACAAAATCGAAAGGAACGTGAAAAAATCGCGCACACCCAACTTGTGGGTGCAGTGTGGGCCGGCGGCGGTGCGTTGTGCTTGAAACTATCTTCACTAATACCTACTCGTAGTTTTCAAACAAACATTATCTCCGAATTTGTCATAGGTTTTTAAAAATACTTGTAATTATGTATTTGTATCATTTCCTCACATGTTTGAGAAAAGTATTATGTGTGCCTCGGCGGAAACGAGGATTTCCTGACTCGTATTTTAGCAGGCCTCGCTATTCCTCGGCCTGCGAACAACCTCGTCAGGAAAAAAACCCTTACTTTCCGCGCCTAGGCAACAATGTACTATTATGAAAGACTAAGGTATATCCAGACCGGTACAATAAAATAATACTCGCTCTAAAACTGACCAATTTTCCGGCATGAAATCAACCTCCTTGCCGAATTTCCATTTCATCGTGAAAGGTAACAAACAAACAAACAGAGTTATGTACTTTAGCATTTATAATGTTAGTATGGATAGATAAAAACGGTTACGTATCAGAACGCCTAAAATTAATAAGCCTAATGTATTATAATACCTAAAAGTTCATAATACCTAATGGTCTTTTTTACAGAAACCGAAAACGTTTCAGGATTTTTTAAAATGCCATTGTATAGATTATAGAACTCATTAGGTTAGGTTAGGTTAGTTTTATAACAATCCTGGAATATGTACGGTTTCAATAAAAAATACCATTAGGTATTATGAACTTTTAGGGATTATGATACATTAGGCGATGGGCTTGCAACCTGTCACTAATATACACATGATATACATCTTAGCCTGTATGTGCAAAATGTGGTTACAGAATTAACAACTGGCTGTTAAAGTTGTTGGTAATTCTGTAGCTCTGCCTACCCCACTCTGGGATGAAGGCGTGACGGTATGTATGTATGTATGATACATTAGGCTTATTAATTTTAGGCGTTCTGACACGTAACCATAAAAACTCGTAATACATTCGTCTCATGAATTATTTCATCCAGATACAAAACTAGTATCATTCCAAGTAGGTCGCTCATTACTTAAAGCTAATTAATGGGTAATTGAAGCCATTTTCAAAATATTTTATTTACATTAATTAATAATTTGACGCGATTAATTAACACAAACAAAGTAACTAAGTGAAGCAATCGATGAGCTTGTAAAACACGTTATTTACATAGATATTCAATTTAATTAATCCGCAACAAAAGGTTTCTCATGCACAAACATTAGGCAATAAATCGCCTTGACATACAGGCGTTGCATTAAAGTTGGTACCTGTTTCTGTTTTTTGCCTCGCTCATTCATACGTCGAGGGAAAGTGACATGATAAACTATCCACTTACGATTACGATATCAAAGGTAAAGAAACGCTTTCATCATCCGCATTATCAAAGTGTGTGAACTTATTGCCGGGTTAAAGTTGGAACCAATGTTTGTCATACATATAGTTACGTCGAGGTTGGACCTCTGTTGTACTGGGTAAACCCATATTTTCATTTGATTACTGTTAAGTAAATAGGAGCTACTGTCACTCTGATAATATATCTAGTAGAATAGAGGTTCCGGACTAAGTAACAATGTTTTTTTTTATTGATATAGGTACTCTCAAGTTCTCAACTTGCTTAAATTTTTTGACATTACCTAAGTACAAAGTGGGAAAAACGGGTCTATATCGAATGGCATACAATTATTAGTCCTATCGTTGTGTCGCATAACGTCTTTTGTCCTAATAACGTGTGGCATACACTTTGTTCCGCATATTTTTGATTGTCCGAAATTGTTGCTCCTATTATCGTTTGTCCTAAATATTATTTGTCCTATCGTTTGATGTGGCTAAGATTCAACAGTCGAATGATTGATGTGCATAATTGTAATATTCCTAATATTTAATGTGCTAATAACCTAACCTAACCTAACCTTGTCAAACTTGTTGGTTCTGGCGTTTCACTTGTTCGTTAGGGTCACAGTTCTACCTAACACTCGCTTCGCTCGCTTCGCTCGTCGTCGTACCTAACCTAATTGAAATCTGACCTGCCTGAAGGTAGAATGCGTAACAATTCTGACTTCACGCCTACCATAGTTTAGTTTAGGTGCTGTAATTGTAGCCAGTTTAATAATAGGCAAAATAATTATTAGGACAATTCATGTTAGGACTATTATGCTTTAGGTAATTAGACTTTAGAGTTATCAATATTAGGACAAACTTGCTTTAGGACGTTAAATGAGTATGCGCAAAAAACATTATGCGATACGACAGGCGCCCGGGAAAAACATTTAGAAAAAGATGTGGGCGCTCATCTTTTGTCAATCCTGAAAAGGCATCGGATACCATAAACATACTCGTACTTATAAAACATCTGACTTGCGATAGGTTAGTCTTCAGATTTGTAGTCTTACGTTTGTGATTGCTTTGAGAATGCAAATAGACCCCAGTTACCATCCGGTGTCATGCCTTACCCTTGCAATAAAATAAAAACATCGGAGACCCGTGTTACTAAGACTGTGTATTAAGAAATTACTTCATGTAAGAAATCACAAGCCCCAAAATTAAGATGCAAGTGCCGTTCCAAGATAAGACATTGTCACTATATCCGATATTTCTCACACTCTTACACACGTCTAAATGATACTAAACGTTACTATTATCCGAGCCTAAGCTTGAATTGCCATGTGAGCTGTTAGCATGCATCTTTCGAAACATAATTATACCCCGGAGGGCCTACAGCGCTATTCGATACAAAGGACAATGGTACAATAAATGGTGACTAATCAAGGATATGTGGGAAGCAACAATATACATGTCATGTCGTTGAGCTCACGGCCTCGTTGGGGCGAGAATATCGAGGAGAATTTACCGTTCAGTGTTATTCTGATCTATTATAATTCGGCCAATGTATTGACGATGGACAGGATGATTCCTGTGATAGAGTTATATCGTAAATCCAAAGGACTACTACAAGTACTCCGTAAGGTCACTTTAGAATCCACATTACGCTGCCACGCCCTCACAAGAATCAAGAGGTTTGGTTATGTCCTTCCGCGTTTTCGCGTGCCTTGATTGTAGAATCAAATTCAAATTTATTTTACGAGAATTAAAAAAGTTAAAAATCATAGACAAAGATTCAGACAAAAATCTACGAAAAAGGTGTCACGTTTAAAAAACAAAAAACTATCGAGGTTTTGTTTCTAATTGTATACTAACGTATCCAAAGAGGTAGGTAGGCGTTATGATTATTAATTGATTGATTAAAATACACATAATCTAATCAATCATACATACTTACCTCTAAAGATGTACCTACAAAACCGAATTAACAAAACCATCGGATATAATAAATACATGTGTAACCGGCGTCCTTGGCAGCATTCACAATAAATAAGCATCGAACGTGCAGACGATAGAAGCCAATCCCACCATTGTGCCGCTGCCGTGATTGTAAGCGAGGAATGCGATTGCCATCATGAAGGATGGGAAGTTTGCATTGAGTTACGCCTACGTATAGTCGGCCAAGAATGTCGTCTACTTGGAGTTAGGGCCCGTATTAATTAATACACTGAGCTTGAGTGCGATGGGGGTTTCAAGATGAGGTCGTTAGTTTAGTTGAGCTGCTTAAGAAGCTAGCGGTCCCAGGGTAAGGGTTAATATTTGACTGACAAAAACGGTAGGTATTATTTCAGATTATTATCGATCTGCAGGTGACATAACATTTGAGAGAACTCGGATATGTATTCCTTAAATAACCACATTATATGATTCTTATGATTTGTAAATCAAATCTGAATGAATTTGACAGTGCAAGTTGGATGTAAAAGGTTGCGAATATTTTTGTTATGTGAGCTAAGGGTCCCCTCGTTGCACGAGGCGAGGGGATTAAGCGCAATAGAGGGACTTATAGGGCGTGCACGAGGCAGCGTAGGGCTTTAATAAAAATAGAACTTACATCAATTTATTTGACTACATTCCTAAAAAAAATATGAATAGAGAAATACTGCTCCATTAAAAATGCATGACACGAATACAATAGACCATTTATTTTATCTAAATAAATATCGGGGGACAATCTCACTCAAATCGACCTAGTCTCAAACTTAAGCTAGGCTTGTATAGTCTCACGGTAAGAAAAGGTCCGTCACTTTTCGACTCTTTTTTTTTTTTTTTTTTTTTTTTTTTTTTTTTTTTTTTTTTTTTTTTTTTATGGCATATAGATGACAAACGAGCACACAGGCCACCTGATGGTAAGTGGAAACTGTGACCCATAGACATTCGCATTCACAAGACTGCAGAGCAATCCTAAGACTGCAAATGCGTTGCCAACCCTGAGGACTAAGATGGAATGCCTCTATGCTAGTCATTTCACCGGCTGTCTTATCCCCAAACCGGAACACAACAATGCGAACACTGCTGTTTGGCGGTAGGTTAATGGATAAGACGGTGGTAGCGATCCGGACGGACCCTGCACAAGGTCCTACCACCCGCAAAGCTAAAGGTTCAAAAGTGACGAACCGTTTCTTACCGTGACTATACTATGGGTACTAGGGAACGATAAACATTACATACTTACATACTTACATAGAAAGCACCCAAGACACACAAACAAATAATTCGCGCTCAACACACAAAATTAAATATTTGTTCTGACCGGGAATCGAACCCGGGACCGCTAGCTTCGTAGGCAGGGTCGCTATCAACTACGCTACCAGCGTCGTCAAAGGTATTTATCTATACAAACTGAAAAGTATGCCAACTACTACTACAAACTGGAATAAAGCCTTTGAACTCTTTAAATGGCGAGCTTCCTCTCCCATACAAAAAGGTACGAATATCGATTATTTGGCACAGAATATGCTTTGAACATCACGATCATACAGCCCGGGGCGAGAAAATAGAGAAGCTGTCAAGGGAACAGTCATATTTCCCAGTTTGCAAATCGAAGCCTTATATTGGATAGCGAAACGAATAAAGACCCTGGATCCGTTTTATTGGCTCTATTCGCAGTATTTCGCAGACGCTACCATTATTTGTCGAGTCAAAGACAAATTGAGACTCAACACCGTTTCAATATTCCTTGATAAAAGATACTTACGCCAGTATAGAAAGTTATGACGCCGCCAACTCCCGTCTAAGCACTAAACATTTATCCCCTAACATAAAAATATGAAATGTGGCTAACCATTTGACGAAAACTTTTTAGGGAAAAACAGCGTTGAAAAATGCCAATTATAAGTTTTCCGATTTATAACGTTACGTTACATTACATCTGTGAAATATTTGCGGCGAGGCTTCCTTTGCGAAATTCGTTAAAGAAATCCATGCAAATGTAATAGGACCCGACCAAAAAACAACGTTCGAATCGGTACCAGCCTACATTATAAGTCTCCTTAATCCATTCTGTTCCGATTCACATCGTAAACTCAACGTTCAAGAGTCCATTCATTTTGAACAACGAGCCATTGAATATGAAAGGATCGATCATGAATATCACTATCGCATATTAACATCGCTAATGTACTTGAAAGCCCCACAGAGGGCTCATTCAACCAATGAAATGCAGAGAGTATAAAATAAAGCCGACCGAAGACTTTAGAACGCACCTGCAATGTAGTTTGGAATTCGAATATTCAAGAAATCGTTAGGGGTTCTATTTCTTTCAACTATTTGAAATTTGAATTACGAATTCTTTTCAGCTCTAGCTTCTATAATGGCATCTTGCGAAAACAAAACATTCGCATTACAAAAGCAAGCTCGGCAGTTGGTATACTACCTATAGAGAACGAAAAATACGTCGGTTAAATCAAACAACAATTATCCTTGTACTGTTGTATGAAGATCCTTGACGGATGCCTTTACATTGCGGTTTATTATACGAATGCCCTTTCAAACCGCCGTGCCTTATTGATGTATCAACGCATAGCAACGCGTCAACCGGACGACATGAGAATATTAAAATGTACAGTCACGAACGCGCCGAATTATCGTGACTATGTACCTATAACAGACATTAGAGCTATTATGCTTAAGTAACATGCGAGATTAAATCTCTTCTTAATTTGTCATTTGACTGTCGTGTATAATAAATATAACATGAGTACATGATGGATGCTTAAGTAATCGATCGCAAAGTGTTGGTAAATGCAGGGATGCCACGACAGTTGGTAAATGTAGATACGCTGGCAGCATTTAATGCAGAAATTCATGTGCACTGAGTGTTTAAGTTTAGCCGGGGATTTGCATAAAGCTTTCAGTTTATCTTTTGGAAGCATATAATGTCCTCGGAATATACGCCTTTACTGTGTGTTTCAGCTTTGCGGATTAACGTGTTCAGTGCCGTCAAATAGGGTTTGTATGTAATTTTGACCCCACGGAAGTGTCAGTGGCACTGATTTTAAGCAATCTAGTATTCGGAGGTAGGGGATAAGTTAGCTATAATAATTCGGGCATATTCAATGTAGGTATGAAGGATATTATCGTATTCTGCCTGTTAGTCAGTCAGTTCTGTATTCAACATATTATAATTATGTGTACTGTTGTTGTCCTAATGTTTTGGTGTTTCCGTTTTGGTGTATTAACTGTTAGATTGTATGTTTCTGAAATAAATATATCTATCATAATTCATTGAATGATTTATGAAAAATCATGGACTTATGACTTATGTCCTAAGGTTAGAATTCTAAAATCAAAGCAAAGCTTGGATATTATCATATTATGGTTTGATAATGTCTATTTCTAGGTTCAAGCAAAACCAGCAACCCTAATTAACCTTTCAAATCATCTTATTGACAGTATTTTAAGTTTAAATACATTACTTACTTACTAAGTAAATATAAGGTTTAATCTAGCTACAATAACTCTCATTACTAAAACGCCTTCCCTAATACATAACTGCAATACAATCTAACATAAAATCCAATTATTTCGCTGCGCATAATTGATGATTAAAAACACGTATTGTATAAGTTGATTCGTATTTACAATCTAGCTTTGAGTTGCAAGACTCGCTCTTTACGTTTCCCAATCGCGATTGCCTCAACTTGTTCCTCTGCCCTTCCAAATCACTAAAGGTCTCGGCCGTCATCCTGATCAATATCATTGCATTCTCATGCATTAACTCATCGATGGCCTTTATCAATCGTTTTGTTCGTTACCTGTCTTAGAGCGCGCAAAAAAAATGAGTCAGCATTGGATCCTCTTATCGGATGGTAATGACTAATGGCCTGTAATATATGGGAAGGGAATGACTGCGCAATACTTGCATCTAATTGTCCAACGGTTGAACAAACTATGGCCACTCTAGATGTTGGTCGATAAGAAGGCATTGTTGAGCGATTTCTGAACTTTTTGGTCAATTGTTTGGACATGTCATGTGTCGCGTGTTTGGGACTGCATTGGGGATGACGGGGGCTCTATTGTAAACAATTTATTGTTGTATTGTCATGAGGAAAGAGAACGTTTGAGTATTTGTATAGGTCTGTCTCGGTTAAAGTTATGGTGATAAAGAAATGCAAGCATAATTATTATCGTGGTTGTAAAATATTAGTGTTCGAAGGATTTAAAAGGCACATGGCATTTATTATGATTTTTTTGTTTCTTTCTAGATATTTGTACCGTAACTATCACTATCACAGTTTTCTAAACAATTTGTATTCTGATTTTGTCACCATCAAAAGGTAAACGTGTCATGCACACACACGACGCGACGTGCGAGGCAAAATGTCAAACGCATGGGAGGGAAAATAAATGGTATGATGAAAGTAATAAAGACAAGCTTAAAGCGAAGCGATTACACATTTGCAAATATTACGCTATTGAAGTAATATAATAAATTTGGATATTTGTAAGTGTGTACTTGTTTGAACATTATTTAACGGTTGAACGAATTTTAATAAGAATTTAAGTTTTATAAAAATGGGGTGAAATAGTGACGTTATTGATTTATTCAAATAAAAATCATAAACATTCCATAGCCGTTCATTAGATTCAGTTAACAGATATTGTAGCTAGCCATTAACTTGTTAAGAAGTCAGCAGTAACTGTATCTTATTCCAATTTGCCCGATGTGTTCAAGCCTTTTGAATTTTAAACACAAAGAGCAAAAATAATCAAAAAATACCAAGTTCAAGGTAACCTTAAAAAACCTCATTTTAAAACATGGTGCAGTGTAGGTAAATGTTAATGTGCATATTTTTAATAATCCCTACTGTTCTCCCATCACTTGGCCCAGCCCATGACTCGGCACTGCGCGTGACCGCGAGCCGTGACTGCGCCGTTGTTCCAGTGCGATATGCGCCCGCGACGCTCCGGCCAATTTTACACATCCCCACTTTACCAACTACGACGCCACACAACATTAAACGCTGAACCATTATTAACCTACTTGCCATAAGTAGTAAGGTTTAAAGTAGAATTGCGGTTTAGTGAGAGTTGTGTCCTTGAGGTAAAGTAATGTATCATCGTGAGGTTAATTTGTAGGTACTAAGGTACTTTTGGTTAATTTGCGCGGTTTCGGCAAATTATTGTGAGCCTTTTATTTTGTACATTTTAAGAAAAAATATGGCAAAACCAAACGCAGAGAAAGAAAAAAGGAGAAGAAACAACTGTAAAAGTTCCGCGAATCAGGCTACTAACTCAGAAAATATCATAACAATTATATTTCATTGGAAAGAAAATCATAGCTGCACTGGTATGGTTTAAAATTGAATCGAATAGTGTAGTTAATTAAAAATAGAACTGTCAAACACTAATTAATAGTTCATGAGACAGCTATTAAAACAATCATGAAACAATTTTATCGATGTGAATGCTCTCCCTCATAAAATATATTATTCAGCAACCTGTCACGCTGAAGCTAAAATCGAATTTCAACTGAAATCAACACTGCCATTTCTATTCGACATGACTATATAATTTAGCACTTTAAGCCATTACGAGCTGTCAATAAAACTTAAGGTTCCAAGTGTTATTTAGAGGACGGTATAATACAGTGAATTTAAAAGTGTTCAATACACCTTCATCAATCGAAAGGACGTATCTTCACAATACTGCAAGCTGGAAATTCATTTACATCCACTGCAAAAGGTTGGTAGTCCTGTGGCTGCTAAGGTGCATTATGGCCGTTAAATTATGAGTGTAGAATAATAAAGACACGACGAAACTGTAGGCCGGAGGCATCAGGCGTCACGGCGGACTGCTGAGTTCCCAGGACTGCATGAATCACGAAGGCTAGCTCGTGACTGGGATGGTAATGACTGCAGTTAGGTTTAACGTCTGTCCTGTAACTTGGCTTTGTGAAGCCGACGGGTATAGTATCTATCATACGCCGAAGTACTCGTATGCATACGTTCGGAAAAGATGAGGCCAAACTGATTGCATAATTTTTTTTTTATTGATATAGATAATTATTTGTATGGTTTTCATATAAAGTTACGCATACCTGTATATGCCCTCCAGCACTTACGTACACACATTAATATTTCAACCTGTTGCTTTTAAAATTACCCTTTAATGAATTTTTACTTTTATCAAGGCAGTACATATCGGTATTTATGTATGCGTTTTTTTTTCCCCATTTATTTTTCCGCTTTATTAGTATTATGTAAGTAGTTTACACGTATAATATAGTATGTTTGAACAGCGTTCCGTGAATCACTGCCGGTACTGGCAGAACATTTCCGCTGTAGGTGTCTGACACCTCAGCATTTTGCTGAGCCAATGTCAGTTTCACCGCCGCGAGGACACACATTGCGTGCTATCTCTGTTACCTTCACTGGTTTCTCTAATATTTCGTATATACGAGGGCTGCTACTTAAGTAACCGGAATCCAGGATTCCAACATTTTTAAACGCTATATCTGACCTCCATGGTAAAATTTGAACTTTTTTTAATACTGGCCGCTATATATTTTTTTTCTTATGTACGCTAGTCTTTTGTTTTTGGCGGGTTTAAATTTTAATCTCGCTGCAAGAATGGAACTCACTCGTGAAAATATTCGTGCTATGATTTATTACGATTTTCGGCGTGGTTTAACGCAACAACAGTGCATAGATCAACTAACTTCGACTTTTGGTGATGAAGCTCCATCCAAAACTACTGTGTATCACTGGTTTAGTGAGTTCAATCGTGGACGTAGTATGCTCAGGGACGAAGTTAAGGATGGTCGCCCGAAATCGGTCGTTGTACCACAAAATATTGAAGCTGTGCGAAAACTTATAATGCATGACCGTCATGTTACGTATCGCGAGATAGAGGCGACTATAGGCATATGTATGACGAGCATTAATAAGATATTACATGAACACTTAGCTGTGAAAAAAATTTGTTCGCGTTGGATCCCGCACAACTTAACTAAGGATCAAAAAGAGGCTCGCGTCGAATGGTGCAAGGAAATGTTGAAAAAATATAACCGTGGTGACTCAAAAGCTGTTTATAATATCTACACAGGTGACGAATCCTGGATCTATGCGTATGATCCCGAAACTAAACAACAATCAACGGTGTGGGTGTTTCAAAATGAGCCGAACCCTACGAAAGTAACTCGTGCAAAAAGCACCTTGAAGCAAATGGTGGCCTGCTTTTTTGGTATTAATGGCCATGTGGCTACAGTGCCCCTAGAGAATCGTAAAACGGTTAATTCGGAGTGGTACACGACCATTTGTTTGCCGGAAGTATTTGAAAAAATACGGAAAAACAACCAGCGACGGAGAATCATTCTGCACCATGATAACGCCAGCTGTCATACATCACGTGAAACGACTCGATTTTTGGAAGGTCAAAATATAGAATTAACGGGTCATCCACCTTACAGCCCTGATTTGGCACCCAATGATTTCTATTTATTTCCAAATGTAAAGAATAAATTACGTGGTCAACGATTTTCGACCCGTGAAGATGCCGTCGACGCGTTCAGACAGCACGTTTTGGAGATACCTCAGTCAGAGTGGAAAAAGTGCTTTATAAATTGGTTTCAACGTATGCAAAAGTGCATCGATTATCACGGAGAATACTTCGAAAAACAATAAAACCATATTTAGCCATGTACGTTTGTTTATTTTTTCTATTCCGGTTACATAAGTAGCAGCCCTCGTATCTGTGTCTATTGGTCGGTGAATAAATGTATTTCCTCTTCTTCTTATTATTTTTTATATATGTAGGTGCAATATGTACAGTCACGAGATTTAATTTGGTACCCACCTTAGGTCCAAAGTTAAACTGACATCCTACAACAATGAAGTAGAGTTTCCTAAAAATTATAAATGACTTGACATCTGTAATGACATTGACGACTTCAAGCATATTTTTCTTGAAATGGGTCCCAAATTAACGCTCATGACCGTACTTACCAGTCGCCATGATTACTAAAATAAATATATACAAATTAAGCTTGGCTACGCATTTAGCAATTAAAACAAATATTATTAGTCAGTAAACTGCCAGCCTTTCGTTATGAAGTCAGTACTGCAATCATTTGCACGCATCCTCACCGTATTATTTGCAACTTTCTACCAATGAAGCACTCTTTTTCCTTCATTAGTTCTAATTTTAATAAAGAAACAGCTTAAAAATGTAATCGCTTCAGACACAAACTCCCAAAAAAGCTCTTGTAATAACTGAAACCCACATTCCGCGTCGCAATCGGTTAAAATAAAAACAGAACTAAAACGGGCATAATATCACGTTCTAAAAGGCCACCACGAAGGTTTTTAACAATGGGCTTTTAAAGAACTGAACCGCCCAAATAAGGACTTCATTACCATAATTACGAACGCGAGATCATTGCCTTAAATAGAGAACACGAGTTTTGACCTCACCCCTTTCGGGGGACGGGGATGACGGTTAACGTTATTTCTAAACACATTCAAAGGCTTTGAAAATGTGACACGGAGTATGTAAAGGGTGATGGGATTTTTATGGACCCCGTCCCCACCCTCCAACAATCACGGGATGCATGTCTATATGTTCATTAGGAGCCGAAAACAGACAAAATACCTATTTTATAAAAAAAGTCCTTTCAAGAGCCAAGTAAGGCCAGAATTAGTTCATTTTTAAACAAATTCCATACGATACGATTATGATTTTCCAAGAAAACCCCATACATATGGCGATTGACTCTATGGTAAAAATACTTCATGTTGCCAAGATCTATAAACTGGAACATGTTTCAACTCTGTTGGTGGGTGGGGACATTTTTGCCCATAGTCCTTTGTACGTAAAGTGGCTTTTTTCTTTGCTCTTGAGTGTACCCACAGTTTTAAGGCTTGAACATTATGTGCTTTAACTGTGTACTAAAAAGTAAGTATGCGATGCGGTGCCAATTAGAACCCTTCAAAGTAACGGAATGGAAAATGTTAAGGTTTGTATAAAATATACAGGGTGAAATCTAAGTCGTGATTCCAATGATCACCTCTGTGTTCTACCCACGAGTATGAACAACTTTCACTATGGGACCAACTCAATGGGATATTTCAATATCGAAAAAAAAATCAGCTGATTCATAGAAAAGTTCAATACCTACGCACTCGACCAAAATGTATGAAGCAGCTGTTTTTTTTTTTGATATTTCAGAGTTGGTCCCATAGTGAAAGTTGTTCATACTCGTGGGTAGAACACAGAGGTGATCATTTGAATCACGACTTAGATTTCACCCTGTATATACACAACAATTGGTAGCTTCTCTATTAAAACTTTATTCTCTTTCATGGCAATCAAGTTCACAGACTACCTAGTAATAGTTTGGAAGTGAGCTCTTACCATAGTAACCAGCATTATAAATGCTTTGCCACATCTATGGACTGTTGCTAAGTGACTGGGTTTGCGGCTAATATGATGGTAGCCGGACCCTAAAAGTTTCTACCATCTGCAACTTGTACTGACTACTGCGTATATTGTTATTAAACTTTTGTTCTGCACATACCTATGCTTGTCCAAAGCTGTTCAGGGGTGTTAATCTCTTTTAGAGTTTAGGTAGTAGACCGTCGTTATTCAGAGAATCACTACCCAGGGACGAGATTCTAGGGGGTGAAAACCATATCGTCTTTGACCTTTTATCGTATTGTCAATTTAAAACCATGCCATAATACGTCAAAGACGATATAAATAAATAAATAAATAAATAAATATCAGGGGACAATGTCACACCAATTGACCTAGTCCCAAACTAAGCTCTAGGCTTGTACTATGGGTACTAGACAACGATATAAATACTTATATAGAGAAATATATACTTAAATATAAATAGAAAACATCCATGACTCAGGAACAAATATTCGCGCTCATCACACAAATATCTGCCCTTACCGGGATTTGAACCCAGGACAGCTAGTTTCGTAGGCAGGGTAACTACCAACTAGGCCAGCGCGTCGTCAATATATATGTATGGTTATAGCCATCTAGAATAGATGGTTAGAAACATGGTGTATCACATTGAATATCATTTTCCGACCCAAAAAGGCCTAGGGTAAAGTCACCAGTAGTCAGCCAGAGACCAGTATAGTCGACCTTATATAAGTGCGAAGAGTGGGAAAAATATTTTCCGTACTCTTCCCACTCATAGAAAAGAGGCCAACTACAGGTATCTGACCGATCACTGGTGACTTTACCCTATTAAACTTCAGTCATTGTCATTTAATTTTGTAAAGGTTTCGGATGCGCATGATTCCCAACGAAGTTATATTTCAAACTTTAAAGAATCGTGACTCCACCTAGTTAAGATTCAGATCTCGCGCCGCAAGCCGCGATTGTTCATTTAAATACAGCACAGTTAAAGTTTACCGGGCTAGATAAACGACACTTGAATGTGAGCGGTTAATTTTATCTACGAATGAATATGTAAGGCTTGGAATAGTTTAAAAACAACTGGTGCCTTATGGTTGCTCGAAAAAGCGTGCGTCGGCTTCCTGTGGCGTTTTTTTGTGAAGATGGCGGCGGGTGCGTTTATACAGCGTGTTGCCTAAAGTTGAGACTAACATCTGTGCCTTTTTAACAGCACCATATAACCTCATTAATATACCGTCAACGACAAGAAAAGGTTGAACTTTGTCATAACTCTTTGTTTTGTTACTTTGTCTTTGTTATTTTTATGGATTTTCGCGTAACGCATCTTTATCTTTACTTTTGTTTTTATTTTTATTTTTGTTTTCTGCCTTTAAAGGTATCCTTAGTCTTTTTTAAAGTAATTTCACATTTTCAAGTAGGTAATTAATTAATTATATTGCTCGGTTAGTATATGTAATATTTAACTGTGGTAACTTTACTGGTTGATGTATAATCTAAGATTTTTATTGTATTAGCCATATTGTACCGTTTGTACCCTAATAAACATTAAAACATTAAAACATAACTCATCTACTTTTATAATTAACTTGCTTCGTTTCGGTTTATGTGAGTATGATATATAGCTTATAGCCTTCCTCGATAAATGGGCTATGTAACACTGAAATATTCTTTCAAATCGGACCGGTAGTTCCTGAGATCAATATAAATATAAAAATATAAATATATAAAGTTTATAGATACATAGTATAGATGTCATTGACTAATTGAACTTGTCATACTTTGTTGTGTTTAATGTTGAACGTTCACATTTTTTTTATTTGGGGTACTGTACAACGGTTTGTTTTGTTTTTTGAACCCCCTTGCGAATAAGTAAGAAGTCATAAAAAATAATTACATTATGCCTAACAATGTTAAAAGTAACAGAAAAACTATTCCATTCCTATTGGTTGACACTACATTTTATAAGTGATAAGTGACCTTGTCGCTTTCAATCGTTTCACAATTTTGTATAGCATTTCAAACACGACGTTAAAGTGACAAGGTACATAAATGATCACTTATTTACGCTTTTGACTGTACTGTTTCATTATTCAAACAGTACAAGGTACAATGTATATTTCCCGCATCACCAATTTGCCAATGTAGCTACAGCATGCTCCAATTTAATAGTTATGGCAGATACGCAACATTTCCAAATTTTATGATCAAACCCTCATTCTTCGTGAATTTTAAAGTATTCTCCTCAGGTAAACAGGGAAGTTAAACGACCATTATCATGCCATACACGTCCCATCTCTAGGGGATAGAACACGAAATCTGGATGACTTTAATGGCTGCACCCTGCCGCCAAATTTCTTTTACGGCCTCATTCCCAAGCCGGGCGCTAAAAATCGTTTCAGCACCTCCGAGGGGTTAATTAAAGTGTTCAGAGCCAAGAACGCCACGCGGGGTCAATTTCGTATGGGAAGAAAGCTAAGCACTAATTGTTAACGTGTTAAAGTTGCTGTTACAAATTTCTGGCGTGTTATGTTAATTATACAGTTCCGTGACTCAGATATTGAAGTTAGACGGTATTGTTGTTAAACTTACACAAATATATTATGACGAAATTTTCACGCAAACAAGTAGGTAATATGAATTTTGACTGTATACCAAAGGCCTTTTTAATATTTCGACAAAATATTGTATTTTTACTTGTACAAAGTCCTCTTTTTCCCGACTCTGGCAAGTCTTGGCACTTGTTTTAGTCAAGATGGAATATTTGTTGCGTGTGTGTGTTTGCATGTTCAGTAAGGGAAACTGAAAGTTGTACCTTTTCGTGTCTTATACACATTATGACAAGGGCGAAAACGGTACATCTTTCAGTTTCCCTTACTTTACCTACGTGCAAACGCAGACACGCAAATTGCACCCTGAATCCAATTCGGCTTTAATGAAACAAACAAATATTTGTTTTTCTTTTGTTTGTTATGCGATTTTGAATTACTTAACTAATTATAGGATTTAGAGCGGATACGACTAAGCGAGAATAAGGTTTTATACCTACCTAGATTAAATGCCGAATTTGTATAGACTCAGAGTAAGTCTTATTCCAGTTTGGTAAAATAGATGGTTAGATCAAAAGAGATAAACTTTTTACTATGAAAAACGACAAATTTTTATTCAGCAAACAAAAAAGGAAAGTAGTACCAACGCCATCAGGTAAAATTCTTAACCTTTTTTATCGTATATTACCTTCTTCATTTTTGCAGGCGGCGATTTCGCCAGGCCAGTGAGTGAGTGAGTGAGAGTATAATCAGTAAAGAGAATAAATCAAAAGTAAACGCCGGTCATTTTTCAATCGGCCATCTTCCCTCCACGGAGGTTATCCTGAGTCTATTAATATTATTTACGTTAAGTCAGCTCTTGTTCACTCGGCAGCTGACAGTATATAATGGCGTAAACGCTGGTTTTAAAGAGTTTAAACGAATAGATCGTTTTAAAAAAAAAGTCTCCTTTATAAAGAAATTTTGGTACGTCCTTAAACTATTAAAAGGGCGCAGAAGTAGATTTTTAAAGTTGTAAATTCTTAAAAAAAAGTGATTCTGTCATTATATCCCCGTCCAAAATTAAGTGTTACTGTAACGTCAACAATATGATTATGCCATAGAAGCAAGATATACTAACAAAGTGGAATAAACCGCCTGTTATAATGTATCGTACAGTCAAGGCCACCAATTTGTATACACCACACAGTGTCGAAAATATGTACACAGACCTTATTACCAGAAATAAACATAAGCTCGCGGTGCCCTTCACACGGCTTCATAAAAAAAATCTCTTTCTTGGGTAATTGATTTAGGTTCTATAATAAACTCCCAAGTCATGTTACTGATCTATCAGTAAATAAATTTAAGAGGTAGGTACGTTAAACGTAAACCAATTTCTAAAGCATATTATAGTATTAAAGACTATATTAATGATAACAATGCTTGGGACTGAATTGCTGGTAATACATATTTTAGTCCTTACGACATAAGGTTGCGAATGTCAAAAAAAAGGAAATCCGACACACACACACACACCACAGGTTCTTCTCTGATCCACAGGTTATTTTCAAAATTGTTTATTATGTAAACCTACTTGAATAAACATTATTCTTATTCTGATTCTATTACTATCGCAATAAGGTTTATGTGTACATATTTTCGCAACTTTGTGTGCAGATTTATTTTTGACCCTGACTGTACCTTATTGACCTTTAGTACCTAGTCAGTGTACCAGTCCATTTCAACCGAACCACGATGAATAACCGTCCGTTTGCGTATAGTCCAAAAAACCGTATTTTCCGGCGATAAAAAGCGTAGGTACATAGCTAACGAGGTCATACGTGTTTTAACTACGAAGCGAACAATGATAAAGATAAACTTTCGTAGAAACAAGTGACAAAGCAGTTAGGCTAAACGATTAAGGAAGTTGACACATTTTGATGGAGTGTCGTCAGAAACCTAGACAAAAAACCTAGGTACATAATAGTTTGTAAAAACAGGATAATTTAAGAGTAAAACAGATTTCCTCATAAAAATAATTTGCTTACCTGCGGTCAAGCAGAGTTGGAGGTTAATTGCAATTATACTTAATCTTAATTGAATGTGCATCGGCATAGGTGCTCGTCTGCCTTCTTCATGCTATTCCATAAAATACTGCCTCTACTTAGGAGTTTTACATTTTCAGGTAAGCTGTCCTTGTGCATATTTAATTTATTTAATTCATGTTTTTTTTTTTCTTATCATTGGGTTGAATTCCGTCAACGTCAACGCCCATTTTACAAAAAACTAAAGTTTTTCCTATGTACTTATGTATAGTTGACAAAGAAACTCCTTTCTCACTTTTGGACCTTAACAGCTACAAATAGTGCTAAAAAGGGGTAAAGTAGTTTCATGGTCAACTATACACACACAAGTTCTAGATACATACCTTATTATCCTTTTGCCACGAACAAACGCCCTTCTTGTCCGATATCCTACACTTCAACAGTGCATCTTCTCCCGGATTCACTTCAGTGTACGTAGGCATCTCCACAAACCTCTGAACGGCATCTAGAAAAAACAAACTCAAATATAGTGAAGAAAAAAACGGCAAATTGAAATACAACTACAAAAAGAAGATTCACACAAAAAAAGTTTATTATGACACCTTGCCCGTAATATTTCTTTGTAATGGTCTCCGGAGCGGACAGAAAATGCACAATAGTCGACCACGAAAACACTTTCACGGGTTTCAACGGGCAATTACTGCCCGACTGGACTTCTGAATTCGAATCAAAGCGGTATTCGACCTTTGTATCGGGCTATACAAATAGTGGGAAAATACTGTTTGGATTTCAATCAAGTGAGTTCAATTTAAAAGGAATTTAGATGAGATTTGGAATGATGATTTAGAAATAGTACTACAAAGAGACTAAGTATAGGTATTTACCTGCACGTGAGGTAGCTACTAGATTGAATTGATTTATCTAGGGGCTAATGGACTACCGTTAACTAACGTCACGTAGTAGTTTTTTTAAAGGTTAAGAAGTTGCTTACGGTATCGTTCGTTTTGGATTTAGAAGTAGCATTTAGAACAACAGTTCGACAAATACGTTAAGTACCGCATTTGTTTCATAGAACTACACCGTTCTAGATACATTTTAGCTTCGAACATGTCATAGACTTTCGACGTTAAATACAAGATTTCATATATAAATGTAGAATTGTTCTTTGTACATGCAGCTCGGCTGCAGCTCTCATTAGCCTAAAGCGAATAGCGTGAAGATGCACCAGATAAGACGTTTCGTTTCGCTACAGCATACGGCACGAGCGACAACGAACGGTCCGCCATTTTACTTTATTTAACTTCGTATATTTGTAATGTCAGTAAGTTGTACACTTGGAAAAGGCTAGATAAATAAACCAATAACATTAATATTAGGGAACAATCTCACACAAATTACCCTAGCGCCAAAATAAGCTAAAGGCTCCCACAGTCAATGTAGGTAGGTAAACGTTCACAAGACGTTAAAATTTATCCTTTATGCCAATTTTGCGGGTGGTAGGACCTTGTGCAGGGTCCGTCCGGATCGCTACCACCATCTTATCCATTAACCTACCGCCAAACAGCAGTGTTCGCATTGTTGTGTTCCGGTTTGGGGATAAGACAGCCGGTGAAATGACTAGCATAGAGGCATTCCATCTTAGTCCTCAGGGTTGGCAACGCATTTGCAGTCTCAGGATTGCATTGCAGTCTTCTGAATGCGAATGTCTATGGGTCACAGTGTCCACTTACCATCAGGTGGCCTGTGTGCTCGTTTGTCTTCTCTATGCCATAAAAAAAAAAAATTGCCATTTACAATATCGTCTATGTATACAATGTGTACGTGTGTGTGTGAATGGAACCTGAATAAGCTAAAGTTATGTGATATTATAGTAGGTATCGGTCAAAGGCCGTGTTAGATGCAACACTATCAAAACTTTAGCTGGTTTACGTTTCGGGTAGATTATAGACCACCAACACCCAATTGAAACATATCAAACTCAATAAAGTTATGACGATAAGGCAGTCTGAAGATGTATCAGCTAAAAATACTGAAAAAAAACCTCGTATAAAAACTGATAGCGTGTTAGCTTAACAATTTGGACTAAGTGTCATGACAAATGACGTTTTCTACTTGTGCCAAAATTCTAGAGAAAAAATAAAGACGTCACTGAATTTTACACTCATGAATCATGATATAAAATTAGACTCGTGCACAACGACCCTAACTACATATGCGATAGCCTACATTCTTTTTTCAAGCAAATTTTTATTTCACTTATTCTCGACGATTGCTTCAAACATTAAACCATTACCGTGTCGTGCCGCTGAAATTGTTTTGAAAATATTGCACGATACTTGACTTTACTGCATAAAAATTACGCCGCAATTGACCAATTACAACCGTAAATCAGACTAAGCAACAGAAAGGTTGTGTGAGTATATGTAGTATCCCCGTACACACACATACACACACACTTTTTAATTTTCGTCCGCGACACTGCGGATAAATTGTTTTTTTCCACGGTGCAGGCCAAATTTCCGGAGAAAAAAGACCGTAATTTTCTTCAGTCTTTGTTGTGTAAAAACACGGTAAAAAGAAGACCAAACAAACTAATAATCATTTAAGCAATATTAGTAGGTAGGTACAGTCATCGAATTTACCACTATAGAAGCCTGTCGCAAAAAGTCAGTGAATGATTTTGACGTAATTTCTTTCTCATCACTTGATACTTGATGGTATTGTCATCAAGACAGGGTTTATGGTGGATCATTATGGCCGTTTTACTATAAACTTTGCATCATCATCATCATCATCATCAGCCTATATTAGTCCACTGCTGGACATAGGCCTCTCCCATTGCATGCCAACGAGCACGATTCGTGGCCACTCTCATCCAGCTCTTGCCAGCCACCTTGCGAAGATCGTCACTCCACCTAGTCTGAGGGCGTCCTACACTACGTTAAATACAAAATCAACCTAAATGTGTGTTGAAGCTCGACTTGAACGCGTTGCCTAACGAATCAGCCTGGTGCTACGTTTGCACAAGCTCGTTATCTAAATGTATCTAGACGAGGAGGCGCCGAGTAGCGCTAGAGTAGAGCTAATTTTCTAGCTCACAGCCGGGCTAATCACGGGGGTTATTTTTGACCCAACTGGAGATTGAATACACCTAGGTAGTGATTCTTAATGGGCGGACGAATCATGCAAATTACGTAAAAATCATGTCAAACGATATACGTAATATGGATATGACTACAATTAATTTGAAAAAGAGAACTTAATTGCAAAATAGTTACATAATTTTGTTATTGTAATAAATAATAGACTTAATAGATACTCGTACCTACAAACACTTCACAGTCTTCAGACTCTCAAGAGGTGATAATTTACAAGAGGCAAGTAATTTATTAAAATACTAACTATGTACTATCGAGTATAGAGGTATTATGTACTTACTGATATATGTATAACAAAAACTGCATGTATTTTTAGACACAAATATTACTCGAAATTTAATAAAAGTCTTATCCATCTTATGCTTTTGTTACCATATTGCATCCATCGTCCGCCCTATAGATTCTAAACGTCTCTGTGTCTAATTCGTCTGCGAATTATAAACTGACGAGTGATTTTCAGTTGTCTTTCGTGGCCATTGGCAAGTCCAGCGCTCTCTGGCTTGGGGTGACTTTTGTATGGGCTGGGTTACGAATACGAATTATGAGATAGATCAGAAGAATGGACTGGCCACGATCGACCTACCTAAACGCTATTTTGTAGAAAGAGCGCCTTGTGTACTTAGGAACTTGTTCTACTATGATATTACGTGGCATAGGCACGAGGAAGAGTTGCGTACTTACCGACTTTAGGTGCAAGTTTCGATGTTGAAGCAGTAGGAGCAAAACTTTACCTTATGACTACGAGCGCGTGGGACAACTTACTTACACTTACGGGCTAAGTTATTTTTTCGTGAAAATGGTCGAATTGTTTGAGATACCTAATCATCCCCCAGTATTTTACTTATACATATTATGATCAAAATGCCTCGGGTTACACTTAAATCAGACATGTGTCACCTGGGGTGTGATTCTCTAAAGAAGCAAAGGTGAACGAATGCAAGAGTGATGTCCAAGCGGCGAGATTAAGTAGTCCCGTCAAAGCGAACAAAACACATTCTAGCACGTGTATTCTCGATTTGGCAGCCTTATACGTTCACTCGCTCTATCGCCAGTACGAGAACACGGAATTCTGTAGCCTGGTTGCTTGGTCAACCTGACGTTATGTAATCTTCCCTACGACTTCATGTAAGTATTACTAACCATATTAAAACAAGTGATTTTTTCTTTGGTTTTAACAGGTTACCTCAGTGCAAGCTGCTGGCAAAGGTTCTCGCATGACTGGCCTCTCCCTGGTGTTATTAGAGTTCAAAAACTGAGATTCCAGACTAGCATCCTATGCTTGTTTGCCAATGTCAAGGTATATTTAAAGAAGTAGGTACCTAAAACATCAAAGGTCATAATATAGTTCGCGGGTGTACTCGGCTAATACAACGTAGCTATAGCTACAGAATAACCCTAAAGGGTTATACCTACGCCAGCATGGAGCGGATTACTCCCCCGTGTCGATACCTTTTCAAATGACAAATTTGAAAAGACTTGCATCCCCTCGGAGTTACACGGAATGCTAATAAAGCCGGCTGACTGCAGGGACCCCAGTCTAATTGGCTTTTCGACTTCGTTCCAACAATGGCTGCCGTATATTAATTTCGACATTTTGGGAGGCTAATCATTCATCGGTAAACATCAAAGTGTACGTAAGTGGGTACTTATATGTAGTACTATTCATGCCACCCTGCCTATTCAAATAGGGTAGGTGGATTGAATATCACTGCGCGGGGGGAAGTGGCATTTCGCATGGTCTGTTTGTGAAATAAAATCGACTTTTAATCTTTAGGAGGCGCGCTCGAAATGTTAATCGTAGTAAAAACGAGACGTCCTACCATTTATCAAAGTTGGCGTTTAAACTGGTCTATTATTTCCGACCGTAAAAGAGCACCCATTCGCATTGTTTCGCCGAAATTTATAAGCAATCAGAACCTACAATTAACTTGAATTCATAGCCATAATCCATTTTCAACTCTAATTATTCCCAAATAACTCTAACAAAAAACGCATTCAATTAATCATACGGTTTATTGAATCCGCCGCGGGAAAAAAGTAACCTAAATTGCAATAGGCAATCAAGTATACGCAAACATAACAGTTCATTTCTCAAAGCAAACGCGACTTGGACAATAAAGGGTCCATCAATCACCTGTCCTAACAAAAGGTGAAGAATAGGCGCTGCCCGGCGGCACTCTTTATTTTTTATTTTATACGCATCTACCAACTTAAGTTTGCCGCGGGCGGAGGCGCCGGCGGTCGCACAATCAGTACATTCCAGTCATTACTTATTCAAGCTCTGGCGATCGCCACAAGCACAGCTATCTTAGTTATTGGTAATAGAGTTCGTGGGAAGTGTACCGCGTGTATTGAAGTATAATGCACCGCTAATGGTTTTCATAAGTTCAGGCTCACGTGATTTTTCGCCGTACATTGCGGTCTCCCCCCGGTGCAAAGATCACGCATTGTTACGAACCCTCCTATCACCCTCGCAATATTCTCATTAGTTTGTACCTGTGCATGTAATGCTCACACGTGCATGTACACATAAACTGTTCTTAAGCTTATTTGTTAGGAATGTTCCCAATCGAAAATTGATTTAATTTGATGGCCAATGCAGCCGCGCTCACGAGCTTCTTCGTATAAAATTGCAATTCATATTCAAAACTACGGCGAACTACACTCATGAAACAAACTATTTCCTATTGGATTTTTATTGGAGTTTGTAACGAAACCGTATTAAATAAGGGGATGGCAATAAAAATGTAGATGCACGCGTTTCCGATCGCTGTGGCCACGGAATATAAGAAATATGCATCGGAGAGGTCGGATACATGCAATACAGGCATGTTTTATTCAATAAAGCCCTCGGAAGCAATATAACTGGACGCAGGTATATTGGAGTGTTATTTCGGATGAAATATGTAAATTTCATTAGGGAAGCTCGGTGAAACTATCTGCTTTGGCATGGTTTCTACTTCCGCGAGGCCTCGGGGAGATAACTCCGGGCTGAGCAGTAAATATGCGGCTTGTTTTTCGGTTACACGGATATACGGCTAAGTTATAAGAGTTTTTATGTTTTAGTTATATTTGAATTTTTGCTACCTACATTATTTTTGGCACTTCAGTCAGTTTCAGCCAGGGTATGGTCCAATTGATCTACTTAATAGTCGATTTCGATTTACCCACTCGCCATGTTTTGTCTCTTCCTACAAGCAAGATAATCAAAATGCAAAGCTATAAGAAAACATTATGTACTAATGTATGACCCCATACATACTTACTGTAGGTAGTTCATTAAGAAAGGTCATCAAACTAGGATCTTTGTGCTTTCGGTAATTATGACAGCGTTAAGTTACACATTAATTAGTTGTCTTAATTAGTCAGTAATGATAAGACTGTACAACGAGAACATAGTTCTATAATGATTCACTGTTACATTGTTTTAATAGTTACTTTTAAGAAAAAACTACGCTAAATGTTCAATAAGTAAAGTCTCATTTGTATTCATTGCAATCGCAGGATAGCTGCTTTCATCGGAGAAGCTAACAATGCAGGGAAAGTATTGTAATCGGCGGTATAACTGAAAATAGACCGGCTACGTGCCCGCACTACCTAAACCTACGTCGCACTACATTGTCGGTATTGACTTATCGTTCAAGAAACTTTAATGACTTTTTAATAGCACCCAGCGGGCCAGCGAGCAGTTAATTTTAAAGTTTCAGCTAGGAGACTAAAATTTAAAACGCTTTCGAAGAAATTCCTTTACAATAACAGAACTAATTGCCATTAAACTTTGGGTCGTAACACATTTGCGAGAACGCTGCCATAAAATTAAACAAACGTGCAGTTTTAAAAGTTTTAAGGATTCAAAAGCTGTAATATAAAGGCCTTAACACGTGTGGTACATAAAGAAAGGGCATAAGACAACTTCTGAGATGCATTGTCACGGTCACGTCGGAGCCGATGTCTCTATAGTTATTACCAATACTCAACATTAGCCTTACAAAAGAAAAAGACGACAAAAAAGAGTTCGATGTCACGCCCATGCAGTTCGGGAGGTTCTCACGCGGGCCCGCGTGTCCCGAACAAACAGAACCTCTACCTCGAGACGGTAATACAAACCCAGTCCGCCCACTTTCTTGTACACACTGCCTATCGCTCGTCACTCACAAAACAGAATTATTTTAAGTCAAGAGAAGCGTCGATGAACGCGGAAGAAGGAGATGCGATGCTAAGGATGCACTTTAAGGCTTCGTAACAAGAGTGACCACGACGACGTCCTACTGCGGGTCTATTGTAACAAAAAGAGTTTAAATAGCCGCGAGGTTCGACACGTTTGTATGTAAGTTTACAATTTGAGCGTCCCGTGGGAACCGTCTGCAGGCGATGTGATAATTGCCTAGTTTGCCTAGAGCCTAAACTAACCCTTAAATATAAGAGCGGTAATTACAGGGTCGAGTCGGGTCTTGGGAAAGTACAGGGATGTCCGAAGTGGGCCAATGATAGGACGTGAATTATTGAAATGATAGGGATTTTGTGGGCCGGCGTAATGATACGGTTAACGGGTCATCGGACATTTTGGAACGATTTATTGTTGTGGCTACGATTTATGGATTGAATCCAGTTGATTGATTGGGCCGATTTAATATTGGTAACCCGATAAACCGCGAAGAACGTTTATTGCGGTTGTTGGTGTTAGTTTCCGAATTATGTTTTACAACTGCTGTAAAACGTTTTAAGATAGTAGAGCAGCGGTGTTTATTAGATGGATAATGAAATCTGGTCTACCTGGAAATAAATAGTTAGTGGGTTTATTACTAGTATATGTCGAGAGGGACACGAGTGAAACGCACCATAGCTAATTGCCAGTGATCGTACTTTTTCCAGCATTCTTGGTGCGATGACCTCAAATGACGCACGATAGCGACCTAGGGTTGTCGACGTGTATAATAATTATGATTGACGTTTAAAATTATTTATATAATATTATGTTGTCATTGAAAATGAGACACTATTTTTTTTACTTAATCAGTTATTATAAATGTGTATAACATTTATTACTGGGACGTCAGTGAAGAAACAAAATGACTTCTATATTTATGCACTGCCATTACCTACGCATTATACTGTCTATGCTAATAACTATAATAGTTAGTATATCAATTCCTAATCATAAATATAAACTATAACCTGAGATAAGGATTTATTGCAACAGTGTTACATTTTCTCATAATTTATACTCGTAGTAAATTAACCCTTCATTTCATTATACATATTGGGTTAGGCTTTACATGATCTGCGATAATTTTCTGTATTTCGGATTTGTTTACTACGCTATTATATTTTTATTTTTAATTCTATTTGATTCTTGCTTCAAGCAATTTAATATTGAGCACTACTGACGACCCTAGCACTGCACCGAAAATGCTGGAAAAAGTACGATCACTGCTAATTGCACACTGTTTTAATAATCTAAGGAAACAAAGGGTGCGCGGATGCAACCGCTGCCACAGATACACACCAATTACGATACTGATTATTTAGTGATTATGATCCACAACATAAGTAAGACATTTGCGAATAAAATAAACACCAAGTAAGCCAACATTATTAAGGATGACATAATTATTGACTCACCAGTCTCATCACTCAAGTAAGTACCTACTAGAACCCGGCAGAGTGTAAACCTTATTTACCTTCAATCCAATGAGATCAAAAAACAAAAAAGTTTGGTTGTTAAAAACTGACGTCAACAAAGGTGTTCCCCAGTCGTTTTGGAGTCCGAGAGGAATGCTTAGTAACCGCGGGAACCAAAAGACCTCCTAAGGGCTTCGGTAAATATTAACTTAGTGGAATAAGATCGATTCTACGTGCGGTCGCGCACCGCTGGCTGTCTATTGGCGTGCGTGACGTCGCTTGCGCAGGATGCCGAACCATTTCGATATGGGCGAGCACTATTATACACTTCCGGGTCCGCTTCCTTATGAGGCAATGTCAATTATAGATTTATTTAGCCGTCCTTGATTTAGTAAAGTTTCAATTTCTACGGATGGCTTACCGCATTAAAATGGTCAAGGTTCACAAATTCAAATGGGTTTATTTATTTATTTAATCTTTATACCCTTAATATATAGAAAGTGAACTTAATGCCGTAAGGGGTTTGACAATTGCTTCTGAATAAGAAGTTAAAGAAAGCAAATCCCCCCCCACCCCCTATTTAAATCCTATTTCAGCGAGATAGAAAATGTTCACCTATTTAATACCGCTAGGCAAATTTTTAATTAACTAGTACACTCATGCACTTTTCTTTTACACATTAGGTGCTACTGAGAGCACTTTTCTCAGTCACAGAGAAACGCAAACAAACACCAGTCGAGTTCAGCAAACGGATTAAATTGAAACTGTTCAAACGTCGGTTTAGGAATCAGTGTTGGCCCTGTTTTTGGAACGGGAACTATTCCTTAATATTGAAAAACCTGTAAATCGTAACACATTGTCCTTGGTTCACTAATGTTTTACCAAATCATCACTATACAAACTATCGCAGTCTTCCCGCCGCAGTTTTTTTTTGCAGTCTAAAGCCTAACCCTAACTTAACTTATTTAATAAGCCCATGTAACCCTATGTTACGGTTTAAGCACAAATTGGGATTTTACTAAAATAATAAATGAATGTTTGAAAAATTATACGTTTATCAAACATACTTTTGGTCAAAAGAACGGACCCCCGTCCCGTTCTACTCATCAAAACCATATTTTAAATATGTTATTGTTTTGACAACATTACGATAGCTCTTATTTACTTGACAGTAATGGCGGTCGAGTTAAAAACAATATACGAGAACATGTTAAAGACAGTCTATTAGGTATGGTTTTACCCAGTAGAATAAAGCTAAAGTCCCTGTATCATTTCATTAAACATTAAAAAGCAATAAATCAAAATGATCTCTAATCTAAATTAACATTATAAATTGCAATTACATGGTATGTCAAATAATAAGAAAAAGTGAGTTGGTCAGATCTTAACGTCTTCTCGGGTTATCTGCTAACGCGATTTTAATGTTTTTTTCTGAACTGACTAAGGATACTTTTTACTTCGGATTAAATAATTTTCGAGGGAAAAACTGTAAGAGTTCTCTGCGAATGAAGACGCGGCGCGGGAAGAAATCGTTCGCTATATTTACATTTTACTTTACAATACTACTTACGATCAATAATTAATCGTAAAATTAGTTTAGTTATTTTGTTTGTAAATTCCTTCTCTTAAATAAGTAAAGTAAGTTTTAAATTAAAAGTAACAAAAAACCCAAATTCTAACTCATTAATATTTTTGCGGTGTTAAAATGACGCGACTGATAAAACCAAAACATACAAAAACTCTAAAAACAATAACTAACGTAAAAGCCATTTTATATGAAACATAAGAACGCGCTATGTTATTATTTATAATCCTAGAAAATTCCGTCACTCATTACAATCACCAATTATAATGCGGCCTGTTCACTTATAGAAATTATACAGATTGAAATGAACCTATCACGTAGGCAAAGCTTCGACTTATTTCAGCCCACAGGTCACCAAATGAGTCGTATCTAACAACCAAGATCGAAGATACCCACGAACAAGTAGTTTATACAAACCGACGGGTCATACTATATTTGACTGTGGATTTCCAAGCAATTTTCAGGTGTAATTCGACCATAACCATTCATTTCAATGCTACCGGTGTGCGTGTACAACCCCGCCATTACTTCGCGCGTAGCGTTTAAAAACAGACGTAAAACAGATTGTGATACGCTACATTAATTTTATTGTTACAGCGTAGTGTAAAGTGTAACCTCTGACTTAAAACGAGCAATGTGCGTTGGTATTTGGTAACAAAACACGGGCATAATTTGTCACGTAATGTTACATTTTGCGGGTGATAGGACCTTTTGCAGGGTCTGCCAATATTGCTACCACCGTGCCATTAACTGTACCGAACATTTCGGTATGGAAATAGTAGGGGAGCCTACGACACTAAACCTAGTTCGGTAAGACAACCGGATGACATATGTATAGGTACCTATTATATAATTAGTCACGTCATTAATGGTGGAACACGAAATGGCAATACTGCAATTCAAAAAACCTGGCCATGCTTTTTTTTATAAGTCCCATGTCTAGTATGATAATAAGACTTCCAAGGTTCGTTCATTCTTCGGAACAGAGGAGGGGTAGGACCATACGACACATTGCAATGCTGCAAGCCCCCTGATTGGCCGAATCAGTGGCAACAGCATGATAAGCGACGCTTCTTACCTAATTATCTAGTAGGTATAATCGTTGCCATCAAAGAACCAAAGCTCTACTGAAAGATCATCAATTTCTGCGTCAGAAAAACTAAAAAACAAATGCTGTGCCAGATTTTTCGCATTGCAGATTTCGTGTTCCCCCATTAATAACGTTACTAAATATATATATATCATCTGGTAGTCTTATCGAACTAGATTTAGTGTCGTTGACTCTTAGAATAAAGGAATACTAGCATAGCATTCGTCGTTAGGGTTGTCAACGCAACTTATTGAAATTGCAAATGTCGAAATTGGCCAAAACACTCATAGGCCGCTAACCTATAGGTGATCTGTGAGAAATGCCTGAGTTGCTACAAAAAAAACGGTCAAGCTCGAGTCAGACTGGTAACGTTCATTATAATAGATGTCGCGATCCATTTTGCTATGTACCCCACCTTCTGGGAGGTCTGCCAACGTTGCATCTTCCGGTTCGTGGTCGCTATTCCAGAGCCATTCCAACCTAACGGCCATCGGTTTTGCGAGCAACGTGCCACGCCTACTGTCACTTATGACTAGCCATCCGCCAAAATGTCGGTAACTTTAGTCATTTCTAATTCGATTCCGCAGAGGAACTCCAAGCAATAGCTCTTTCCATTGCCTTTTAGGTGAATGGGCCTTTTTATGAGGCTCGTTATGAAGAATTTAGCAACCTACAGTATGTTAGTTACCATATTTTCTTCACTGGCAACACACACTAGAGAGAACTTATTAGAGAGAAATAGTTATACATTTATGTATCTAAAGTTGACCTAGGTAGATATTTAGAGGTCACTTAAGTGCATTGACATGCCTCTAGTAAATAAATACCTGTCAAAAAAAACATTTTTGAAAGAAGCTTTGTTGTCAACTGTTGTTTTTTGCAAAGTCTAGTCATCAACTGCTCATTGTCACGAATCTAACGGGTTCAAAGTTGGTTGGTCTGCGATAACCCCGGCGGAGATGCTTGTGCCACCTTCAGGCTATTAGTTCTGGGCCTCTATACTAGGCGGTAAAAACGATATCGTATTTGACCTGTTATGCGGGTCTAGTATGGCTGTCTATATCGCGTGTCTACTGTGGATAAAACATCCGTCACTTTTAGACACGTGTACTTATTTACCTGTCAGAAGGTGACGGGTGTCTTATGCAAAATTTATCACGCGATAAACGCAGCCATGTTAGGCCCCATGGAATTGTTTTTAATTCGGCCACCATTACTGTCAGAGCTATCGTCAGCTAGCGTCAAAGACGATATAGTTTTTACCGACGGAAACACCGGTCCAGCTCCTCATTATACTACTTATGTCATTGAATTATTGTCCTTTGGGTAGGTTCATACGTGCGTACATACCAAATTACAGCCCATTTCTGTACGAACGGATGCAAAATCAACTAAACCGATTGAAACATATCAAATATTAAAAACCTATTTTTAAAGGTTGACATCATTTACTTGTTGATTTATACATTCATTCCATTGTCCTCCGGTGCTCTTTTTTGTACGTCACAACAAAATATCAAAAGCAAATCTCAATGACAATATCTCCGATAACATCTAACTAAATGGGGTAGAAAAAACTCAATACCATCCTTACGTGACCTTTTTATAGAAAGAAAAAAAGGAGGGTAAATCCGTCCCTTCCTGCTTTAATCTCGTGCCAGCATGTCAACAAACAAACTTACATGGACAGCGATATATTTATTTATATATTTTTTTACTTGTGGATCATTATAAGCATGATCATAGCCTTATTTTTTCTTTGAAAGCTTACGATAAGATTACGTACCCTTTTATTGAGGTAAGTCTAAATAAATCCATATACAGGGCGTTTTGAAATTCCCGTCGGACAGGACATGTAGGATGACAAAGCAAAAGGAGTAAAAATACTTAACAACAACGGCGAATGTTGATGGGAATTCGTATCAGTTCCAGTTTCTGAGTTCTGTTCAAATAACCAATTTGTGATTGCAAAAACTAAATAAACATTATCCAACGAATTTTTGCTGTTTTATATCATTTTTTGCAAACGTTGTGTTTGAAAAATAAAAGGTAGTTAACTAACACGGAACTCCTTGAATTTTATACGTAACGGGATAGGTTTTTTATCTAGGGAAATTTAACTTGCCGCCGAAAATATGTTCCACGCGAGAGAGAGACGAAGTAATAAATTTTATATTTGCAGCCTGCGCTACCAAACAAAGGGAATTGTATAAAACGGAATAACATCGAAAATGCGTTATCGCAGTTATTCAATCACGATCAAATATTGGTATAAATGCATTTCCTGTGGGATGCAATGCATTATCGATAAGTTTATTTATTCATAATATGATAAAATCCTCTTTAAATATATTCATAGGAAGTCAAATATTTACTAACTCGTCATTTACGATATGTTACGGAATAAGTCAAACATTTTTTATCTATATTGACATAGACGATATTATACGAAAAGTCGAGTAAAACGGATAAATATTATGATAATTTTGACCCTGACCGCAGATCACAACCTGAAGTCGTACAAAGAAATTAATTGAAATCTAGTTTCGAACAATAAAAAAAAACTGAAGTTTTATTTAAACTTAATAATAATATTTCATAGCTAAAATTCATCAAACAAACTAATTTACACGTACTCCACAAAACCATTTAACAGTAGGTACGTGATCAAATCCCATTTCTAATTAATACGAGTATCTCAATCTATCAGTACGTGTCTAATCTGATATCAACAACACTGTTAAATAAAAATAAACATAATCTAAATCTCTAACGCGCTACTGAACAGTAGTACTCTGATAATTGAGTTGCCCTCAGATCAGTGAACCGATTTGATCCGGTTTTTTAGCTTACTTGAGCTCTCGTCTATGAAAGGCTGAGAACTATATATTAGATGGCTAATTAGGGAAACATTCTCGTTAATTATAACGTTTTTTATCATCCGAAGTTTATTAAGGATATGAGTTGTTGTCATGTCACATTAGATCTGTTGAAGTTCATAGATATTAGTTAAGTTGGTATTTACATTTTAAATTCCCGCACCCTTAATAAAGGTGAACTCAACCATCAAATTATTAAGAAGGCACACATTTAATTTCATCCACAAGTCTTAGAAATGCGCACGTTCTTTAGTTACTATACCTGGAACTTGACATAATTAGAGAAAAAAATACAACAAATTTAGAAAATTAAGACTTATTCCTACGAAACTGCATTAAACGAATTATAAACGTTCGAAGTCACGGGTTAAAGCAAGTATTGTAAAAAACCACAACCATTATTATTTATAATGCTGATTTTGTTTAGTTTAACCGATATAGTCCGTAATCCAAAGAAAAAAAACAGGCGTTAAAACCTCTGATTACGGCTCAACCTATTTTCATCAAACATAGCTATGTACAATCCTATTTAAACTAGCTTTGTAGTAAAAAAATCGGTTTATTAAATTGGGAGCTACGATGCGACAATCAGATACACACGCACGTTAAACTTGTAACAGTTGTTACACCCGTTTGCGTCGGGGGTTGTAAACTAGTTTTCTGCGATTTCCGAGTTACAAGGATATGCCATTAACACCGGAAAAAACAGCTCTTGGGGGACAATCGCTGCCGGGACGCTGCCAGTTGCCAGCTACAGCCCGTTTATAAACCGCAAAGTTAAGTAACTCTGTTTAAACTGGGACGTCGGTGCGAATCCGGCTTGTGGCCGGCAGAGCAATCTGCGTGGAGTTCTGTTTAAACGGTAGCTTGTTTTATATTAAAAACAGTTGTTAACCTTAATTTGTACTAAGAATATTAATTGGTGAAATCAAGGGGTAACTCAAAATAAGTAATGTTAGTAATTTTGTACCTACTTAATTATTTTTTGTTATAAAGTTGGCCTCATTATCGTTTCATTTCCAAAAAAATATAGGTAAAGGTAAATATAGGTAAAAATATAGGTATAGGTCTATTTTTAAAACTGTAGGAGAACGGTAGGCAGAGCTACAGAATTACTAACAACTCTAAAAACTTGATGATACCTAATTCTGTAACCACATTTTCGACACTTAGGCATAGAGGTTAATTTTTAAAACAAGTAACGATTTTTTCCCTCTATTAAAAAATATCATTGTATCAAACTAGACATACAGGTTGCTTTAAAAGATTAACTTGACATACAGGTTGTTTTGAAAGAAATGTGTAAACTTATTACTTCAGTGTGCCAGAGAAGAGAAGGATACTGTACTATTTGAAAATAGACTCCAGAATATTGTAATGGGATTTACCTATCCTAAATATTAATGGTCATCCGTGCTAAATCCTTAATTACGACGAATCCGCGCGCGTTGCCAAATTGCTGCCGTCTCAATAGTGCTGTTAAAGTGACATGCAAACTAACGTTGTACTTTTAGGAAGCTTCCCGAACTTACCGGGCCTGGTACCGCCAGTGCATTCTAGGCTTTTAAGTATTCGCCAACTAAATTGGAATGCGAAACCAAATTTCATTTTACTATAGTCGTTAAAACCGCGGCAGAAAAATATAAAAGGCGTAAATTTTGAGGAATATACTTTTTGGAAAGTGCCAGCTAATAACTACAATTAAAACGTAATAAAATTTATTTCGTATATCAAAACTGTATTAGTGTAACTTAGACCCCACGATCTGAATTGCTTATCCATTTTAGATATTTATGATTTATATCATACCCAAAGACACAGATAGCAATATAATAACAAGGTAACATCTGGGGTGTGATTCGCTCAAAAACAACGGACGGTCGGACGAACGAGCAAAATCGTGAGTTTAAGTAGTCCCGTCAGAGCGAATAAAACACATTTTAGCGTGTGCATTTTCAATTAAGCACAAACCACACTGCTGCACAAACCATACTGCTAAATTGAAAATGCACGCGCAAAAATATGTTTTGTTCGCACTGACGGGACTTAAACTCGCCGCTTGGACATTCACTCGTTCGTCCGTCCGACCGTCGTTGTTGAGAGAATCACTACCTCTACGTACGTGCAATCCTTATGATACATGTATCTACATATCTCAATATCGCATTAAGAATGTACGAGGCCGACTACATTACGAATAACAAACCACATCGTCTAATGGAACATCATTTCAAATCATCAGTCATGTTGCAACGAGAATCGCAGTAATTTCACGAACATTATTTTACCATAAGTTTCCCTTTCATTATTCTATAATCACGGGTAAATAGAGATGATAATCAACATGGCGGCCAGTGAAACAATGAATAAATAATGGTATGCACATACGACCTGTTTGGTCAGCAACCGTGGATGGTTCAATGTTCCCGAATACGTTTCGGTAGTAATAGAATAGATTACTGTTGTGTGAAACGAGCTTTATTAGCTTGTTTAGTGGTGAGGTGAAACATTAGCTTGTTGCGGAATTGCGCGAAATTTATCAGCCATTCGTATTTGCATTTTAGTCTTGTGTGTGTAAAAAGTAGTAGTAGTAGTGTAATTAACATAGCTTTTAACCAAATAATTTGTGAATGAAAATCATGCGTGCTGAAGGAGCATCCATTAATTAAGTAAACTCATAATGGGAGAGGGGTGGGGTACCGCAAAATCTTACCAATAAGAAATAAATGAAATTCCTATGTCAATTTAGACTGCCATTAAGTATTCTATATCTACATTATTATTGTTATTATACGCCTTTTATGTCCCCCTGCTGGGTAAAGGCCTCGCCCTAACATAACTAAAAATATCACAAAAAAATGGGAATCTTACATTTTACGAAAATCTCACCAAGGGGAAGATCTAAATTTGTATAAAAATCACCTCTCGTAATAAATGGACACCCCTTATTTAAACTAATTAGAAAAAGCAGTTAATACGTTCTTTCGTTAACTAGAACATATAAATAATTTGAAAACCAATTTAATTTAGTAATAAAATAAAATACAGGTACTTACCAACATGAATCGTTGCCAAAAACAATATCACACACTTCACAAAACAGTTCAGGTTCATTTTTCCAATGTTACCCATCTCTATTAATCCAATCATCGCACAAGTCCACCGAGTCATTTAATCACTGTCAAAAATTGCCGCGCAAAAAACAATCCTCGCATTTTTAAATGTCACTTAAGTTTTTAAAAGTTTAAAAATCGAACGCGAGTTTTGGCGCGGAGCGTCGTACGTTCGGGCCGCGTGCGTTCTTCCGAATGCGGCGTAAAGGCGCGCACACACTCCGCTGGTGATCGACCCCACCGGAACCACACTCGTTGGCCGCGCGACTGGCGGGACCATGTGCACCGCACCGAAACGCACCTTAAACAAACTCTCGTTTGCATACGCGCCACATTTTAAGCAACTCTAACTTCATTGTAACAGAACTCATTACAAACGAGCAAGAATTAAGCAAATGGTAATGAGGGTGTCTTCAAATGATAAAATTGTAGAGCACACGCGCATAGAAAAGCTTGTTCACTATTGTTGCCTTTCTTAAGGAGCTGGAAGAACAATAGTAGCTAAAAAACAAGGGTGTAGTTAAAAAAATACGTCACAGGAATGCACATACTTTTGCAATTTATCATTCGGCGTTGTCATTGTTGTGACGTCATTTTTAAAACGTTAGATAAGAAACACAATGAGTATTAAAATCCTTTTATTTTCAAAGAAGTGGATACAGATTTAAATTTTATTTCCAAATGTGATATTTGGCTTTAACCCCTGCTACAGGGCTAATGGGGCTATATTAAAGTATATAGATATGATTATATTGGTATAATGGACTATAGTACAATTTCAAAGAATTTTAATCCAAAGTAATTTATAAAGAACAAAATTTTAACAATATCATGATGCACTTAAGGTTTTAAAATACAACATAATAACGATGGTTGAATGTATCGAGCGAACATCTCAATGCAACCAAATATTTATTTTGTACTTTAAATTATTATGTTATTTTTCTGCACATGTCATGATGTATGGATAGGCAAATCAACTTATTCTCTTTCTCTCTAAAAATGTGTTAAGTACAAATATAAATCGTAATTTTTAGACGTTTTGTTGTCCATATAAAGATCTAGTTTTTTAACAGTTGAACTAATTGTCGAAAAAACTAATATTTACGTAACTACTTTTCGAAAATCTATTATTTAAGAATAAAAAATAGTTGATTCACGCATATCACACACACATTATTAAATTAATTATTTTTATTGGTTGTTTATTAAAACAGTGCTTGATTATGATTACAAAGGCAAATACTACGAAGAACTGGGAAAATAAGCAAATCGTTACATATCGATCGATCGAACGATCTTATTCATTTATACATATGAATTGATATAAAATCCGTTTTTCAGAAGATATATCTGTTACGCTTGGTAAAATAAAGTACAACTTAAATAAATAAATGATGTTTCATTTCAATCATCACTACATAGTATAAAACAAAGTCGCTTCCCGCTGTCTGTCTGTCCCTATGTATGCTTGGATCGTTAAAACTACGCAACGGATTTTGATGAGGTTTTTTAAAAAAGACTGATTCAAGAGGAAGGTTTATATGTATAATCAATTCTGGTTTATAACTCACATAAACCGAAGCGAAGCGAGGGCGGATCACTGGTTACAGTATAAAATCAATCCTATTCAAGTCATTCCTTTAAAGGTATAAAAATATTAAAATTACATTACGCACTCATGTGTATCGGTCTTATGTTTTTATGGTTCTGCAGGCATCGTATGCAGCAAAACTTGTATATGTCGTATTCAAATGGTTTCCTCGGCAGTTGGTTCCCGCAAAGAAAGCAGCGCGGCTCGTTGGCCTTCACCTAGGGGAGAGACAAGGATTACTACAGGGTGCTCGCTAACTACATTTGAATATTTTAAAGGTAGATGACTTATTGACGTATAGTCAAGTGCAAAATTTTGTATCGAAAGAATCCTATCATGAAGTTCTACGAAATTCTTATTACACTGGAATGTGTATCCATGGAATGGTAGGAGGTTGCGTTTTGCGTTCTCTTCCATATTTTTACACTTGACTATAATAACCGTCGTTTCTCGAAAGTTGACATGATGTAATGTCATATAAGTATGTTTGTTAGTTCATACGGTATATAAATATGGAAAAATTTGCCTGAAATAAAGCATTTGAATTTTAAATACACAAGTCTCATATGTCGTGTACCTACTCTTGATAGTTCGAATTTTAACTAGCGAGTGTTGTACAGTCTGTGCCCACAATCGTTTTAAGTACTGTTAACGACTATAATGAAAATGTAACTAATACCTACCCTTGACAATACAGTAACTATTTTTTAGTTTCTTTGAGTAGCGACGTAATACAAAGTATTATTTGACACTAGCTGTTGCCCGCGACTGCGTCCGCGCAAATAAATAAAACAAGCCTGCGTTCATCAGGAATAATGTAGGATTGTAACGGTGAAAGAATTTTTCAAATCAGTCCAGTCGTTTTGGAGCCTATTAAATTCAAACAAACAAACAATCAAATCTTTCCTTTTTATAATATTAGTGTACCGAATTGATTGATATGAAAAATAAAGTGTTTTTCATATAAAATATATAGAATGTATAGAAATATTATTTTCTCATTCGATCCATTAGGACCAGCTCTTTTAAAACAACCTTTAATTATAACATAACAAGGTTCTAAGGTAATCTGTTTTCTTTTTACAACAAATCTATGTTTCGATTAAATCAGATTTCTTTAAATCAAATCGCTTAGAGTAGTAGAGCGTACTGAATTGTACGATTAAATAGCAAAAAAACGCTATCAGTAAAATAAATACCATAAAATGATATCACGAAAAAGTACGCTGATTAAAAAAAAACATTTTATGCGTATCTAATTGGTTAACACCCTGTATACTTATAGTTTGAAAACATTTCATTTTATTGAGAATCTAATACAATGTATAAGGTTTAAATTATCACACAAAACCTTTTTATTTTAAATAACGTAATCGGGACGCAATCATCAAATTCTCAACGTTCAATAATGATTCTTATAACTTTTGGTTTAGGTTGAAATACTAACTGTGGACGAGTGTGGGAGAGATGACAGTTGGAATAAAAAAACTAAGGACATGTTAACAGGAGGTCTTGATTAATGATCTGCGGAAACGTATGTTTTCATAGGGTGTTCGTGAAAAAGTTGTCTCTACAGCATTAGAAATGTGTTCCCATAATGGTTGAATAACATTTTATTCTTCGAGGACCCACTGAATAGTGCTAAATAATCGCGAATTTTGTAATACTACTCGTAACCCGTGCTAACATTAAAAACGTGAAAGTACTGTCTGTTACGCTTTCACGGCTAAGCCCCTGAACGGATTTTGATGTAATTTGGTATGAAGATAACTTGAATCTCGAGGAAGAACATATTCATTTTAACCACGAGTAGCGACAAACGACTTTTTAAATAGTATAAAAAATGTCGCTTGCCACCGTCTGTCCCTCGGTATGTTACTACGCTTATATCTGTGAAACTGCTTAACGGATTTTAATGAGATTTTCATCAATAAATAGAATAATTTAAGAAGAAGGTTTTTATGTATAATAAATTCTGGATTATTACAGAAAACTCACATTAACCGGAGCGAAGCGAGGCCGAGTCCCTAGTAATATTATAAATATGAAAGCAATGCTTGTTAGTTTGTTCGTAAGGTAAAAGCTCCTATTATGGACAGTGCTCCAGTTATTACTTAGTATATATAACAATTCCATAAATATAAGTCTCTGAGATTGATAATGCTTTTAGTGCTACAATTAGATTATAATAAATTATTCGGGATTACTACTATTAGAATAGAATGTTTAGTATTGATATGTTTTCATTTAAAAAAATGATAATGTTCATCACTGGAGCCTAGTCCATAATAGGTGCTTTTACCTTACGCTTTCACAAGTAAACTTAATGAATTTTGGTATTTAGAACCCCAGGCCCCAGGGAAGGGTAAAAGTAAGGAAGGGTCCAATTATTTGGAAAAAATTGTCAGTTCTCGAAGAGTAGCTATAGTCGACTCCTGCGCAGATCCTGCTATTTTGGAGTGCCAACTTTTCTATCTTAAATAATCAAAATATCTAACCTTTTCGCTGTCGGTAAGTTGCAAGAACTTGTTGGTTTCTCTCTTCTCCACGTGTTTCTCCTTCTCCCGCTGTCGTTTCGCCTTCTTCTGCTGCGCTTTCTTCTCCTTCTCTTGTTCCAACTGCTCTGGCGTTATTGGTCCCGGGATTTGTGACTGCAACAATTATTTTTATTGGACACGGAGGCAAGATATACACGATCGATGTATCATGCCTATACCTACGATTTTTTGATGACGCAGTTAGCCTAGTTGGTAGTAACCATGTATATGAAGCTAGCGGTCCTAGTTTCGATTCCCGGTCTGGGAAAATATATGTGTGATGAGCACGAGTATTTGTACTTGAGTCTTGGTTTGTTCCATGTAAGTATTGAAGTATATACAGGTGAAAAACTTAAGTAAATTACCTCTTGTATGTAGTTGTGTACAAAGCTTATATGTAATTTACGTCAAATTTCAAATATAGAATGTCGAACGGTCTATACAGATGTCTTACAACACTTACAACTACATGCAAATGTCATTTACTTAAGTTTTTCACCTATACCGTAAACGTAAAATAGTTTTTTTTAGATAATTTTAATTTATAAGTAGCTTAAAAAAGATTAAAGCTGTTTATTCAGTAGGTAGGCCGCACGGACACTTTTACACGTCAACAATCTACCAGCGCTTCGCAAGAGACCACTGCTGAGAAGAAACGCCGCAAGTAACTCAACAGTCAGTCGTTTTTTTTAATATACAATAACTTAACCTAGTATTATACAAAACAATGAGTATAACATACAATAAGAAGTAAATAAATTCACGCGCAGTTGAGCAGGAAAATGTGTCAAAGCTCAGGATTTACACCAGAACTAATTAGTAGTAATAGAGAAATAAAAATAGCTGTCTTGTAAAACATTTAATAGAATAATAAAATGTAATATTAAAGATGGTTTTTGGGGTGGGCGTTTGGGCAACGTTACTGCCTAGGGCTAAAGTCATCCGCGTTTATGGTATTTCTCTATAAGTACGTTTATGGTTGTACCCATCCATAGTATAGTCACCAGCAATCATGAATATCCAACATTGGGCTCAAAAATATCGTGTCAGATATTTTTGAGTGCATTGTTGAATAATATCGTCATTGCTTTGAAAAAACTTCGTATCTCATATTTTGTCACGTATGATTTTAAACTCGAACACGAAGAGAATTAAGATTAAACTCAAATATAATTATATCGTATCTACATAAAAAAATTCACCCTCCATTAGGGGATGATTTTTGGGATAAAAACTACTTTATGTCCTTTTCCGGGACTCAAACTATCTCTATGCCAAATTTCATATAAATCAGTTCAGCGGTTTCAGCGTAAAGAGGTAACAGACAGACAGACACACTTTCACATTTATAATATTAGTATATGGATTATTTCCCACGGTTGCGATTTACCACCGCCGGAGTTACCAACGCGTAGTTGTGCCTAGGTCGTAAGGGTAGGGTCAAATCTAAGCGTAAAAACGCGGCGTCAAATTCCGCGTTAGCAGGGAAAAGTGTTACGAAAGCGATAATCGCTATATCTTGGCAAACAAAATGAAAAGAATAATTTAGACTGAACGAAGTCAGAGGTGAAGCGCTCTATTGTATGTTTTCGAGTTAGTTTATTAATGTCATTTTGTGTTTTTACGAACGTCCACAATTGACAACATTTCATTTTGGTTACACCTGCAAATTACTATACGAATCGAAAGGGTTTTACCTCCTGAACACGTCAAAATATTTATTTAGATTAATTTTTCTTTATTTTCAAAATTACAAGTAAGTTAATAAAAATATCGAGTTTTACCAATTCTATGCCTGAATAGATATAGGTAATACCATTGCCTTTTTCACGAGAAAAAAAGCTGTCATACTTCAAATTAGACATTGACACTATTGACAGATGGGTAGAGACTTAGGGCCATTTGCACGCAGAATTTAACCCTGGGTTAAGGCACTAACTCGAGTTAGTAGACGTCAGATTCATACGATAACTGTCATTTTAACTCGAGTTAGTGTCTTGACCCAGGGTTAAACTTTTCGTGCAAGTGGCCCTTTATCGGTTGACATGATACTTTTTTATATACAGATTGGACTAACGTAATATGTCCATTGTGTCGTAGAAATGAAGTTACGCCCTTTTAGAATAAGTACATCTTAATAAAATAATTATTCATTCTAGAGAAAATTTTAATAAATTGTTCTAAAAATAAATTGTAATCGTACTGCCAATGTTACGATGGCGCAGTTAAAAATAAATTTCTATCAAAAAAAATTTTAGACCCAGCTTCAGATTATTTTTTAATTTTTTAAATTGAGATAGCTTATACCCTGAATTAACACATATGTATGTTACTTTCATTCTGTAAGGTGCAGGTCTTGGTTATAGGAATTTCCTATTTGTACCCGTTGGGGGCTCCAAGGAACCCAGGGATCCAAGGAATATTTCCTCCAAATTTTAATTCCTTAATTCCCAGTTATCCAGTCAGTTAAAGTATAGCACGTCACCATTAAACACTTTCGTGAAACCTTTGAGTCATCTCTATCAATAGTTGCTCAATAGCAATTACCTAAATATATGCATTAACAACGAATGGCTGACGCCACCATAATAACCATATTCCTTAATTAGAGGACTCCCAATATTGGGATAACCTCTCATTACACAATCATTACGTATAGCTACCGACTCCAATATGGCTTAATTATAGATATAATTATCCACTAATTAAACTGTTAATTGAAAGTGATTCATGTTACTAAGCATAAGTGATTGATGTAAAGAACTTATTATAAGAGTCGACTTCGCGGACTGATGGTTCCGTACCAACCGACGCACACTAGGCTGTTTTTTATTACTTGTTGTTATAGTTTGGCGTTTCTGAGGTATTACCGTTTTTATGATTGGACAAAAACAAAAAAGCGTTTCTTGTATGGGTTGTTTCTTAATATTAATACTAAAGTTTGCTAGAATATAACACAAATTCTGTACAGTTAAAAGGCACAGCTGTTTATATTTAAGTGTGGGATGAACAGACGCACGGACGGATACCGTAGGTTTAATAATAGGGTCCCGTTTGGTAACTATAAGGCGTACGGAACCCTAAAAAGTAAATGGAGTCATTGTATGAAGTGAATGTTAGGATCAGACAATTTGTAAATGACCTAAAATTACTGTTTCTTGAAGATCACTATTCTTCCAGTGATTTCACTAATCTATGACATAATCAAAGGAGTAAGAGTATGATTTCTGCCTAAATCCGAATGGGTATAATAAAAGTAGTAATTTGTGATGGAGTTTCATATTTTCTTATGTTGAATAAAAACATTGTTTACTAAAAAGCGCAATATAAAAATCTGCTGGAGACTCATTTGCATTAATGTAGGTGAGCGTGTAACCCATACAAGCATCTGAACGTGTCTGCGTTCTGAATATTCGCAGTTTCAATAACACTACCACACGCAACACAAAATCGCTATCGTGATAAGTAGACAGTCCAAGGTAAACAGTTTGGTGGGGGTTGGTGGTAACTTCTGGAACCATTGAACCCATTTTTTTATTACTAATGGGAAAACTGGAGCAGACTTTTCATTTTCATCTCATACTAGCTCGGAAAGCCCTTTTTGTTTGTTTGGTATCTGTTGAGAAAATCGCTTTTTATCCACATGTGAAGAAAGAGTTTTGACATTTGAAGGCAGCTTAAGTGATATTTGACAGCTAACAAAACGTAAAACGTAGTGAGGTGAAAAGTTTTTACGTCTCGTGTGTTGAAACACTCGCTCCGTTCAGGATTCTATCTTTGAACCACTCGCATCAGTCATAGTTTCCCCCCTTGTATAACAAATAACTATTACCTCGTCATTTCGCAGCCGTATTCTTTTGAATACCTATAGGGTAAATAACTGGAGGGTGTTGATCAGATTGTCGTGCAAGTGTGCTTATCGTATTGGTGTGTGTAAAAACGAGTTAGTTTAAAACAATACACGCGATGTCCACGTGAGACCCGCCATACCACACACAGGGATATTGTAAGTCTGGATTTGAATCTACCAGCACGGAAATATAGTTCAATTAGCTTTCCGCTTAAGACTGCACCGAGCAAACGTCGAGCGTCCAGTGCCGCCCTCATTACTATTATTGTTCGTTTTTCCGTTAAGTTGATAACTGGAAGGTGAATTGTTATTAAACTATGTGATATACCCTATTAGTTGTGTTTTCATTTGTAGTACAAAAAACTACTAATAAAACAATAGACCTTGTAATGTTCAAACTATTATATTAAATGATCCAACAACTTCAAACATATTATAACTCTTTTAACACAGCCCTTTTAAAGTTCCTCCACACACCATCGGCTATCCGAATGTCAGAATGACGGCCGTTATCCCATTTAAATATTACCAATCCGATTAACTTTTTTATAGAAGGCAAAGGAAACATTGGTCATTCTAACAATCGGCCATTCTGACGGATGTCTGTCCTCAGACAATGTGTATGACAATTTAAATAAACAAATATACATTAACCAACATCACAGAATTGCAATTAACTGAAACGACATACTATACTACGTTTTTGTTTTTGTTGTAATCTTAATCATAACAAGAGTAGTTTTTACGTTATGCCTTTCCCAATATAGAAAGTATAAGTCAAGTAACAGTACCTTACAATATAATAGGATAACAAGATAGTATGCACTTGTCTTTTATATACATTAGTACACTGATGCACTATCAAATTTACATAACGTACATTACAGGTAGAAGGTAATTAAGCATACAACTAAAATTTGCCAGCGTTTCGGCCATCCTACCATGATGAATGACCTCATTCTAATGCACAGTTATTTTAATAAATGGTCAGTGATTCGTTTAACACGCTTAACAATCTATACTGCACAAAACAAATCGAATAACATACACACATTACCCGCATTCGTGGGTTACATCACGTAACACTGACACACACACACACACACACACTACAAGAGTATAAGACATTGAACCCAGTGGGCCCACATACACGCACAGGGTGTAGTGGACGCTGAAGGAACTGATGGGCGCACACACGGGGTGCGCATATCACACACTGGTCCCACACACGCGCACAGGGTGTAGTGGAAGCAGCAGCATCTAATGGGCGCATACACAGGATGCGCATATCATACACTCGTCCTACACACGCGCACAGGGCGTAGTGGACGCAGCAGCATCTGATGGGCGCATACACAGGATGCGCATATCATACACGGTCCTACACACGAGCACAGGGCGTAGTGGACGCAGCAGCATCTGATGGGCGCATACACAGGATGCGCATATCATACACGGTCCTACACACGAGCACAGGGCGTAGTGGACGCAGCAGCATCTGATGGGCGCATACACAGGATGCGCATATCATACACTGGTCCTACACACGCGCACAGGGCGTAGTGGACGCAGCAGCATCTGATGAGCGCATACACAGGATGCGCATATCATACACTGGTCCTACACACGCGCACAGGGCGTAGTGGACGCAGCAGCATCTGATGGGCGCATACACAGGATGCGCATATCATACACTGATCCTACATACGCGCACAGGGCGTAGTGGACGCAGCAGAAATCACCGTGTACACACAGGGTACAGACATATTAAGTAGGTCTTGCAAACGCACACAGGGCGTTGAAGACGCTACGTGCACGCACAGGGTGCAGATCATCGACTAGTCTGGGATGCACACACAGGGTGCACCCAACTTTCGATTCTACGAGTATCAATAGTCTCGTTTGCACGCACAGGGCACAAACGTACACACACAGGGTGTAACGACTGATCTTTGTAAACGCACACAGGGCGTATCAGCACACAGCATCACTTCATTAGACTGGTACACAGGACCCATTTGAAGCCGACGTGAACTTACCTATATGGTTGCACAGTACAATGGAGGACGGGAATAAGGAAGGTATACGGACAGTTCAAAGGAAAAGAGGAAATAAAAATGCCTACTTGACGATTCAGTCACTTTGCGGATAATCAGAGTCGTTGTCGGTTCCTGAATCAGCAATTACACTAACATTTATCCATGGCTTTAACTTGTCAGCTGAGTATACGTTCGTGTACCTTTTCTTTGAAAACCCTTCAATACTGCTGATCTCATAGCGATCGTTCCCCAACACTGCCGTAACCTTGTAGGGGCCACAGTATGGAGGAACAAGTTTATTACTATCTCCTACATTGCGGACGGTCTTCAGTGCCATCACAAGATCCCCTACCTTGTAAATCTTTGCGGCGCACCTGTTTCTATCGAACCGAGCCTTCATCACTTCGCGTTGCCTATCAATGCAATCTGACGCCTTCTTACGGATTTCTGATATATCGTTGCTAGCAGTCACGCTATCTGATATTTCATGCAGATGAGCTTCGGTCAAGTTCACAGTTTCTTTGCCAAAAACGACCTGTGCCGGAGTCCTACCTATGCTTTTGTTCAGCGTATTGTTTAAGCCCCACTGGACCTTGTTTAGATCGGAATCCCAATTGCGATCGTCCTTGTCGATGTTTAAGGCTGTCAGTGCACTCAAAATGGAACGGTTGTACCGTTCTATTTGCCCGTTAGCACGCGGCGTAGCTACTGCGTTCTTTACGTGCCTGATTTGATTTGAATCTACAAACATCTTGAATTCATTGGAGGTAAAACTCGTACCTCTGTCAGACACTATAACTTTTGGCGATCCGAATATACCAATAAATTCATTCAAAGCTTGTACTGAAGTCCTACTCTTAGTATTTCTAACTGCTCGTAATACTATAAATTTTGTGTATGCATCGATCATTCCTAATATATAGCTGTTTCCGCTTTTACTACGAACAAACGGACCCAGATGGTCTATATGAACGCACTCAAAGGGCACATCCGGTTTTGAGATTGGGTGCAGAAAACCCTCCTTTTTGCCTCCTGGTTGTTTTGCATACCCACACGGTATACACGCACGCACATATTTTTTGACAAAGTGAGTCATACGCGGAAACCAGTAGTCTCTTCGCATCTTTTCAAGTGTCTTCTCATACGAAAAATGGCCGCTCTCGTCGTGACACAACTGACACACTTTCCACCTAGCGTCACGGGGTACTGCCCATTTCAGTTCTGAGTCTACTTTTCTGAATATCTTTCCGTCCCTCAGTATATAATTATTTTTAATTTCTTTGGCTTCCTGACAGTTTTTATCTAATATGCATTTGATATGTGTTAGACGCGGGTCACTTAATTGAACAGTCATCAACGACGAGGATTCTGCTATACTCAGTATAGTTAGGTCCACTTGTTCATCATCAGGAATAGGGTTACGACTTAAGCTATCTGCGTGCTTTAACTGAGCACCAGGTCGGTACTCTATAGTAAAATCGAAATCCTGTACTAAGAGCCACCAACGGGCTATCCTGGGAACTAGATCTCGCTTTGTGAGAGTGGTTCTCAGTGCGTTACAGTCCGTAACTACTTTGAAACTGACCCGCAGTAAGTAAACGCGGAACCGATTGAGCGACATTACAACCGCGAGTGTTTCAAGCTCAAACGAATGCAGATGTTGTTCTTCAGCGGTTGTTTGTCTGCTAAAGTACGCCACTGCTCTTAATGGGCTCTTTTCGTCTATACGTTGCAGTAAAATACCACCGATTCCCAACCGACTTGCATCTGTGTGGAGTTCTGTTAGGTGATTAGGATTATAAATAGTAAGCACCGGTCTAGAAGTGAGTGTTTCTTTAATCTTGGTAAACGCGTCGTTTTGCTCCTTATCCCAGACCCACTTAGCATCGGCTTTAGTCAGTGATGTCAATGGCCTAGCAATAGTCGCAAAATTTTGAACAAAACGCCGAAAAAAACTTGCAAGGCCAATAAATTGTCTCACTTCGTGTACGCTCTTTGGCGCGGGAAAAGCTACCACTGCCTCGATCTTCCTATTGCCAGGGCGAACCCCTTTCCCAGATATCTCAAATCCTAGATAGTCAATCGTCCGCTTGAAGAAGTGACATTTCCGTATATTTAGCGTAAGATTGGCTTCTTGCAGCATGCTCAAAAATTTAGATAGTTTTTCTATGCCTTCGCTTACTGTCTTAGACCCTATAACTATATCATCCATATACGCAACTACGCCTGGAATTTTACGCGTGTTAAGTAGGTTATGCACCATTCGCTGAAAATCAGCTGGCGCATTCGTCAGTCCGAACGGCATTCGATTATATTCAAATTGTCCGTCCGGAGTGACGAACGCGGTCAGATGTTTGGACTCCTCTGCCATTGGGATTTGATGGTAGCCTTGCGATAAGTCTAACGTAGTAAATAACTCATAACCCTGGAGGCTATCAATTTGGTCATCGATCAACGGCATGGGATACTTATCCTTTACGGTTTTGCGATTCAGAGCTCTGTAATCGACACAAAGCCTTGAATCGCCATTCTTCTTAGCGATCAATATTATAGGACTCGCATAATCGGAATGTGACTCGCGAACAATACCATTTGCAAGAAGTTCATCAACGATATGATTAAGCTTTTCTCTTTCGGAAATTGATAGCCTGTAGGGTCTGTAAGTAACGGGGGTCATGTCATTTAGCTTGATTCGCATCTCAGCGATAGATGTTTCGCCCAATTCACTTACTGAGAAAGAGAAACAATCTCTTTTTTGATTAAGCAATTCAACTAACTGGCCCTTGACATCATCACTAAGATCCGAATCAATATTAAGGTCAGATAATTTGACGGATTCAACTTCAGTGTTTATTTTACGCACATTCACCACATAGTCATCATCTATCTTTGAAACAGGTATCATGGGTTTGGGTACCGGTGTGCCTCTAGCGATAGTTTTTCCTTTTGGTAATTCAAATTCATTTTCAGTCAATCCCATTACAATTACGGAAGCAATGCCGTCGTGAAAAGAATACAACCCAGGTAATACTAAATATTGTTTTTCGTTCTCGTGACTCACATCGGTGGTGACACTAAGAAATCCATTAAAATCGGGCGTCGAAGTTACCTTTACTACGGTAGTTCCCTTTACAGTGCTATCGTCTACTAATTTTACAATAATCGAGTTTTGTGAAGTAGGCAAAACCTGGTACAACATAAGTTCACTGTCCGATTTATACACCCGTACTGATGGCAATTCGGTTAGGGTTTGACCAACTAAAATATCAGCCGGCAACAATGTTGACGGTACTACATAAGCCATTAATGAGATGTCTACAGAATCCAAAATAACGTGAATTTCTACTTTACCGCTTGGAGTGATTACACTATTTCCGAATCCCTTCAATGTCGGTAAGTTTTCTTTGACAAGCTCTAATTCTAATAAACGACACTGCTCTTCGCTTATGAGTGTACATTCACTCCCGAAGTCAATATAAGCTTTGCATTCGATACCATTAACTGTGACGCGCTTAAAATATTTACGGTTGGAATCAGCATTGCTGTCTATACATAAAACCTTTTTAGTAGTGTAAACATCCTTATTGAATTCACCAGATCGGTTATTAAAAGTACAGTTATTATCTTTGTGGCCATGTCTATTGCATTTACTGCATTTTATGATTTCTTTCGTGCATTTGCTGACTACGTGCCCTAACTCCCCACAATTATAGCAAGTTATGTTATTTGAGTACCTCTTGTTAGACACAGTCATGTTATTTCTCCTTATATCGTTCGAATAGCGCGATTCCGTAAGCGGTTTACTTGTGGTGTAAGGATCTGGGTTTCTACTAGAGATGTTGCGGAAGTAATTTAATGCCTGTTCCGGTTCATCGTAATGTGCACCTTGAACGTTCATGCGAATATTTTGATCAAATATACCATGCGTAAGGCAGTCAACCGCATCCCTACCTTTTAACTTGCAACGGTTGATTAACATTATTTTATCATAATAATATTCCATTAATGTCTCGTTTTTCCTACTCTTCCTACTTAACATCTCAACCAATAAATCGCCGTAATTTTGCTCACAAGGGAACGCTTTAAGTAATTTAGCTTGCCATTCTATCCAGCTATATTTGACACTAGTGAGACCATCGTACCACTTCTTAGCCAGTCCTGTAAGTTTTGGTAAGGCGTAAAAAATTGTTTGACGTTCTGTCCATCCATATATTTCCGCTGACTCATTTATTTTTAAGATCCAGTCTTTCATCGTTTGTAATTTAGACTTAGGATCAAAATCGGATATGACGTTTTGAGCGCCAGGGGTGTGTGACTGCCCCGCGGCAGATCCACGAGAGGTGTCCTTTTGGATTGCAGTAACTAAAGTCTCTAATAATTTATTGGTATTAAGTTCCGGTACTGCACTGCGTCTTGGTGACCGTCTGTCTGCAACATTGCCTGAGGAACTACGACGACGGCGACTAGGCTTATGGGAACGTCTTTTCCGTGAACGTGAGCGTCTAGGTTCGTAGGAGGCGGACGAGCCTTCGCTATCCGAAGAACTGTCGCGTTTTGACCGAGTATTATTTCTTTTCTGATTACGTTTCATTGACTTCCGATTACGACGAGGACTCGCAGAAGCCCTTTGTTTACGCGAGCGTTTTGTTCGTAAGCGGGAACGTCTTGGGCTAGAAGAAGACGATGAGTTGCCACTCGTAGGTGGCTTTGAAACGTTTCGTTTACGCTTTCTGTGTTTATCCATACTACCGTTGGCAACGTCCGGGGGTATAGATACACCTATGCTTTGTGGTAATTGAGTTGATTTTGGCAACGGTGGAGTATAACGACTTGACATTTAGCTTAAGGATTGGAGGGTATTTATAGAATAGAAAAGGATAGCAACCCAAAAGAAAAATGTTCTGTTCCCTTTCTGAAAAGACCACGTTAAAAAAACATGTAAACACGGAAATAATTATTACTGTTAATGATAGCACTTTATAGCATCCATTTATAATAATGGTATGTTTATAACGGTCCGGATTTTGAAAAATGTTAGTAACTAAATATTAAACTTAACCGGGCCAGTCTATATCAAGACACCAACTAACGTAAACAAAGATATTATGATATGGCGACTGCGCCCGGACTTCTCAAACTTCCCGCGGTCGTTAAGCACGACATCAAAAGAAATGCAACCTTAAAGTAGGAGATATTGTTACTGAATTGCAAATTACAAGTCTAAATCTATATTTACGAGTACAATGTACCTACACACTAATCTATTTAAAACAATATGTATCAAACCATACATTGTGTTAACCATTATTACTGGTCAAGTATCAAGTCAACAACAACAACAGAACAAACAAAAAAAAGAAAAAGTAACATCCCATCCCTTTGTAAAGGTCAATTAATGTTTATGTATATTAACAAAGATTGTTTCAGTTCACCACCAATAGGGAGTGGTAATAATTAGGTGTAACCTTTTATTCACATCATTAATATTCAAATTCATAATTTACGTTCACCTATTCTTACATATTTATGACGCATCTAAACGACCAAATATGTTTATAATGCATCAACGTGCAACCGAATTTTGCAGCCACTAGGCAGAAATAAAGAGAAAGTGTTCACATACCTGTACTTTGCACTACACAAACCTTTGCGGGCGTTATCGCACTTCTGAACTAATAAAACAATAGACCTTGTAATGTTCAAACTATTATATTAAATGATCCAACAACTTCAAACATATTATAACTCTTTTAACACAGCCCTTTTAAAGTTCCTCCACACACCATCGGCTATCCGAATGTCAGAATGACGGCCGTTATCCCATTTAAATATTACCAATCCGATTAACTTTTTTATAGAAGGCAAAGGAAACATTGGTCATTCTAACACTACCGACCAATTTCAAGAAAATACTTTAGTTTATTAGAAAACACAATAATAACAATGAGGGCGCCACTGTACATCCAGCGTACGCTCGGCGCAGTCTTAAATGCCATTTCCAAATTTGAAAGAAATAAAAATGAAGTTCACGCTCATTAAAATATAGGTTAAACTAAATTGTCTTATGTACCTCCAATGAATGGCACAATGGAATGAATGGTGTCTTCCCGTGGATGTCGTACAAGCCGTACTAATATACCGGTGAACTAAGAAGGCTAAGATGCCTGATTGTGCAAAATGTTGTTACAGAATTAACGACAAGTTTTTAGAGTTGCTGTTAATTCTGTAACTCTGCCTACCCCATTCTCGGAATAAAGGCGTGAGTGTATGTGTGTGTATGTAATGAATGGCACGGTATCACGAGGATGTATGTGTATGTAGAACACTGATAATATGTCAAAGTACGACAAAACTGTTTTCCATTGGCTATTAGACAGGGCCACGTGGCTAGTTTTTTTACATTTAAATACATATAGCCAGGAGTAGACAAAAACCCTCGCCATGTGACGGAGTTAGAAAGGTACTAATATATTTTACTGACATGCTTAGGCAACGTTTCATTAAAAGCCATCGCATGTCAAAACAATAATGAAGAGTAAACTAGACACGGCTGCGTATTTTGTGTTTATTTTCCAATTTCACCAACCTTACAGTGCGAAATAGAATCTACAACGATCGAAAAATACTTGCAATACTTGTTTAAAAAATTCAAATTCAAATATTTTATTGCATGTCACATTAACATATACAGGTGTCCCAAAACTCAACGATAATCCGCCAAGGGCTGATAGAGCAGCTAAAAAGCTATCGATTTAACCCCTATGTATGTTCAGCGATTTTCGCTAGTTTCGGAGATATTGATCATTTTAATCTGAAATTTTGTAATTTTCCCTTATGCCCATGTCACGAAAAATCATTAATTTCGTTATGTATTTCATAAGTTTTTCAGTGGTATCTTACATAATTATAATCATTACGAATTGGCGAAGTTTTTAAACCTATTTGCCCGTTTATTTTATCAGTATTTTTTTTAAGTAATCACATAAAGTTTGTTTCTCCATACTAGGTATCCCAGTGGTTGCTTTTCACTTTGTATGAAAAAAACAACTTTAGGTGATTACTTAAAAAAATACTGATAAAATAAACGAGCAAATAGGTTTAAAAACTTCGCCAATTCGTAATGATTATAATAATGTAAGATACCACTGAAAAACTTATGAAATACATAACGAAATTAATGATTTTTCGTGACATGGGCATAAGGGAAAATTACAAAATTTCAGATTAAAATGATCAATATCTCCGAAACTAGCGAAAATCGCTGAACATACATAGGGGTTAAATCGATAGCTTTTTAGCTGCTCTATCAGCCCTTGGCGGATTATCGTTGAGTTTTGGGACACCCTGTATATATAGGTGGTAGATAATGGGAGGTTTGCATGTGACGCCCTGCAAGGAAAAGAAAAAAAAAGAAAAAGTAATGATTGACATTCATGAAAAAAGATAAAAATTGACACCCCCCCTCATCCTGTTCTCCGAAACTTTGCCAACCCACGTGGTTGAACAGAACCACGTGGTTTGGTTTGTTTGCATTTAGTTAAATATCTATCCGAACGAAGTATAGGTAGTACGGATGAACTTTACTCCGGTGGCGAGTGCTTCTATAACAAGCGACAATTCCCCTTGGGAAACTCTGGTCCACATGGATCTTGTCAGGCTATAAGTACCTAAAGATACATACATACATACATTAAATCACGCCTGTTTCCCAGAGGTGTAGGCAGAGACCACTTCTTTCCACTTGCTACGATCTTGACAAATTTCTTTCGCTTCTTCCACATTCATACATCGAGTCATGCACGCACGTCGGTTTCGGGTACTTAAGATTCGGCCCTTTTCCAGTATTTCACCGATTTGACTCGAAAAAGTACGCCTAGGGCGGCCCCTTCCGACCCGTCCACTCACTATCGATCTGTATATCTCTTTCGTCAATCTTCTTTCATCCATCCTTTCCAAATGACCGAACCATCGAAGCATGCCCTTTTCAATCTTAGTCAATACATCTTCTTTTATTCCACATTTCTCTCTGACTTTTTCATTCCTTACTCTATCAATCAGTTTCACACCACACATACTACGCAAAGAGCGCATTTCAACGGCATTTACACGACATTTATGCTTGTCCTGCCACACCCAACATTCACTACTTTACATCAGGGTAGGGGCCAGCACTCCATTGTGAACAGCCAGTCGGGCTTTTTGTGAAATGCCCTGTCTGCTCACAAAGGAGTACAGGGCCCCATTAATTTGATTCCCCGCATTCACCCTCCTCTCGATATCCTTCTCACACTTACCGTCTCTTGTAAACACACTTCCCAGGTACACAAATTCGCTCACTTGTTCTACTAATTCACCATTTATATTTATCACGCACTCAGTCATCTCCTCGTCCTTCTCTATCACCATGACCTTGGTCTTGGCAACATTTACTCATTTACCTAAAGATAAAAAGATAAAAAAGATAAAATACATTTATTCAGTAAGTAGGCCGTACGGGCATTTTTACACGTCAAGAATCTACCAGCGCTTCCCAAGAGGAGACACTGCTGAGAAGAAACGCCGCAAGAAACTCGGTAGTCAGTCATTTTTTAAACATATTACAATGGTACTACTTAATCTAGCATTATATAAAGCAATAAATATTAAATTCAATATAATATCAAATAACATGCGTACAGATCAGCAGGAAAACATGCCAAAAATCTTACGTGAGAGATAAAGGAAGAAAAAGGAGAAAAAAAAACCCCACCTACTTATATTTGTTTATAACTTATAACACGGTGCAAGATGATCACATAAAAGTTTCGATACGTTTTCCTACATCAACGGTGTCGCCTAGACAAGATATAGCTTTTGCAATTATATATTTTGCCTAAATAAACGAAGCCGGTCCGATAAATCTAACTTACCTTAGCATAGTTGTATTTGTCGGGATACTGAGCCTGGAACATTCGGAAGGCGATCCTAGTATCGTTGTGCGGCGAGGCGGCGTACGGGGTCTGCAGCTGGTTGTTCTTGAGGCAGGGGTCGCCGCCGGCGGACAGGAGCTGGCTGCAGACACAAGGACACTGTAGTTCTAGAGCATTATGATCCCCAACGGAAAAAAGGGGTGTTTCATGTGTTTCTGTGATAGGAGATACGGTCACGAGCGTTAATTTGGGACCCATTTCAAGAAAAATATGCTTGAAGTCGTCAACGTCATTAGAGATGTCAAGTCATTTGTAACCTTCAGGAAACTCAACCTTATTGTTGTAGGATGTCAGATTGACATTGAACCTAAGGTGAGTACCAAATTTAATCTTGTGACTGTACATACAATAAACGTTTTTTTTCAACGTACTTTTATTTTAGTTGTGTCTTAACCGTAAAACATTCAAGAGTTGGTATGATTATAGTACAAACACTGAAGAAAAACAACAAATAACGTTAGGCGGGGCTATTGCGTCTGAGGAGCTATTGTAACTTTTCATACTTTTAAAATTAGTATGCGCCTGACTTCAGTAAAAACTGATGAAGTGTTAAATGGGCTTGATTCGGTTCGAAATATATTCAAATCGGCATATAATAATACCTATTGTGCGGTGGTACGGTCACGAGCGTTAATTTGGGACCCATTTCAAGAAAAATATGCTTGAAATCGTCAATGTCATTACTCATTAGAGATGTCAAGTGATCTGTAACTTTTAGGAAACTGTTGTACAATGTCAGATTGACTTTGGACGTAAGGTGGGTACCAAATTAAATCTCGTGACTGTACGGAACCCTCAGTGCGCGAGTCCTACTCGCACATGACCGGTTTTCTCTAATTTGTCTTCTTTCAATAGCACAAGCGGTCCATTTCTTTCAAAGAAACTCTTTCACATAACCTTCCGTAATCTGTATATAAAGACTCACGTGACCATATCCGGTTTGGAAGCAATGGCCGCCTTGTGCAACGCGGTGTTTCCGTCGCTAGGGTCCCTGGTGTTGCAAGCATCCTCCAGACTGCCCTCCCAGCCCTCCAGGATCGTCTCCAGCGAGTGCTCTTCGCCAGATATCAACTTCCACATCTAGGAACAACACTCATCACATCATGGATACAGGGACATTTAAGACTGCGCCGCGCAAACACCGACTGTCCAGTGGCGCCCTCATTACTATTATTGTATTTTCTAATTAACTAACGAATTTCCTTGGAATCAGACGAAATGTTTTTGTAGTGCAAGTAAAAACACAATTTATGGGATACGTAACAAACTTTAATAACAATTACCCTTTGAGTAGTCAGCTTAACGGGAAAAGGTGGCCACTTTTTTCCGTTAAGTTAATAACTCGAAGGTGAATTGTTATTAAACTAATGATATACCCTATAAGTTGTGTTTTCATTTGTAGTACAAAAATCTACCGACCAATTTCAAGAAAATACTTTAGTTTATTAGAAAACACAATAAAAGTGATGAGGGCGCCACTGTACATCCGGCGTACGCTCGGCGCAGTCTTAAGATGACGTTGTTCTTCTTCATTTCATCGATTGTATCATTTCATCGATTGTATCATTTCATCGAGTTTTATTTTATTGAACGCTATTTTCTGCTGCAATCATGATATTTTCAGGATATCTTTAGCGTTAATTACGTAGGTTAGGTTAGGTTAGACTTGGGCCTTTCAATCAAATGAAACAGCTGCTTATGATACGTGCGTTAAAAGGTGTTTCGATAAATTAATGGGTACCTATTTGAGGGGTACGCTTCAGATATTCCTCCTCCTCAAAGCTAAGTAGGGTATTTGTAAATATGGGCCTTGTTGTCTGAAATAAAGTTTATTCTAAAGCATGGCCTGGGTCTTTTGAATTTATAGCTACTAATTGGCTAAGTAAAGTTTTTGGAAGATATGTATATTATATTTTTTTTCGATAGACGTCATCCTAATGATCAAGAAACTGCGGCTCTTTTATTTTTATTTCCTCTGATATTTTAGAAATATTTTTTTTAGTTATGAAGTTGACATTTGTAAACTTTAATGACCGACAAGCTTGTTGCCTTCGTACTACTTAATGAAATAGAAAAAAAAAAACTGTCACTTCTATATCTGTCAACGTCAAGTCAAATCAAAGTAAACAAACGGTTCAATTCAAATAAGTAAATTCAAGTAAATCTTTGTAATACTCCATTTCCAAAGTCCGTGTGGGATTGCCGAATTCATTGCGTGGATTGTACAATTCAAAGGGGCTCTTTTGGCTATCAAAAAGCAGAGCAAGAGTCGTCGTGAAAGGAACAAAATCGGTGTCCAAGAAGAAGTGCCAAAGGGGTCGAAAATAAATTGTAGACCAAATATTGTGCAAAGGTTGCTCTACAAAGCGGCAAAATGAAAGTCCGGAGTTCGTTCTGAGATCGTTAAAAATATTTCTAAAAACACTGGTCACATGAAACTCAAGCAAACAGAAAAGAGCCGTTGAATTGAATCGTTTGTTTACTTTGATTTGACTTGACAATGACAGATGTAGAAATGTTTTTTTTCTATTTCATTAAGTACGAAGGCAACAAGCTTGTCGGTCATTAAAGTTTACAAATGTCAACTTCATAACTAAAAAAAATATATCTAAAATATCAGAGGAAATAAAAATAAAAGAGCCGCAGTTTCTTGATCATTAGGATGACGACTATCGAAAAAAAATATAATATACATATCTTCCAAAAACTTTACTTAGCCAATTGTCACCCTGCTCCAACGTTAAAATAAGGCAAAAAAGGTATTTTTTTCAGTATTCAATTCAAGCTCGAAACCTCTTTGATGGAATCAGTTAGATTCAGGGTCGTATTAAGAGGCCATGCCCAGAAAAGAATGAAAAGCGCGCGAAATTTATGCACTTCCGCGTGAAGAACGTGTATGGAAATAATTTGCGCGTGTATCGATCACAGCGTCAAATTCAGATGGAATCACGTGGCGTCCTAGGTGAGTGACTTCCACGCGAATACGGAGCGACGCGGCGCGAAAAAAAACAAACAGTGGACAGCTATTGAAGTGGCCTACGTGACCAATACAGGCGCGGGGCGCAAAACGAAGCGAACGCGATCAGTTGGTTTGATATTTTTCGCGCGAAGCGACGCGGCGTCGGTTGTCGGCGGCGCGGCGGCAGTCCTGCGGCGGGGCGCACGTAGTACAAGGCCGCCGCGTCGCACCGCTTCGCATTGAAATCGCGTGTCAACGCATCGCATCGCTTTGCAATTCTGGTCGCTTTGAATCGCCCACGTAGCATCACAGATGGCACGACTTCTAATCGCGTAAATACTAAATCACTACATAGTATAAAACAAAGTCGCTTCCCGCTGTCTGTCTGTCCCTCCCTATGTATGCTTAGATCTTCATAACTACGCAACGGATTTTGATGCGTTTTATATACGGGTGTTACAGAAAACTCACATAAACCGAAGCAAAGCGAGGGCGGGTCGCCAGTATACTATAATAAATATGATTAGTTGATTACCTTCTTCACGTTATTGGGAATCTTAACATTATTAACAACCGGCTTCTTCTCCCCTTTATCACTCTTATCTTCTTTCTTCTTCTTTTTTTTCTTCGTTTCTTTATTCTCTACTACTTTTTCTGACTCACTCTCTGAACTTAGTGGCCTGGCTACAATGACGTCATGGATGAGATCTTTTCTAGAGTTAGAGATGATGCCCTTGGAGGTTTGTTCGGAGAGGGATTTGATCCAGTCAGCGGGGGTTTCAGAGTCGATGTAGCACGGCCCTTCGTCCTCGCTTGACATGGTCTGGGTGGGGAGTTCGCGGGGAGTGCGCTCTCTGGAATAGAAAGGACGTTGTAAATACATAGAGATGTATGAAAATATTGAGAACAAAAGAGGTTGATGAATGCATACAGTAAAACATTTCATAGACCGTTTAGGTACTAATTAATATAATTGCATCTCTCTCAATAGACAGTCATCATCGAAATCCATAACAGTATTTCGGGCATTCAAGAAAAAAAGGAATAAGTAAGTACCTACTTATGTTTTTGATAGATTTTTTTTACTAGCAATCTGTTTGATTTATAATTTAAATATATACATCTGGTTTTTGAGAACGACAACCCAAAAGAGTAGATGATCATCTATTATGATCAATGATCAAATTGCAAACATTTCCAAAAAAACTTCCCGCAAAATATCCCAAATCAGAAATAAGTATTTGCTGCTATTACCCATCTATACTAACAAGTTTAAACAAAATGAATCTACAATGAATACAATGTAGATTCTATGACTAAAATTTAATTGATTGAGTTAGCGATTTGGTCCCTACCGAAATATGTTTTCTATCAAAACATGAACGATTGTCTACTGCGTTACCAGACCAAATCGTGTGGGTGTCAACGTGGAGTTACCCTATCCTCCTAAGACCTACTATACAACCAAACTTGTAATGGAATGGAGACAATGGAATATGAATATATTGTGAATGAAATAAAGTAAATTTTCCAACGTTTTAACAGTCATCAAAACAAAACAAATTGCACTTAACTTCGATTGCACTACATCTTTATTTCAATGGCCCGTACTAGTACTATTTTTAGTACTTGTTGCTGTTGTTACAAGATGCTAATTATAGCTACAAGGTAGCTTAGCGACATGGTACCTCGACTTAGCCCGGTCGATGGGCTTGCCGGGGCTCTTCTGCAGCTTCTTGCGCTCGACGCTGGTGTCCGAGCCGGTCTTGGCCACGCTCGGCTTCGTCGTCGACGCTATCAGCGCCTTTTGGAACAGCTCCATGGTTTCTAAACAAATGTATTCTTATTAAAGACTAGCTCTGCCAGCGACTTCGTCCGCGTAGTCTCGTATTCTTGTCATCACACAGGAATCGTTTATTTTCCAGGATAAAAAGTAGCCTATGTAACTCAGGGATAGTGTAGCGTTATAATAGTGTTTTTTTTAATTGGTCCAGTCGTTTTTGGGTTTATTCTATTATTTTATAATATTAGTTTAAATAAGTGTAGATATGCAAAAAAATATTGTATAAATAGTTGACATTAATATTCAGAATTAACAGATATGATTATTATTCATTATTAACGACGCGGTTAGTCCAGTAGTTAGTGCCCCTGCCTACTTAGCTAGCGGTCTGGGGTTCATCCCGGTATGGGCAATTATTTGAAGAGTGAGGGTTTTTGTTTCAGAGTCCTGGATGGTTTCTATGTATTTAAGTATGTATTTCTCTATATAAGTAAGTTTAACATTGTCTAGTACCCATATTACAAGCCTAGAGCTTAGTTTGGGACTGGGGTAATTTGTGTGAGATTGTCCCCGGACATTTTACGACCATTTCATTAACTTGCAAAACCTGTATTAACTGGTAAACAATCAATTTCCATGAAAGTATTGAGTTTGTAGGTACTGTCGGGTAATAAGTAGTGTTAATGAGATTTATTACAATTAAAAAAAGAATTAAAGGAGTTTTTCGTATGTACATGAAATGAAATGAATATAGACACAAAATTTCATTAGAATCGGTCAAGCCGCTTCGAAGGAGTTTACTAAACTAGGTTTGCCGTAGCGTAGCAGACGTGGGCACTGTACCTTTTTTCGGTATCACCTGCAGTTGGTACTGTATATCTAGGTTTAATTCGCTAAATAACTAGCGCTCAATATTACTTACCGTAAACCTCCACACTGGCCACAGTTTCATGCACACGCTGAACCTCCTTGTACTTGGGCTTCCTGGTGGGGAAGGGCAGCACGCGCACGCGCGGGTCGTCCTTCTTCAGGGGGGAGGTCTTCCCGAAGAGCGCGCTCTGGTTGACGGGGCCCACGGCCCGGTAGAGGATCAGGGAGCAGCCCGCGAGGTCCTCGGTCCAGCCGGAGATGATCTCTTGGACGTGCTGCAATAGGAGTACGAGGTCCTGATTAGATCGCGAAGTATTTGGATTACTGCCTTCAAAGGGGATTTTTATTTGCAATTATATTTAGCTATGCGCATTTCAAAACACTTATCAACTAGTAACCTTATCTGTTCATTTAAATAAATAGTTGAAATAACGTAAAAATACCTACCTCTGCTGGCTCTGTAAGAAAGCAATCGAAACAGTTTTGTTGATGCTTAAATACCATTCTGCTTTTATTGTGTGCATGCTTATATAATTGAAAATAGTACCAAATCAACAAGAGCGTAAAATTTTATTATTCATTGACATACCTCTAAAAATTGTGACTGATTGTATCTCCTCAAGCTCGCACCAGCTGACTTGGGCGCGTTTCCGTGTTGATCCCTGGCCGCCTGCGCCTGTCCCTGCCCGCGCCTTGTCACGTATGAGTGGTGGGTCTTGTGCAACACGGCCGTACCCCCGGAGAAGATGGCACCCGCAAAATGGCCACCAGATACCATGAAGACCGCCCAGCGCTGGAAGACTGGCAGGCGGAGTCGCGAGCAACGTTCTATCCACGCGCTGCCGTCGCCATCTGTTGATAGTTCCTCCTGGAAGGAGGAATATTACTTTATGTGAACAGTTGATTTGGAGGCAGTCTCAAGTTCTAAACGATGGGTAAATGGTGTGTTAATAATAAGAGTATTGAAGAACTTGCGTTCTCTTGTGTTCTTAAAAGTTTTATGTTACAACATAAATGTATCTGGAGACTAATGTAATTTTTATCACAAAGTGTTTTAACATTTTTATAGTACTTGCCTTTTTATGATGCAGTATACACCGGTAGATGCAGAAAACCTGTCCACGGCCATTGGTGAAAAAAGCTTTGCAGTGGCGGGTGGCGGCAGCAAACAGATCACTGGCAGGTTTGTCGGCAGAGCCATCTGTCTCCGAGTCACTCCCGGACACGCTGGAGTTATCATCTGAAGATAATTTAGATTATAATTTTTTACTGTGGGCTTCAAAATACAACAACTTTTGAAATATAATAAGTTTTTAATATCAGTTTCTGTTGCTACTTAAACAATTTTTATAAAATGAAGTTTAAGTTACAATAATGTAGGTAATATTTTACTACCTTTACTACTACTTTACTTTTACTACTAAAAGTCAGTACAATCCCAAAATAAACTAGTTTTTTTTTAATCCACCTAATTTATAATTATAAAATAATGCAAAATAGAATCATACCTTGTCTAGAAGAAAACTGCCCCAAAGTGAGAGGCGCTTTGCCAAACAATTTCCGTTTTAGATTATGCGTGTGCCAGTGGTTCTTGTAATGAGCAGTCTGTTGAAGTCTAGATTCAAAAGGTCCCACTCCACAGCACGAGCAGATTGTACCGTCTGAAGGGCCCGTGAGGCTCAGCAAATTGAGGCGCTTAATCACACTGGCTTCATCCACTATTAACAGAAAACATAAAAGTCAATATTAGTATTTTTAAGTGAAAAGTACTTAATTACAGTAAAATTACTTTTTTAAGTAATTTTACTGTAATTGTAAAAGCCAGCACGCGAATAAAAGCTTATCTAGGATTGACGCATTCGAATGCGCCGTGGTCCGTGTAGTTGCGGTCTACTACTCGCGTCTCTATATCGCGCATTCAGCATAAATGTAAGCAGGTAATTGCAAAGAATGTAAAACACGTTGAATCTAATAAGATTTGGAAACCGTAAAAGCTTAAAAAGACTAAGCCGGAAAGCTAAGTTTGATTTTAAATGTATGTGTGTATTTAGGTTTTTTAGGATTTAGGGTGCTTTTGAGGTTATGTTGTCAACTTTAACGCTACATAAAGCCCAAGATTTCAATATAAAATGACCATGTATATACTTACCGACTTGATGCGATTCTGTTAGCATACATGATGCAACTTTTAGATCCTTCAGCAGTCTTTCGAACTCGTCTATTTCATAAATCTTAACACTTTTTGTCGGGACAGTCCCCGTCTTTGATGCCATATTTAAGAAGGTCACTTCACAATAAGTTTACTACATAGAACTTATTTATGATATTGCAGTTTTATTGCAAACTACATGCTCGCGGCATGCACGAGGGATTTAAATAATATGGTGTAATATACCAAGAAACATATGTTTTTGACATTTGTTGATGCGCTAGAGACGTTTTTCAGTACAATGTTATCCTATAGGTATTTGAAAAAGAATTTTGACTGGATAGTGTGTGGATTTTTTCCTCTTAACACGCCTTATGAACGCTATTTTATAAAAATGTATCTAACAAACTTAAAAATAAAATAATTATGCTTATAAAATGATTTAAGGTTTCAAAGTGCTGCCATCTATAAAAATATATAAAAACTATCTACTTATCTTCAGTTCTTACTGGAAATATTTTGACTACTCGTCGATAGATGGCGTCATTCGGTTCTTACATCTGCTTGCTACTCACCACTAGATGGCGCTGCTTATAGTCACAAACTGTAATAAAACTTTGTAGCAAAAAGTTAATTTGAAATCCAAAAAATCTAATAACTTTTGTAAAAAAGTAAGACAGACGAATAGCAATCTACTTCTATCCATACCAGTAATAATAAATGTGAGAGTAACTCTGTCTCTTAATTTACGCTTTCACATGTTTTTTTTGTGCAAAACTCTGTCATCTGACTCTGACATCTGTTTCTAATGGGTATGAACCGAGAAGCGACATGCAGGTTCCGTTAGGAGGCATCGGAGACAGCAATGCACATGCGGATCACTAATGCGCCACAGTTACTTAGGGTGACAAAATTCATGGACCCACAAGAAATTCAACTCCTCACTGCCCAAAGCATCTGGAAATTTCTGGATGCACCGGGCTTCTGCGGTTAGCGCTAAACAAAGGGCTGCCACAAAGGATCAGCAATGGTCGAAGCGGCACACAAGGCCTAACTCAACCCCCCCAATAGTAATAAAAATATAATCGCCTCTTCGTTTCGATGTTTTAGACAATCTATTTAACATAAAACTACATACCAAATCGCCTTTCGTTAATTTTATATAGGTACATATATTGGTTTCTTTGAGGTATATGGTGGTATCAACCCTTCTGTATAACATAAAAAACTATCAAATACCAACTTGTGTACATATATTCTGAAAAATAAGTATTATCCTAAACGTGCAATCACAGCGGTGATCCTTAGATCCTTTAGATCTTCGAGTACAAAATCGTGTAAGAATCTCCTTGATTACATTTCCGGTGTGAAAGGAGAGGCAGGCGGGCTTTGCATTTGTCCATCAGCCTGAGAGCATACTTAGCACCAATTTCCGGTGAACACGTGCTTAATAAAATTCACCTTTAACACTAAGTATGGTAAGGAAAAAAATAGAAGAATTGAATACTAAAATACATGTGATGAACATTAATTGAGATATAATAATTCCGTACAAGTAAAGGTTTTGAGATAAAATTAATTAGATATTGGCTGAATCGAAAAAAAACCCGTTTATTGTTACTTAAGTGATGCCCTTGTATTTGTATTTCTCTCTTTATGTTTAGCGTCTTTAACACCTAAATTTCAATCATTAATTCGTACCTACATGTACAAGCCCGTAGGACTAACGGGGCTCAATACAAAAGTACAAAATAGATACCATAATATTGCATTGTCATGAGGTTTACATAATATATTACGTATTACAATTTCAGGCCATTATTGAATTGTAAAAACGGGAAGTCGATCAAAAATGACTTGCAAGATTTCACCCAAACAAAGTCGTTTAGCTTTCAAGTAAGACCGATTTCAAATAGATTTGCAAGAAAACTTAACCGTGTCTATCTGATGAAATATTTTGTAAGTAACTTGAAACCATATCAAATAAAATTGCAAGAAGTAGTTTTAATGTATGCTAGAGAAGGCAAACAAGCTAGCGGCCCACCAGAAAAGCATTATTTTTAAAATTTCTCGTTTTTCCCGATTAAAGTCAACAAGTCAACTTTTCAATCTCTTCTCGTTTCTAATAAATGGTGGTTCACTGCAGTTCCACAGTAATTTCGTTAATGTCAAGTGAGTGAGAGTATAATTATAGAATCAATGAAGAGCCAGACATTTCCAGCCTGTCATCTTCCCACGCCGAAGGTTACCGGAATCACTGACGAAACTGACGTAAGTAAACCAAACATTTAGCAACTACAAATGCTATCAACCTGAAATTTGGCTTTAATTTGTTTTAAGTAAAAAAATATGAAATTGATTTTTATAAATAATTGAAAAGAGATTGTATTCACTACAATAGCACACAGACAAAATAACAATACTTACTTAAATAAAAAGGAAAAGTGTGTCAGTGTGGCGAAACGGTATAACTTAGCATGTGCTGGCTGCGAAACCAACGCTGGTCTTCCGTTGGGGCCGCCGGTAAGTAACAATGATTGTTAAAGTAACGCGGTGATGCCGGTGATCTCGTTTACATGCGGCGCGGGATCTTGTGTTTGATATCGTAGGAATAAACGTTTCAGACCCCAGTGAGAAAAATACGAACTAGTTAGTGGGCTGGGTGAAATTAAAAAAATCTATATCCTGGTTTTACCTTTAATATCTATCGTAACAAATGTATTACCATTTACTGACCTATCTGAGGATTTGTCTACCTATGTCTAGTCGTGCAATTTGTCCACATTAAGTCAGTAATGACTGCCGTGGCTACGGTAATAGTACGACTGCCGTCGGGTCGCAACACCGCCGGCGCGTTACATAACCTGGTTTTGCCGATATCAAATTGCTGTTATCATAACTGTTTAAAATGTTTATAGAGATACTAGCTTCTGCCCGCGACTCCATCCGTGTGGAACTCGTTTATACCTATCGTATCTCCATACAAATTTTCAACCTCTATTTCACCCCCTTAGGGGATGAATGTCGGAAAAAAATTATCCTATGTCCTTTCCCAGGATGCAAACTATCTTTGCACCAAATTTCATCGAAATCGGTTCAGCGGTTTAAGCGTGAAGAGGTAACAGACAGCCAGACAGACACACTTTCGCATTTATAATATTAGTATGGAAGTATGGATTAGTATGGATATTCGTACATAATTTGTAGGTTATGATAGGTTTGTTTTATGAAAACAAATGAAAGTTAAACGGTCCCAGAATGATTTATCCACGTCCACGCTTATTCACATCGATAAAAATACCATAGCACCTACTCGTAGGCACAGGATGTGATATAATTTGTACTAATTGCCACCTTAGCTCAATTAGGAACCTTCCTGGTTGCCTTAACTTCCTAATTAGGAGTGGCGTAGGTAAGGAAATTGTAATCGCATTTAAAACGCTCAGCCGACCCGGTAAGTGAAGCGAGAGGTCGCATCCGGCGTCTTGCTTCCTTCTCGTATAATAAAGGAAACTCGTAGGGTTGCATTTTGGTGAAAAATGGCGCAGAAATACCTAGTTGAAGTTTTGAATTAGGAAATCAGATCATTTTATCCTGGAAAATGTATTACTTCCGAATTAAAACGAATAAACGTGTTTATTTTAGGTTCGTTTTACGGTATTTCAATTAATATTAAACGTAGCTACTGAAATATTAAAGATATAAATAATAGTCACCAGTATAAAAAGAACACCCCCTCTAGCAGCTCCGCTCGCGGCATGGTCCCTCGGACACTGGCTGCACAGCTCTAGGATCTTGATTAAATTCATTGACTCTCCAGCAGACATTATTTTAAAACCCCGACGCAAAAAAGAGGGATGTTATAATATTTGTTAGTGTTATGCAATTCTGTTTTATTATTTGTGATGTTTCTTTTCAATCTGAATGTATTGTCTTTTTCTTTTGAAATGCTAATAAATTCACTTCTTATTACCAACGTATACATTTTTGCAGATTATGTGTTTTTTCTGCATATAAGGAGTACTCGTTCACATGGAGTCGTGTCACATCGAATTTATAATTGAGAGAGTCAATTCCGGCTACTTAACGCTCTAACACTTTTTGAATTTACAGTTAACTCATTCCAATTCCCATATCGTCGGCTTAGTGCAAGAAGTCACTAAAGGCATAAAATCACTAAGTACAGGTACGAGCACAGGCGGATTCGCCGCGACTTACTCTTTCTAACGCACGGATCCATTTTTTTTTACATTGAATAATTTCGATGTTACAGCCATGACATTAAGTCATTAACTTAACTTTTTGCCTTATTGATTTGATGTAAATTGGTTTTAGACCATTACTAACTTTAAACAAAACAAATTTGTTATTTTTTATCTTTTATTTTGTTTAAATATTCACTTTTGTTACTTATCAACTTTAAAAAATAAAACAATATGAATAAAGCTATGAAAGTATTTGAGCTAGAATTCATTATATGCATATAGTTACTTTTAGCAAACCGTAAAACGAAAATAAAAGTTATTATCATGCTTTAATGATTTTTAACAAAATGAGCATTGGATGCACATTACCACTTTTACTTTAGTATAAAATAACTAAAGCACTTTATAAACTTAAAAAAAAACTAGGAGACAGCATTAATGGCAATCAGAATGATTTTTTAAAGTAATTAATGATATTTATCGATTTTTGTTATGTCCAAAGACATGTAATTCACGTGATTAAATTATGGTTAGTGACTTTTGGCAAATAACTTGTATGAATTTGAACACCTTTAGTGAAATATTCTTGCACAACAGTTCATATTTCAACTCATTTATACCTACGAGTACGTCTTGCTCTCGCGGTAACGGGGGTTCGGCCACCGCGATCGAAGTCATACCATTGCGGCTGCGACCGGGGATGGACGTTACGCGAGAAGTTAGTGATTTCTTACAAAATGAAGCGAAATGGTATTAAATTTAAGGCAGGACGAGGATCTTTGATGTTAGAAAAGATTCTAAATAAGGAGAATGAAGATCACAGCGTAACTACTTTTGTCATATATTTATAATAAGATACGTGCAAATTACTTTATGCTGTTAAGTTGTAGGTAAGTAAGTATTTCATTTGCGAAATACCAATTTTGTCCTTAGTGCGAAATTTTGTATAGGTACCTAGGTTTTGTTTTTGACTTTTTGACTGATAATATCAGTGATATTGACGATAATGAGTTGGAAACAAAAGCACTCAAAAAATTTAAAGTAAACTGTCGTCAAAAGGATTTTATACTCGCAAACATATCAGTAAATCCTTCACAAAGGTGTTACGTAAAAGCAGTTAGAAAACGAACCATGTCACGTTCATATTTTTTTTCTAATGATGAAGGTAAAATCAAGGTATGTGAAAAGTTTTTTAAAAGTACCCTCTGTATTTCAAACGGCCCTATAAACAATGCATTTTCCAAGGTTGGCAGTTCTGGTCTTTTTGAAGGAGAAGACCAACGTGGTAAGCATGTTGCTCACAATAAAACCAAACAAAACGATATAGATTTTATAAAACAACACATCGAATCATTCCCTACAATGGAATCGAACTATTGCCGAAAAACATCGTCAAAACTCTATTTAGATGGCACACTATCTATTTCAAGAATGTACGAACTTTATACAGAGGAACGCAAAAAAGCGTCTCGGACTTCTGTTAATATAAACGTGTACAGAAATGTATTTGGAACTGAATATAATTTGGATTTTCACAATCCAAAAAAAGACCAATGTCTAACATGTCATAAGAATAACAGTATCAAAAATACAAACGGACCCGATCTTGAATCTTGGAAACAAAAATATGACTTACACATTTCACTAAAAGAACAATGTCGAGAAGCCAAAGAATTGGACAAAATTCGTGCTAATGAAGATGAAAGCTTCAATTCAATAACGTTAAATTTACAAAAGGTACTTCATATCCCAAATGGAACTGTTTCTATTCTTTATTACCTACGCAAATTGAATGTGTACAATACTACCATTTATGAAGCTCGCACTCCCATTTTGTTACCTCTGGTCTGAGCTGGATGGCAAAAAAGGAAGCGATGAGGGGGTACGGCTTTGTATCTATGGATAAAACGTCTCCCATGTACTGTAAAAGAAATTTCCATATTCACTGATACCTGTGGAGGCCAAAATCGTAATCAATTCCTTTTAAGCCTGCAGTTGTATTTAGTTCAGACAACTCATCACGAGGTAATACAACATAAATATTTAGAGCCTGGTCATACACATATGGAGGTAGATAGCATGCACAGTGCGATTGAGAACCAATTGCGTTTAATGCCAGTGTACTCAATGATAGACTTCTGTAATGTTATTCGATTAGCAAGATCAAACAGAAAAAATAAGAAAAATGAAACCCTGAAAAAACCGGACGAACCGATAGTTATGAATCACACAGATATTTTGAACCTAAACGACTTGAGAGATAACTTGATGCAGAATTGATCGATTGACGTCAATGGAGAAAAACTGCGATGGCTTAAAGGGAAATCTTTTCGACTAGAGAAAAAAAGGCCGAACGTTGTTTTATACAGATACGATTTCAAATCTGAGTATAAAGAATTTCACGTATTAAAAAGTAATATATCCCAATCTATGGCCCCAATAAAACAACTGCGAAAACGTAAGCTTGAAAAACCCATACAGGGTTTCAATTATAACACTTACATTTTGAGAAAAGCTTACAACCAAAAAGTGCCAATCACTCTAGCTATAAAAAGGACTTACTAAAAATGTGCAATGAAAAAATTATACCTGCTGAACTTCACCACTGGTGCCAGAACTTGTCAGCCAAAGAAAGTCGTGATTATGTACCTGAAGAAATGTCTTCAAACTCAGAAGACGAAGAGTAAAAAAGATGGTTGACTGGGTTTTTTAACTCTTTTTCGTACTTACAGTATTAGTTCAAAATCAAAGGCTGATCTTTTTATTTTAATACTTTTAGAAGTTTTTATGTTTTATAACAGTAAGTAAGTTGTGCTTGCTGCGAGTGTCTGGGATTATAATATAATATTAAGTTCCTCCATAAACAAAATTATTTTTTTAGTTATTTTAGTTTGGAGTTACAAATAACGCCATTTTGAGAATTTTATGTTATTTTTGTGGTTTTGTTGAGTTTATAATTTGTGAAGTAGAGTTTTTAAAACTGTTTATGCGTTGTTAATTAGTAAATAATGTTCATAAAGTTTCTAAGGTAATAATTAAGACTGATGAAACCAAATTTCTCGTTTAAAACTGTGTTTCTCGATTTAATTGTGATTAAAATAAAAAATAACTAATTGTAAGTTCCCTTAAAGCGAGAAAGACAAAAAGTCACTAACTACATATTTAGGCTTTTAAAAAAGTTATTTGGAATTATTGTACAAAGTTTTTAATTGGTTTTGATACTAAATATATTTAGCTAACCACTAGTGTTTAATTTTTAAATCTAGACCCGAACCTACAACAATAATGTTCATTTGACTAAGTCAAAACTTTGGGCCCGTTTTTCTCGGACTTGACTTTTTGTGGGTTAATGACTTCTTGCACTAAGCCGACGATATTCAAATATTAATTTGTACATAAATAATATAATCATTGGGCCTAGTGGGGTTGCGTTTATCTCGTGACAAAATGTGGATAAAGCATCCGTCGTACTCGTACTTACGAGTATATACATGTCAGAAAGTGACGGATGTTTTATCCACATTTTGTCACGAGATAAACGCAGTCATAATTATTAGGATATGGCGCGACCACACCGCTGCTTAACGGTGCGTTAAAAACGGTGCCATGTTGTTACTATGGCCCCGTCTTTTGTTTACGCAACGACACCGTTAAGCTCCGGTGTGGACGCAGCATTATACGTATACGAGTACATTTTAGTTAACTGATGGTATCATTTCGTTCTGCTACATAATAAGTTAATAATTGATAGTTAAATCAAAAATATCTCAAAAATATCAATAATAATGTACACATTCATATCTATAAGGGCCTCTATTCCAGTTTATCCTAATTATAAAGTTGCGGTATCGTTTTTTGAAATTACTGTAAATTATATCATGTTACACACGAACTGGAATGAGTTCAAACCAGTATTTCCTTATTTAACATGAGTTACAGGTATCCGTTCCCCCAATACCCGATCAATATTCGTTCCTATTTATAGCACGTCATTCTTAAAGATGGACGCACGAACTGACAATCATAACCTTCCACTCGCAGGGTGTTTCCCTAGTATCAACCGCGACCTGCCCTACAGCTCAACCAAGTGCCTATAGGGTAGCCCCACGTGGCATTACTGACCCAGTTTATCTTTGCAACTTCCCCGGCAAGTGGGGGAAATGGCTAGACAGGGGGAAACTTAGGGGGCAAGGGGAACATCATAAGGGGAAATCATATTAGGCTCCGCAACGGTTGATACGGTGTTCGCGATTATTAAAGTGTACAAGCTCCCCTTGTAAGTTTAAAAAATGATATTGACCAAATTAAAGTAGGTTTTTCTTTCCTGCAGTGAAGGTTCAATTTGAGTCGGTTGGTTTTTTGAGTTATTACTGTTTAGTAAGCGCGCACTGTTTGTAAAGGATGTCTCTCGAAGCTTGCAATCGTCGGTTTCCATGCGGTCTACAAATAAGGGGAGCCTATATTTTCAGTAAGCATCATTTTAACGTGTAAATGTTAGGTTGAGGGTAAAACGTATTTGGTTTTGAATGTGAGCCCTTATTATAAGATGAAAGATTGAGGAAAATAATAAAGTACGCAATTTAAATAAAAAAGTAGGCAGGGAATACAAAAAAGTGCCAATTACTCCATCGAAATTATACGAGTAACGAAGCAGCTTAACTGCCTACGAGTAGGTATGCTCATGCTCAAATAATAAGCAAGTCTCTTTTACTTGCGTGTACGTAATTTGTGACTACAGATTACTTTACGAGTGGTATAGTATTATTAGTACATATTTTATGACTTTTCAGAGCTTTATCCCACTAATATTATAATTGCAAAAGTTGGTGAGTGTCTGTGTGTGTGTGTGTGTGTGTGTGTTAATTTTTAACTCCTTCACGCTGCAACGGCTGGACAGAATTTCATGAAATTTGGAGTGAAGATAACTTATGCCCTAGATTACCACATAGGTAGCCTAAACATTCTATACCAAAAAATTTAAAAATATCCCGAAGGAATAACGATTGTCTAAATTTATGCGAACGAAATCGCGTACAGAAGTCGTCAATTAAGTTATTAAAAATATCCATTAAGATTTAAATTATCGTTCACAGTCCAGTTAATAAACACTACCATAAGTTTAGGTATAATAAAGATAAAGCGTAATTAAATTACGTAGTGACTATTTCGATTGATATCTTATATTAATTACTGCGCGAACATCAGTATCAATAACCAAAATACATGCTCCTCGCTAATGACTGACAGGATGTACGGAATCGACACCCGCACGAGCGACGGCTCTCATCAATCCTATACAATACGCGTTTGAGGTGTCTGGGGCCGGGCGTTGTGTGCGGCAACTCACACCCTCACCAGTTTGTAACTGTGTAACAATGTACAGTCACGAGCGTTAATTTGGGACCCATTTCAAGAAAAATATGCTTGAAGTCGTCAATGTCATTAGAGATGTCAAGTCATTTGTAACTTTTGGGAAACTCAACCTTATTGTTGTAGAATGTCAGATTGACTTTGGACCTAAGATGGGTACTAAATTTAATCTCGTGACTGTACAGTCGCGGAAATCGCTTGTCATGTTTGAACCTTAACACGATCCTATAGAGTCGAAAAGTGACAAAAATGCGAGCGTACCTTGGCAATTATAAGACGCAATAAACCAGACATCCTAATAATGCAATTAATGGTGGTTTCATTTACCCCAACATACTTGCCAAGATTGCCGTGTAATGTTGAGACTGCTCTCGGAGGTAGATCCGTTTACTGAGGTTAATTTTATAGACAACTTAATTTTGTACACTTATTTAGGGTTAGAATTTTGGCGCCATTATTTTGCATTGTTTGCAACGTTCCTTTGTTAGTGAATCAAGGATTCTCTTACAAATAATTAGTTACATGTTTTTGCGTTGCCGTTGTTTTTGGCTAACTCTGTGCAACTGTTTAATATCCGTGTATTCCTCTTTGTTCTAGTGTTAGAATCATATTGCTCAAGTAATATATACACATCAAACATTGAGACAATTATAAAAACCTCAAAAACGGAGAAAAAAACTACTTCCTAACTCAATATTTGATATTTGATACAGGATAGAGATTAGTTGATACTGTACTAAAAGTAGTAACACTAGTCTTAGGGTAAGCCCTATAACAATAGTTGTAAGTGTGGGAAATAAATAAATAAAGTAAGGCAAAACATTATTGACACAATAACAAGGAATCATTACCAACTCTAATGTGCCTTTAGCCAAAAAAAAACCCAAAATCCAAACCCCAGTTCTATTATAATTAATTATATAACATGCACCGTACAGAGATGAGCAAGTGTGGGTGAAACAGACACCACACGAGTTATATTCGATTTCATGCGTCTATATCGCGTCAGATATATGCATGTGCTCTATCACAAGTAATCATGTTACCGGCAAAATTGCACTGAGTAAAGTAACATTGATTGATGCGACGGTAAGAGGCTTTCCCCGTGAAAGGGTTCGGGGACGACAGGAAATATAAAACTGTTGTGTTCGAATGTGACGTTGAAAGGGGGGAACTTAATTACGTATGTTTGAAGTGCCCCGGTGCAATGCGTAGCCTGACCAGAACAATGTGACACCCCAAAGGGGGTGCCATTATTACTTTTTGAACCTGTGTTTGGAGCCGGGCGAGTAATTTAAGTGATGTTTGTGCATCTCAGCGACTTAAATTAAGATAATTGTATTTGGTTTCTTTATTTATTAATTAATATTTTTTTAGGCATGGTTGTTTAGAATAACTTATTAGTTTTCTAATTATTGTAAAGTTCGAAGATTGAGATTATCTAATATCCAAGTGGATGTAATGAATTGTTATGCTCAAAGTGTCTCAAGGAAAAAAGTTGTTTTAAGTCCGTTGTTAGAATACACTTTTGAGTAATGTCAAAGTTTGGAAAAGTCTTCATTACAAAATACACTTAGAACTGGTATGGACCCTCTTTAGACTTCGTCAACTCGGGCATTATGCAGCTTGGTAAGTTAACCGCCTTACGAGACAATTTAGAAACAATTAACTCGATCCATGTTTAAACTTGTGTATGAAAAATCTTCACTTAGAACGACTTAATCGTCATAAAATAAATCCAAGTGAGGCTATTAGTCGAATAGTTGACACAGTCAATTGTTTTTTTTTTCAATTATAGGTAGCGTCGTTTAATAGGTACTTAGTTCTCGAAAAGTTAGTAAAATTAGTAATGAAAATGCAATCGGTAATTACTAATTACCCAACTCAGTGCCTAATCAGTAGGTACTTCATTACAATGGGTATTTTATTGTTGCTATTTCTCGTTCCTGCGATAAATTCATTATTTAAAGATGAAAAGGAGGATTTTTGTCGCGATATAACATGTGAGAACAGTTATGATCAAGTGTGTGGGATCAGGTAGAGTATCTGAAAGGTACTTGAAAGAACGTGGCCTTTGTAATGCTATTGCAATTTCGCATTTTATTACTACAACTGTTTTTTTAAAGTGTAAAAGTAAAGGTTGCCTATAATTAAGATTCTGTATGTAACTGAGTTAAGTAATAATTCAATGCATAGATTTAAATGACAGTTATAAAAAAAATGGTGATATTTTTTTCTTGTAATCTTCGTAATTTTAACAGAAATATGCAACGCCTCCTATTCACTTTGACTTTTGTTTCACGCATAAAGGCTTTTTTTTAACGATACGGCTGCCTTTACTATTTAGTTAATAAGAGCTACTATGTGGTAACAATATAACTTGCAATATCGTTTAGGCAAAGCCGAATGTATTAGATGTACCTATTCAGACAGTTATAAAAAAAATGCAGTCAAAAAGAGACGTATGGTCTTAAAACTCTTGGTTATTAATTTGTGTTATTTTTAACGAGTTTGTCGAGCGTTTTGTTGTTGTTTATCGAGCAAAGAAGTTTAAATGAATATGATGTAACATTAGAGAGGAGGGGGAGGGAGTCCAGCTGAGGCTATTTCAAGATGAATGCGAGTTGCTGAAATATGGATGTGAAGTCAGTGAGGATCAGGGTAATTATACAATTAATTTAAAAAAAAAAAAAAAAATGCGATTTCATCGAGACAACGGTAGTTAACGTGCTTTAGTTAAGTAACGAAAATTATTAAAAAACAATTATTTACCAATTTTTAAAAGTCTTAGGCTAGTTGATAGTGATGGACTACGAAGCGTGCATCCCGGGTTAGATTCCAGGTAAGGGCTTATGAGTTGATACCCGCGAGTATTTGTTTGTTAGTCTCTGATGACTTTTAAGTATTTTTTTAGTTTAGTACCTACCCATACAAACCTTTTTATTATAGGCGGAAAAATCATATCTTCTAAGACGACGTCTTTGACCTTGCCTTACGCACTCGCGATCGCAATCGACTTCAAAGCGGAACAATAGTTTTCACTTTGTATGCAGACAAGCCTTCGATTTTAAAAGTGAAAACGATTGTGATTGCGAGTGCGTTAGGCAATAGCCTCTCTGTTATGGTATTGTTTTTAAAACCGCCGCCATTACTGTCAAGGAAATAAGAGATATTAAAATGTTGACAAAATTATAACACGTCATCAAAACTATTAGGGCCTCTATTCTAGACGATAAAGCTTTATCGTTTTTAATCGTTTTTCTCTTCAATTCGGCCCGTTTTGTTTCTGTCTGGGTAAATACGATTTGTATGTGGCCGCGTCCTGGCGATTCCTATGGCGCGAACATTTTGAGCATTCCGTATAACAAGTATTCAAAGAAATACGAGTATTACATTCCGTTCAGATAAATTCTCACACGGCAGTCACTTCGTCGTGCACGGGCACTCTAGCGAGCATTCCTGTGAATCAACAATTTTGCTTCAAACTTTTTGCCGTTCCTATTACACAAAAGATCCCATAGGGTCGAAGTGTATCCGTAAGGACCCCACCAATAACATAAGATAAGCGTTGTCCCGTATCAAGTCAGTCTGCTGTCTTACCTCTTTGAAGTTTGTTTTGACTAGAATTCACTTTCTCAATTATTTTAGTTGAACGGTCGGCAACATGTTAATGTACTCGGTTAAGTACCAACGATGTTAAATTTAATCAATGTTAATCGACTGTTAGTTCATAAACTTTGACAGCTGTTAAGTGGTTAACATCGTTTGGTGAAATTGGTACTAAATCGACGAAATTTAAAAACAGCTTTTATTGATTTGGTCGTCTATGAACATTAATTTATATATTTTTTTTTAAATAGGTACCTACCCAAAGACTTGTAATCCTGAGACAAACCTAAAGACAACTAGTTTGTCTTCAGGTCAAAAAACTTGTCTCAAATTTGGTAGAAACTCTAACAAGACTTTAAAGGTACCTAGATACTATCAACATGTTTCACTAAAGTAATATTACAAGAAGTCAAATCACAATTAACTTGCCGTTGTTACCAAGAGCTTTGCTTGCAAATTAATATCTTAGCCTCTTCAATTAGAAATTAGAATACGACAACTTCACTTTAGAAATGTGATGTTGTATTCTACGTGCCACCAATTACAACTACTGTATGTTGATGACCTGGCGAAAATCAAGAGGTTCAAATACTTGGGTCACGTGAACACCAGTCATAAAGACGATTGTGATCTTGAGAGGAAATGCAAGGCGTGGTTATGAGAGGAATATACTGGCCCGCAGATTTGCACATTGCAGAGGAGAAATGAAAATTACCTTGGTCAAATCTTTTTGTCAATACTTCTATACAAGCGGACTGCTTAGCTGTCTACAATAACATGTTTAGGATGCTGTTGGGACTATATTCTGTAGCGCACATGTTTGCTGACGCTCACATTGATGGCTTTCACGCTATAATGGGTAAAAAAACATGCGTCGCTGCCATACAGAGTGCAGGGGAGTGCTTACAGCAAAGGGTGTTGGGGATTAGGGGTATTATTTAGCGAAACCGCAGCGGCGAGTTTAAGTAGTCCCGTCAGAGCAAACAAAACACATTTTAGCGCGTGCGTTTTCAATTTGGCAACATAAGATCGCACGTGTAAGGATTCCTAATTGTGAATGCACGCGCTAAAATGTGTTTTGTTCGCTCTGACGGGACAACTTAATCTCGCCGCTGCAATTTCGCTCGTTCGTCCGACCGTCCGTTGTTTTTGAGAGAATAACACCCCTGGCCCGACAGTCTTTTGCAAAAGATTATCTGTTGAGCAGATTTAGTAATTAATTAAATTTAAAGCGCGTAGTTTAGACGTACAATGGTACATTGTAACTAACTTAAATTATAGGAATTAGTAACACAGGAACAGTTTTGTCTAAAGTTCAATTTATGCCAATTAAGAGAAAACGTATCTCGGTTGGCTCTCATTTATTTCATCGTAGCATTCCGTAAATTCTGTCTGTACCTACCTCCTACACTATTACGTCATGCGACCGAACGTGTAAAGCTTCAGGTATAGATAGACTCTTTGTGGGTGGTCTGTGTTCGGACAAAATTGAATAAGCCGTTTATAACAAGACTACTTACCGATAACTCTACAGCATTAGGAGTATTAGGACAGAGAAATGAAATGAAAATGAAAATCACTAACTTGCATAGTATAACTTAGTTGACAGTATGTTATAATTCTAATTAGCGTTGAAAATGACTTGTTAAATACATGTAATTATCTTTCAAACAGCCCTGTATTTTTCAATAAAATACATAAACTCTCCTTGCGGATCTTAAGTTTTTTACATGTATTTAACAATGTACTTTTCGTATTATTATAAATTATTATACCGAGACATCGAATCGATTACTAATCAATTAAGATTCATAAGAATTAAAGAGCATTTCCCTTTGATTGTTAACATGAAAAATACACGTATGAAACAAGTATTATCGCTAACACTCGTCAGAGTCGCACGTTGCAAGTGCACGGATTTATTTGTATTGACCAGTGCAGTGGTTCTCAAACTTTTATTTTTTCATTAATAGTTCGGATATGCGGTGCAGTGTCTGTAATGCTGGCGTGAGCGATGCCCCTCAGTGCGGTGCATGTAAAAAACACATTGGCTATTGCTGTGCCAATATTACGGAGCAGGGTTACAGGAAATTGGGTCCTGATAGAAGAGCTGCCTGGAGATGCTTGGGATGCAGGAAGGATACCTCACCAGCTCCCTCGGGTACTAAGCTAACTGACGAACTGACTCCTAAGTCAATTATTCCGAAACAAACTGATTTGGAAACAATAATGAGTGAGTTACGCGAAATGAAAAAGCACCTCATGTGCCTTCCCACTCTTTTACAAGATGTCAATACGATCAAGACCGAACTTTCGGAAGTAAAAGGAGCGTGTGATTTCACTAGTGGGAAATTGGATGAGTGTACCTCACGATTAAACGAAGTTGATCGCAAAGTCGCGGAGTTTGAAGTCCTGCAGAGCAAAGTAGAATCCTTAAGCCACGAAATAGCTAATCTAAAAAATGAGCTCGCTAGCAAGGATCAGTGGCAACGCCTCAACAATGTGGAAATAAAGGGAGTGCCAATGAAGAAAAATGAAAATCTATTTTCAATTTTGGAAAAAATTTGTGGTGTTGTAGGGTACACAGTGGATAGGAACAACATTAATTACATATCCAGGGTCCCAACCCAGAATTCCAATGACAAATCTATTATTGTCAGCTTTAATAATAGATATATTAAGGAGGACTTCATAGCCTCCGCGCGACTAAGGAAGACGATTACGGCTGATGACATTGGATTCCAGGGTAGCCAGCAGAGGATTTTCACCAATGATCACCTGACTCCTATATATAAGCAGCTGTTGACAAAAACGAAAACCTCTCTGAAACTGAAAGGCTACGCTTATATATGGGTCAAATATGCTAAAATTCATGTACGGAGGGATGATAACTCCAGGGTTTTTATTATTAATAGCGAAAACGATTTAAACAAATTACTTTAATCAGTGTCCTATACATTTTAATGTCTTTACTATTGGAGTTATTGTTATTTTTAGTAACGTTATTGGTATTTTTCACGCTAATACTTAAATTTAGTGGCGAAACTTTGGGAAACTCTGCCTTACCCGCGCCGAGTTGTTATGGTCAAAACCGGTGGCTTATCGCTAATCGCATTCCTTTCTTTGTATTAGTTTTAAAACGGGCTTACTCGCTAAAAGATATCTATCTCTGTCTATTGCACTCAATTGTTGTACTTCTTAATGACTCGCTCGCTCGCGCTTATGGGAAACTGTTTATGTCTGTTAAAGAATATTCTAATTATTCTGTCGCTTGCCTTTCTTTCTTGTACGAATATTATGATTTTATGGTTTATTTATACCTATATTTTTTAAATGGCTACTAATAAAATGAGCGACCTAATATATAGTTATCCTACAATCTATTATCAGAATGTAAGGGGGCTGCGGTCCAAAACGTTAATATTCTTCCGTAATTTAAATTTAGCCTCTTATGATATAATTATACTAACCGAAACGTGGCTATTGGATGGAGTGTTGGACACTGAGCTATTCGACGATCGGTACGTGGTTTGGAGGCGCGACCGGGACCTGGCCCTGACTGGCCAGAGCCGCGGTGGCGGCGTCCTCATTGCCACTCGCAGAGACCTGGCAGTCGCGCCACGGACCGAGTACCATTCTTCGGCTGAGGATTTATGGGTCACATTGTCCCTGAACGATAGTTCTAACATGCCAATTAAAGTACACCTTTGCGTTTTATATTTGTGTAAGCAAAATATGGGCTATACTTTTTCACAACAATTGTCCAATTTCTCTGATAAACTTGAGAGCTTCGTACTGAAATATCCCGATGACAAGTTTTTGCTATGTGGTGACTTTAATATGAGTAACATAGAATGGATCTCTCGTGAATCATTTTTTATTCCCATTAATTGCACAAACAGTGACGAGCGTGGCTTCACCGATGATTTAAATATACTTAATCTTTGTCAATTCAATGGTATCCCCAATCGCTATGGTAAAACACTGGATCTTGTTCTGTCTAACGACGTTGTATGCGTTAATAAGTGTTGCGACCCCCTAGTTCCAATCGATCCTTACCACGAAGCCTTGATTATATCTTTACAATATGCCAACTTGAAATGCATAAAACCTGCTTCCCGCACCAAATATTTTTATAATAAAGGTAATTATGCTTCTATTAATAATGAACTAACGTCAATTAAATGGGATATGGAATTTTCGAAGCTATCTTTAGATCAATGTCTTGTTTTTTTTTATAGTACATTTAAAAACCTAAGGAATAAGTTTGTTCCATGTAGAGTTGTCAACAATGATACATTTCCTAAATGGTTTTCGCCTAGTATAAAAAAAGCTATTAAAGAAAAATCTAAGTATCTGAGAAAATTCAAAATTTATCATAACAAATCCGATTTTATTTCTTATTGTGTACAGAGGGACAGAGTAAAAAAACTGGAACACGATTGTTATGCTGCGTATATCAACCGCATTGAAAACAACATTGCCCGCGACCCTAAGCAGTTTTGGACTTATATCAAATCACGCTCTAGCTCTCACGGCATACCTAGTAGCCTTAAGTACGGAGATAGACTGGTGAATAATGATGTTGATATTTGTAACGCCTTTTCTGATTACTTCCGCACCTCCTTTTCGACACCAAGCAGTTATACAGATAGTCTATCCCTTATTACCGATAACTCATCAACTCAAATATCAAGTATCGAGGTTAATCCTGAGTTACTCTCTAAACTGCTTATCAATCTCGATCCTGCTAAATCAGCGGGTCCGGATGATCTTCCAGCTCAGTTTTTGATTAATTGTTCTAGAGGTCTTGTAAGACCGATTGAACTCCTGTTTAAGCGGTCGTTCGCTGAATGCATGGTACCGTCTATATGGAAGGCTGCTTTTATTACACCCGTCTACAAAAAGGGGTCCAAAACGGATTTGCTTAATTATAGGCCTATCTCCAAATTGTGCATTATATCCAAAGTTCTCGAAAAGTTAGTGTATATGCAAGTTTATGACGCCCTCAAAAATTATTTTAGTCTCGTTCAACATGGATTTATGCAACGCAAATCTACGGTATCCAATCTCGTGCTATTAAACGATTACGTTACTAAGGCTATGGACAGTGGCGGCCAGGTAGATGTTATATATACGGACTACAGTAAGGCATTTGACCGTATTGATCACAAATTGCTTATCATTAAACTCCAACGCAAGGGAATTAGCGGTGATCTGCTAAGATGGTTCTCGTCATACATTGAAAACAGGTCGCAGGCTGTTGTCATGAGCAATTATGTTTCTGGATGGGTTACCGTTCCAAGTGGCGTCCCACAAGGGTCTTTGCTTGGTCCCCTCCTTTTTAATATATTTGTTGATGACATCAGCACATGTTTCACTTTCTCAAGACTGCTTTGCTTCGCTGATGATATGAAGATATTCGCTCGGATTAGGTCTGTACAGGACTCTGCTCTTATACAGGCTGATCTCGGGCGTCTTGACTCATACTGTCAATCCAATAAGTTAGATCTGAATCCATCCAAATGTTTTGTCGTTACCTTCTCACGGAAGCGTTCGCCGATCAATGCTACCTACAAACTTAAGGACCAACTTCTGTGCAGGGCACCCTATATAAGAGACCTAGGTGTCACTCATGATTCTAAATTACTTTTCGATGTCCATATTGACAGTATTGTTAAAAGTGCCAATAAGTCTCTTGGTTTCATAATGCGCAATTCCGCCAACTTTACACAGGCCAAAACACTTAAGATTCTCTATTGTGCCTATGTAAGAAGTAAACTGGAATATGCTTCTCAAATTTGGAACCCCTGTTATAGTACCTATGTTGATAGAATCGAACGTATTCAAAAAAGGTTCATAAAATTTCTTTCCTTTAAATTAAACAACCCTTACATCTCTTCCAACTATGTAAAAATTTGCAAAAAGCACCATTTAGTGCCATTAATTGAGCGTCGTGAAATCGCAGACACTATATTTTTGTTAAAAATTTGTAACGGCAGTATCGATTGTCCGGAGTTGCTCAGTAGTCTCTCATTCATCACTCCTAATAGGCAAAAAAGATATTTCCCTCCCATTTCTGTTCCCCTTGCATCCTCTAACTACAGGCAGAACAGTTTTCTTGTTCGCGCGAGTAAGAATATAAACAAATTGTCAAAAAAGTTCGACATTGATGTTTTCAACATTAATACCCAGACTCTAAGACGTGCTTTGATAAACAATTACCTCGAGTGAGCTTGTCCCTTCACTTACCCTCTCTCAGTTTTTTCAGTTGTTATTTCCTACCCTCCCCACCCCTTATTACCCTTCCTGCGTAGTAGATATTATCTAGGTATTATCTAGGCTAAGTAATTGTATGTATCTGGTTAATATTGATAATCCTAAGTCGATGCACTAGTATCTGCTTAAATTATTGTTGATATTGTATCTCTATCGGCGAGAACCTGTAATTGGCTTTCTGACTTTATGTATATTTCTAGTGTATTTATTTAAGCTGTTGGTTTTCCTTATATAAATAAATAAATAAATAAATAAATTATACGTGTATGATTGTATTTTTCAGACGAACCTCTAATTTGTATTTTTCGAAAATTTATTTACAATAAATCCTCAATACTATTATTTTAATTTCATAAATCACAAATGTTAACATACCGAATAAATAGACCAATAAGAAATTAAAACACTAACATTCGTTACTTATATTAAATAAACTCACGCACACTATAAAACACATATCCAACAACCAGTCAGTTTAGTTTTAAACATTACCCTTAACCATGTAACGATTACATTGTAGCATATGACACTCTAACTGAATATCACAAAGAAACATAGATACATAATCCCGTAAAAGATTACCCAACGTTTTGTTGAGTCGTCGAGCAAAAAATTGCTGAATGTATAAGAAATTATTTTACCGCTCCAGAATTAAAGGGGTGTATTTTTCTCACTACCTTTGCAGCCGCCGGGCGAGTCCATTAGGAACTGCTCATCCCTTTTCCCGTTAATGAAGTTTATTTGTGAATCTTTTTTCCCGGTTCACTTTTTCAGTATACAAAAAACAAAAGCAAAAAATAGCGGTTCACGACGATCACGTACTCATTGTGCTTGTAATTTAAATCAAAGTTTTAAAGAGTTTCTGTACCTTCCTTATGTTAAAACTTTAGAATTTATTCTTATAGGTATACTAATGCCAAATAATACTTTTTATGCTGATAAAGTACGAAAGCAAGAAAATCTCCCTAATTACTATAATTACGGCACCCGCAAGGGTGAAAAAAACAAATTTCTTTACGCTATTTATTTTTTAAAGCTCTTTATAACTAAGAATACTGTGGAAAAAGGCGTATTATATTTATAAGATAATCCTTTTAAGCCATGATTATTTCTTGACTTTAAAACGTTATTACAAAACAGCCAATTAAAATGCGAAAGGGTATTTTTAACTTGAGTTTTTTTATTTAAATAAACAACGAGTTCATTGTAAAACAAATTTGTTGATTTGTAATTGTAACCATTTTGATTTTATTTGCAAGAACCTTTATTTATTTTAGCCTATGGCCTAATCAACATGGAGTATTGTAACGAAACATTTTCTACCAAAACGACAGTTGAGACAACGACAGCCAACTGCATTCCCGAAAATTGCGACCATTCCAAATCTATTTGCGCTTTAAGACGTGACGGAGAAGGTTTCAGAATGAAACTTTTCATCAACGAGTGTCAGTTACTGCAGGATAACTGTGAAAGAGAATTAAGTTTTGTTGCTACGGATGATTACATGTGCGATGGGATGGAAGTGGCATCTAGAATTAGAAAGAACGAGAACACAGAAATAAAAGAGAACATTACCGAAGTGAATAAAAAATTAGATGTAAACGGGACTCAGAGACCAAAGCCCGTGTTTGTGGTCGATGCGTCCATGTTTTACAACGGTAATATGAACAAGACGATCGACAATTTCTTCGCAGCTACTCATCTCGTCGACATGCCATTGCAGGTGTGTATATAAGAAAAAAAACCTACTGCAATGTAATAATATGTCGTACGTATTTCACAGTAAATTCCCATAGATTGTTTTATATATGCTCTTTGAATGCCCAGGAGGTTGACGAAACCGTCGTGAACGGGACGACCCGGCGTAGGCTGATCAAGAACGCCGCGGCGGTGGTCATCTACAAACCCTGGGTGAAGATCCCGACGAACATTAGCGAGGACATCCTCCACCGACCCACGCTGTCATCCTGCTACCACACCTGTCCAACGGTGAGCTCTTGAGGTGCCCGTCCCACGTCGTCAAAACAAAAGTCCAGTTCGACGTGTCTTGACACGGGCATCTTATTCAAAATCTGTTTATTTATTTTACTAAAATGATTAAGTATTAGGTATAATAACATACTTAGGTAGGTATAATTCCGCTGTATTGATCGTAATTCTGAATGTTTATTGCTCCGAATGTTAACTATCGATTGAAAACTTACATTTTCATCACACAGTTTACCCAAAGAAGCTCAATATAAATAAATACCACGGGAGAGTTCCACGCAAGTTGTAGATATACATTTCTTTGTAGAATATCACGTAATTAATTAACCATGAAGTACTTTGTGGCGCAAGTCAGACAGACGAGACGAAGACAAGGTGGGAACGCGACGTTTATATACAATTATAGAACCTCGCGTCCGCGTCCCGTATTCCCTGTATGTGTTGCGTCGCGACGTTTATTTACATTTTTTATGAAATTGTAACAAAGGGGCGCCGCGACCGTCTTTCGGCCTTCTTTACCGGTTTTCCCTTGTTACAATGACACTAATCGACGGTTAAAACAAATATTTCATTGACATTTTTCACTGTAGGGGAAATTAATTGCGGTACTCGAGAAGTCTAACCTCACCTGTGTAATTAAATGCGCAGGGAAAAATGCACTCCGGTTTTACCGGTACGAAAAAAGAACGTACCCTAACTCAATTATCTGACCAAACTATAGAGCCCCGTCATGCCTTTTCCCGTTTGACCTGTCAAAACCGATAATTGCCTTTCGGCATTGATGTCTGGCACCCGCCATTCGCTACTCTCTCGTATTAATTTTAAAGCTGCGTCGAAGGGTGAAAATTCAAAATCAAACTTGATTATCTCCCAAATTTTAATCCCCAGTATAAAAGGGGTAGGGGATTGGACGCTAAATGAATTTTAGTAATTATCGGCGAGAATGGGAGTAAAGCTACATGGTGTCTACTTATTTTATAAGAAACTAGCGCCCTGCCCTCGCTTCGCTTCGGTTTATGTGAGTTTTCTTGAACACCCGGACATAAAACAGAATTTATTATACATAAAAACCTTCCTCTTGAATCACTCTATCTATTAAAAAAAACCACATTAAAATCCGTTGCGTAGTTTTAAAGATCTAAGCATACATAGGGACAGACAGCGGGAAGCTACTTTGTTTTATACTATGTAGTGATGTCCACCGTCAACTTCCGAAGAAGTATAAATAGTGCAACTTACAGTTTATGGATGTAGTAGTAAAGTCTACAGCAGTAAGTGGAGTGGTGGAAGGACCCGTGCATGGTCCGCTCGGATTGCTTTTTATTTTTTGAAGGGCGTTTGCTGTTAGTGCACCGTTACAGCTTCACAGGGCGGTGGGATCGCTACCACCATCTTACCAATCAGCATTGTTCGCATTCTTTTGTTTTTAATCTTGAGATAGCAAATGTCAATGATCTTCAGGTGGCCTGTGACCTTATTTGCCTCCTCGTAAAAAAAACAACAGATTAGTTTCTGAAAAGTACAAAATTTCTGAGGTAAGTTTTTTCAATATGTAAACTATCCCAAATCTTCGCCCTCTTCAATAATGTCAACTGGTTCAAAATTGACTCATAAGATTTGATGTAAATATACACACACCAACGAACAAAATATCAAGTAAAGTGTTAAGTTGTTTTGTAGATAATAGTGTATGTTTTACTTGACGTAATGAAATGGTCAAAAATAGAAGATAACTAATATAGTTATCTTATCTTATCTTACAGATGGGCCCCCTTTCGGATACTTCTACCCTTTAGGATCTTTTGTGCAATTACCCTCTAAAACAATCAGCTGTTCGAATGCGCAGGTTTCCTCACGATGTTTTTCCTTCACCGTAAGAACATCGGATAATCCACTTAAGTTAGAAAAACTCATTGGTACATGGTGTTTCGGGGTTCGAACTCGGTACCTTACGATCACGAGTCGACCCCCGAAGCCGAAGCCCGAAGGCCACCATCACTCCCTAATATAAGTAAAAAAGTAAAGTGAATAAAAATGACCTAACATCAAAAGTGTAGTTCTCTTTGTCTAATAAAAAAGGAATAACGCAGTCGGGTAGTAAACACCCACTGTAAAATCTTCTCGACGAAGTTAAAAGAAAAAATAAACCTTGTGCACCTGCAATATTATTTCCTCGTAGAATCCTAGAAAGTGAGTTGTGTAAAGAACCTGAGAAATAAAATTCTTTGTTCACTTTTTAAGTACTCTTCAAATTTATTTATAACACAATATTGGAATCGGAATATTGACTGGAGAGCTTGAATGGACTTATTAAATTCTGACGAAAAGCGAGTTTGATAAGCTCCTTCAAAGTTCTAGATCATTGAAAGCGCGTCGATTCAAAGTTGGACTTAATTTACAAGGTAAGAACGATATTGTCAGTTGCAGAGTTCTCACAGAAGCTTGTTTTCTATACCGTGAGAGAACTGAGCTTTAGTATACACCTGTTTCCACATTCAATGCCCAAGCGCTTGATTTGTGAACCGAATGCACCTGATATTATTATTGTCGGTACCGAATGTAGTTTGAATTTTCCTGCGACGTTTTCTATCTTTGTTTGAGAGCGAGCTTGATGAACCGGATATTAAAGATTCTTAGAAAGTGTTTAGTTCCGCGTTCTTTGTGAGGTTGAGACTGTTTTTGTTTTTTATTTGTGTTGAGTTCGTTTTATATTATTTATCTTTGCAGTGTTATAATGATTTGCGGCCACGGCAATTAATAAAAAAAGGTCGAATTATTAAGTAGTTTGGTTGAAACCGTTATAACATTACCAAAACTGACAGCTCACGCATATGCATAGTTAAGAATAAGAATAAGAACAAGAACCACACACCAAGAAAATTTACATAAACAGTATTTACAATTTAGGACTTAAATATATATAGCCGCGCCTGCGCAGCGCTGGAAACAGAAAGCGGAAAGGATGAAAATGATTTGACTGAAAACAAAACGACACGGTTAACAATAATCATTAAAAATGAAAAAAATGCACAAAAGTTCATTTTAAATTTGTCAGTAGGTCACGTGCGGTCGCATTTTACTTTGGCCAATTAGAAAACGACTAATGGGAAATTAGCGTTAATTAAAGTACACAATGTGTAAATAGAATAGAATAGAATAGAAATGGGTGGGTCTTAAGATAGACATCAGGTATACCTACAATCAGCTAAATGACCTCAACTTCCTCTGTTTCAGACGATTTTTCCTACAATATTGGCAAATAATATAATTCCAAAAATTGGATAGTAACGCAGAGAATAGCAATATAATGTACGCAGGGGCCAAACAAATAACAAATAACACTGAACGGCAATTCCGGTGTGTATGCGATTAAGTAAATAAATAAATTATTCGTTCGTGAATTTACGATAGATACGAGTACAATTACAGACTCATTTAATGTAAAATGAAAATGAATTATTCTTTGTACAAAATGAAGACGTGAATACAAAATGATTGTAATATTTATTGTTAAAAATTTTGAACAAAAAACCCGTTCAATAAAATCTCTGACCTCACTAACCCCTAGCAAACGGTTTTCTCATTAAATAGGGTTTTTGTTAAATATGCGAGAACTTCAAATTAAAAATAGTAACATGGCATTCAATTTAACCGCTACGAGATTGCACGTCATTTGATGGCGTAGGAATATGTTAAAGAAACAATTTTCTGATGTTACTTAGTTCTACCGGATATTAGAAATAAATGATTAAACCTGCGTTTGATGTTAAAGAATATACCAACCCTTAGCTCAGAGATCCCTTGCGAGGTTTCTCCCTAGATTAAAGTATTATAAAGCCTTTCTGAGCATGAAACTTACCCTGGCAACCAATTTTCTTTCTTACTACGACATTATTATATTTTTATCTTCTTAAAGATGAGAAGGTATTTGTATTTATTTCCACCGCCATAGAATTATTCCACGCCATTGTTTTAAAAGAAATGAGTCTTTTATGAAGACCCTTATTAAATTTCATATTAAAAGAAATGAAACAATAGAAGCATAAAAACCTAGACTTTCTTTTGTTGGAAGCAGAGAAAGGTGTAATACGAGACGAATATAAAAGGTTTGTTTGAAACGCTAAGACAATACGATCAAATGACACTGTTTCCCTTGCTTTCCGAGTAATTAATAAATAAATCTTATTTTAAATCCTTTTCGGTTCACGCTGTGAGATTGTGGAATCAGTTTCCAACTGACATAAAGGGCTTGTTGTTTAATCAGTAGTTTATCTAATCATTAAAAGTCGTAAGTAATGGTAGTAATCTTTAAGAAATATGTTAAATTTTCGATCCCTTTTGCGATTTTTCTCAATTATTGAGTTAACTACTGATCAAACAGCGGACCCTAAGTAGGCAGTCTTAGTATGTGGATTCTTTCAAAACTCTGAGTGACTGATGAGTGAAGGAGAAGAAAGATAATCGAAAATGAATGTTTATGATAGAGATGGATGCATGGTATTTTTGTAGGTATGTAAGACTGAAGAAATAAACAATATTGCGATAATGCGAATAGAATTTTCACCTTACATTATTTTGAATATTCGCATTAGTTCGAGCAGTAGTCGCTATCATAACTAACGTCTCATGTCATTACCAGCAGGACGTAAATATATGAAATATGAAGTTTTATTCATCAGCTAGATAATCAACCTGTCTCTCTCTATCGTATGGAACATTTGTATACAGGGACTCATTTCTACTCGGGTTTTTTTTAGGGTTTCGTAGTCAAACTACGAACCCTTATAGTTTCGCCATGTCCGTCCGTCCGTCCGCAGCCTAGCTCAGAGACCCTCAGAGCTAGAAAGCTGTAACTTTGCATGAATATCCATAATTATTAGTCACGTCAACAGAGTAGTGAAATAAAATGTTGATTTTTTTTTGTGTTCCTCCCCTACACATACTCGTAACGTGGGGATATATATAAATATTTTCTCTTCTACCTCATAGTGTGGGGTGTTTTTGGATAGGTATTTCAAAAATATTGCAGGGTTACCAAAACAGCTTTTCGATTAAGGGATCCGTTTATGAAATATTAAGCTTTAAAGCGCTAATTTTTGTTAGAGTCAAGTGTCGTCCCCCTCCCCCCAACAGCCAAAACTACAAATACTAAAAATCAGACTTAATTAGTTCCTGAGATACAGGCGACTAAAGTGTTTATGCCTACTAAAAATCAAAAAAGCACCAAATAACTTTAAATAGAAATTTAGTTCATAGGTACATGTTGTTTTTTGATATAGTTTTTTGTGTTCGTCGTGACGGCTTTGGAACCCTACATGGAGCATGGTCCGACATGCTCTGGCCCGGTTTTTATCTCATAGTGAACGTAAACGAGCACGCAGGCCACCTGATGATAGGTGGTATCTGTGACCCAGACAATCGTATTCTTAAGACTGCAATCGTAAGACCGTAAATGCGTTGCCAACCCTGAGTACCTACTACGATGAAATGCCTCTATTGCTAGTAATTTCCCCCTCCACCCCGGAAAACAACAACGCGAACACTACTGCTTGGCGGTAAATAAAAGGATAAGATGGTGGTAGTGATCCGCGGATGGAGCGTGGGCAAATCTCCATACCACTATATACCATATAGCTTTGGACTATCGTATTGTCAACGTTTTGATAGCTCTTATTTACTTAAGAGTGCTAATGTCAGCCAATTTAAAAAAAACGATAACATGTCGAAAGTTAATTAATTAAGCCCTTATGTTTCTAAAAGAAATACCAGGACCGTAATCCTACTTTGCTCTAATATCCTATCCTTGTTTATACTTATCATCTTTTTGAGGACCTTGAAATCGTACACACAAATATATATTCCACTAGCGACCAGCCCTCGCTTCGCTTCGGATTATGTGAGTATGATATATATATATATATATATAACCTTCCTCAATAAATGGGCTATCTAACACTGAATGATTTTTTCAAATCGGCCCATTTGTTCCTGAGATTAGTGCGTTCAAGCAAACAAACCAACTCTTCAGCGTTATAATATTAAGTATAACATAGATTTAAGTTTCAATACTTTGGTACAAACATGATTACCCAAAGGTTAGCTGGAAGAGATCCCTTAAAGGGATAAGTTCGCCTTTGTACATTCTAGTTCTGTAAATATTGTATTTGATTTTCTGTTTTTTGTACAATAAAGTGTTTACATACATACATACATTACCTAGATTATGTGTGTAGCATTTTTTTTTAAATACATTAAGAAAATACCACTTTTACGAACAGCAGCGCACCTAAATATCACAACACGTACAAACGACAGCACCTTCACTTGGAGTAGCCTATTCAAACAACGCGCATTACGCAAGTGAAACCATACAAACAAGAAAAGTTCAGTAAAAACCATTTAACGTTCAGTCCCACACGTAATTGACTGCCTAACTTACGCAGATGTAGGTATATTTTGCAACTTCAACCATATTTGAATAATCAAAAATGTCTTATATGAATGAAAAAGAAATGGTTTCTTAAAGATTGTGATTGTTGTAAGGTGTATAAGAGTCTTGATTCCATACGAGCCTTGGTACATTATAAATAAGTAAATTGTAAGTAAGTAATATTTAATTATAATAATGCCAACTTAGCGAAGATTCATTTTAATTGGCTCAAAAACCAAAAACGCAAGTAGACAAATCAAGAGTTTGTGAAAGTTGTCATATAAATATCAAGTAACAGATCCCTGCTTTTCTTTTACTGCTATCTCTTTCATATTGTACAATAAGGTGTTTACATACAAGATTACATATCAGGCTATAAAGAAGTGTCCTCACTGATAACATTTGCGTGAATATTCGAGTGGTGTGGACGTCGAAAACGCTTCTTAAGGAGAACAGTAAGATCGTCAAATTATGCACCAAAAGTGACAATAACAATACAAAACTAATACATTTTCACGGTTCAGGATCGTCAGTACACACAAACTAATTAATTAACTACAGCCAAATGATAGCAACAATACATATTCAACCTCATAATTAAAGTACGATGCTAACTAACTAGAGATCTCATTAGTGAAGTTATCACCTGAGTGAGCCCTAACATCCGTTTCAATCGGAAATGGACCCCCCTTCAGCTCAGCGCATTGTGGGCGTTCGATCAATGCCGGCCAGATTACAGCTTCCATCAGGCAAATACGACTACGCCGTCAGTGCGGCCTTTGCGAATGGAATTAGGGCTTCCCGACGTCTATCTTTGATGTGTTTCGACGTGAATTTCGTCCTTGTTGCAATATTATCGGTACAACGGTCCCTTGCAATACTATAGGTATAAATGTATAGATAGTTACTGATGCCCAGACTTCAAAGGGGTTTTGTAATAATTGCAAGACTATTCAATCCTAATGCTATTATGTGTTGCTGCGCCCTTGCAGGGTGTCACATGTATACCTATTCCTGTTTGTTCCACCTTGAATTGTAATGTGATATGCAATAAATAAATGAATGATGATGATGATGAATGGAGTCGATATTGCGTGCGTGTTTATATGACATGTAATGTGAAGTACGCGGGTGGTCATCAGTGTAGATAAATCAACGAGATTGGAATTACTTTTGTAGTGGTACTTGTGTTTAGGTTTGCGGAAATTTTACATTTAGAATTTAATCACCTAGAAACAAGGGTTGCTTTGTTAATAAATAGAAATGAAAGAGATAAAACTAATCAATACTAATTTCACAAAATTATTCGTTGCTCGATAGTGTTGTAAACGGTTGCTTTTTGCATTCTCATCTGCTTAAAGCAAAACGCTGACCGTTTGGTGACGCCCTCATTGCAATTATGGTGTTTCTTCTCTTAAAGTATTTTCATAAATAATAAATAAATAAATAAATATTAGGGGGACAATGTCACACCAATTGACTAGTCCCAAAACTAAGCTCTAGGCTTGTACTAATACTCATATAGAGAAATATATACTTAGATACATAGAAAACATCCATGACTCAAGGACAAATATTCGCGCTCATCACACAAATATCTGCCCTTACCGGGATTTGAACCCAGAACCGCTAGCTTCGTAGGCAGGGTCACTACCAACTAGACCAGCGCGTCGTCAGATCGAATTTCATGAAATCGAAGTCTCTTTAGTTACTTGGTGTACGGTCACGAGCGTTAATTTGGGACCAATTTCAAGAACAATATGCTTGAAGTCGTCAATGTCATTAGAGATGTCAAGTCATTTGTAACTTATAGGAAACTTAACCTTATTGTTGTAGAATGTTAGATTGACTTTGGATCTAAGGTGGACAAATTAAATCTCGTGACTGTGCTAATCGGCGTCCTCGAGTCCAAATTAAATCTACGATATCTCAAGGTAAAATAATCAAGTTACCTAACAAAAATAATATTTATAAGTATTTTTTAGTTTATTACAAACCACAATAATAGTAATTAGGGCGCCACTGTACTTCGGGCGTCCGCTAGGTGCAGTCTTAAGTTGATTAATCACTAATCAGTCTGGCGTAAGCTCCCTCGTCTTTTAGCCTCCGCTATTTATAAACAATTTCCGAATATTTTTTTGCGGCTTTAATTGGCCAATATTGTTTTGCATATTTAGACTTTAGTTACAGTTGGCTGTCAAGAGTTATTGCCGGGACTGGAAATCATTTTGTTCTACTTAAAAGTTAAACGAAATAAATTCGACTAGGTACGGCGAACTCAAGGAAAGGAAGGGTAAATGGACTATTATAAATTACGACTACTTACCACTTTTTTTACGACTTAACTAAATGTATGTGTCAAATATCTCTTGTCGATTGTGAAACAGGCCGTAAATCAAAGTTAAATTTCATAACAAATGTACGCGTACATGTTCTTCGCTAAGTCTTTAATGGAGTAATTTGCTCTCTTTGATTATCCATGTTTGAAACTTGCTTTAAGTTTCCAGTCAGTCTGCACAAGTTCTCTGGCAGAGCATTAAAACTTTGGCAGCCATGCAATATGATATTTTATATAAGGCAGACAGTCTGTAAAAGGGAATCTACTTTTTGTAATTGCATTTCTACGGAAAATCTGTTTTGAGATCACTTGAGATATTTAAAAGAGCTCGGGGTCTTACAAGTTTTATTGAACGCTGTGTTTGGGTCTTTTTAATCTTGCGAGTCAATATTGAACCACTTTTCGGTATTGTAATGGGTTCAAACTTGGAATACATTATGTAAATCCGATGACTAAGTAATATTATTGTTTCTAAAAACTGATCAGTGGGGTTATTATGACCTATCTGTGCCATTCATTTTACGCTGAGAGAAAAGGACAGAGTTATGTAACTGCCATAGCTCCGTCCTTTACGCTGACCGTAAAATGAACTGCATAGCTATGTCATAATAACCCCCCTGTGCTTAACTCTTAACCAGCCGTGTTAATTATTGTATGAAAATGTTTTTTTTTGACATTAACTTATTCTATCTGTATACAGTGTGTTACCGGCATGCGGGCATTTATTAAAACTGCCGATAATATGTTACTTTAGCAATTGTTTTCAAGTAATATCAATTAAAAAATAATTAAAATAACTTCACAATTAATTTTCTTAGATTCTGATACTGTCCATTTTTAATGTAGTGCATGTGCTGCGTGTTCATCGTTATCAGTATCGCTGTTGGCCTGTTGCTTGGTACAAGGCATGTCATAATAATCAAAGTAGCCGTCAACTGTTATTTACACTTGTCAAATTGCTGTGCTTTACATTGCTGGCAGTTAACATTTTATTAGAAAGTTAACAAAGCCTGAAAAGTTGTTTATTAATTAAATTAACGTCATAGTTACGTTACAGATATACGTTATTTTAACTAACTATAAAAAAAAGCCAGGGTGCTGGTAACACACTGTATTGTTTGTATTATTAAATCAGCTTTACTTTTGTAACTAGAAATTAAAATTTGAGTTAGCAAATGACTAATGGCTGTGTAAACTCAGTCGTGTTTTTAACTAACAAAACTTACATTTTTACAAGCTTTTATTTAACTGGCACTGTTAGTAGGTATGTATGTAGTTGTGGAGTTGTATGGAGTCGGAATGTGGCGATAGGATCTCCGCTATACTCAACGTAAACCCACCGCGTTGGGACTCATTAAATTGGTCTTGATACGCCAATAATGACGCAAAAAGCTACAGCCGGCACAAAACGCTTGTCCCAAAAATAAAATTTTGACAGAGACTTATTTAAACTCTTTTTTAAGGATTGTCCAGAGACATACGCGCCGGTGTGTGGGGTCCCGGGGGTAAAGGCGCGGGAGCCCAGCCTCATGTTCAAGAACCACTGCTGGATGGACATAGCGCAGTGCAAGATGCACTGGGAAGACATCGGGCCCACAGCCATCTCGTCAGGTCGGCAGACAATACATAAAGATAAAGATAAAGACACATTTATTCGCAACAATACAAAACAACATTAGGTACATAGAAACAGTTGCAAAACGGTCCCAACTCAGCATTCGCTAGCCGTAAAGCCAGCACTGGTCTTCCGTTGGATGATAATTAGGTGTGCCGCCTGCATCCGTCCGTTTCCCGCGACCATAGCCACGTCCGCAAATCTTTATACGGGTACCTAGGGTGACGGGCACCAGTAATGGACACTTCACTCTTAATTAAAATTTCATTCAGTCCTAAATTGATTGTTGCAAAACAAATGAATAACCTTTATCTATTGTAAAATAAGTGTCCATTATTGGTGTGTTGTCTATTACTGGTTCCATCACCCTTTTACTTATTTTATCAAAACACCTTTCAACGAATTTACACAGAATTTCATTTCACCGAAAAGCATTTCTCGCGGTATGAGTTTTTTTTGGTAGTTATCTGACTAACTTTACCTACCTACATAATTGATGTTGAGGATATCCTGAATACATCATCGTTTTATATTATTATTATTTTATTATATTTTAAAAAAACCAGCGGGAAACAGATTAACGTACTCCAAACTAAGCTCTACATATTTGTACTGGGATATTATTTCATTGGGTTAAAGTGAAACCAAGGTAATTTAAATAAACCAGCAAATTAACACTGTAAGCCAGTGCATCGGAGCTGCATTTAAACTCATGTCAGTTTCTTAATTCGACCGCCCGACGAACAGATAAATCCTTTTAAGGGCCGACCATCCGTCAAATTAAGCTCGTTAGCGACTTTGCCTGCGAACCCGTGTTTGATTAATGACAAAGTCATAAAGTGTGTCCAACGCGCGGTTAATTTTAGAAGTTAGATTAACCGTGTAATTACACCAATATAAAATATCGTTGAAATCTTTAGTAAAAAAAAACTTGCTTTTTCTGGTAACCTTTGAAGTAGCAACATGCTGTTCGGAAAATGTCTAAGTTTTCGGAATAAATATCGGGTTAGGTTAGTACCGGATTATAAACTCTGTCCCAAATTTCACATCGATTGGTTGAGGCGTTCAACCATAAAGACGAACGAAAACTTTCGTATTTAAAACAATTTGTAAGGAATTGGATAAGAAAGTGATAAAGAAAATTACGACGCGATTAGCCTAGTTGGTTGGAAGTGACCCTGCTGAACACACGACTAATGTGACAAGTGTGTGTGTGTGTGTTGTGAGTGCATGACAAGTGAGCGATAAAGTGTTTACATACATACATAGATACAAGTGATGATTTAAAGTACATGTAAAGTATTAATAGGCTTTGAAAGATTGCCTACTGTATGGCTCTTAGATTACAATAATAAAGTACCTGCGGACCTAGTGGGGTTGGGTTTATCGCGTGACATTATGTGGATAAAGCATCCGTCACCCTCGTACTTATAATGTTTACGTGTCGGAAAGTGACGGATGTTGTATCCACGTCTCGTCACGCGATAAACGCAGACATGTTCGGCCCCCTGGTAACTTTATGGATCACCCCATCAAAAAGTTTCAAAGACCGTTTACATCGCAATGTTGAGCCGGTTCAACAAGTTAAAGGTTCACTTTTTTATACTTTTTTGTAACTATATTTTAAAATTATTTATGAAACAAAACAGGTTTGAACATACGTCATTTTCCAATTTTGCGAATAAGTTAAGTAACTAAGGGTTAAGTAACTCGATTCCTTAACAATTAAATTTATTTCAAAAACCACTAGAACAATTATTATGAATTAGAATGATGTGATAATTTTTAATTCCATAAATGTATACTTTGATTTATATGCTGGCACAGTAGGACAAGTTTGGCTCCACATTATATCTATGCAGATTTTATTACATTCGTCTATTCAAAACTGCGTTTCATATTTGCTGCATACCGAAATCAGTACCGCTCGGTAAAGTGACAATCGGGTTGGAATAAAGTTCGCGAAGCGCAGTCGGCAAAGCATTCCGACTACGCTCTGCTGCACGGCAGGAAGTTGACAAAATTCTCAACTAAATTCAATTGTGAACGTGGTTTGGTCCCGAGCTCGAATTGGAATGAGTTTGCTGTAATGTAAAAACAAATAGACAGCCAGGTAACTGACGATAGCTTATAATTTATTTATTGGATAGAATGATATTTGATTTTAAACGTTGCTAAGGTTGAGTTGGAACAGCATTATCAATAAACTATTGAATCAAAAAATTACGTTACGAAGTAATTATGAAAATTTGGAAGTTGGATAATTACACTTCAGAAATGTCTAGTGTATGTACGCCATGAACTAATTAATTTAAAACAAAATTAATAAACAAATACAAAATTCAATTAATTAAATTAATTGTTAAGAATAATAAAAACTTAAACTAAAACTTACATGATCTTGATCTGTATAACGTGGAGTGTTCCGAAGAACTGTTAAGACTTGTGCCACCCATCGGCTTCATTCTAATACTACCATCACACTTCTCGTCATCGGCAGAATGTTCATTCCCATTTTCTTGGGTCACTGCGCGCAACTAAGTGCCGGTTCCCTTGAACGTTTCTGGCGCGTACTATAGGAATTTGAAACGAACTTTCTACTGAGACTTTCCAAATGCGCAGCAATATGGGGCTTTTTAAAAGGGTGTCATTTAATTTCTTCGATACCGGTAACGCATTGGTATCGCCGGCTTTGCAAATGCCTATAGGCGGTAACCCTTCCCACCAGCGGGGCGTCTAGCTTTTTGTCCGTTAATGGCAATAAAAATAAAATTTCAACATTCACTGCCAAGCGCTCTGATTTTCGTATAAAATGGACCCGCCTAGCACCTTGTCACTTTTACACCTTTCACAGATTAGTGCAGCAGTTTCAACATAACGTTACACTGACAAAGCACTAACGTTTCAAGTTACTTATAAGGCTGACCGTATTAAAGTGTGTGTTTAAGTGCTCTCTGAAATACTTATATTAAAGCTCAGTATCATTGCGCGATGCAATTGCGACATGCTGATTGCATCACTGCAATAACCCGCGGCTCAAAAATGTTAAAGCAACCCTTCAATGGATCGCTGCCATTTCGCTCGTTCGTCCGACCGTCCGTTGTTTCTGAGAGAAAAACTCCCTGAGTATCGAATTACCGCCCGGGGAATGTTGCCCGAAGCTGACTGCCTTTTCTCGTTGAATACCTATTCCTAGTTGTTATTTTCATACAAGAACGGTTAATAACCGGTTAAATTGCATTCCTTAGTTGTTAGCCGACGAAAGAGCCAGAAATTTACTCATTTTACTCACTTGAGTGAGGCACGGATGAACTTATTGTTGACTAGCTTCTGCCCGCGACGCCGTCCGCGTGGAACTCGTTTATATCGTAGCTCGATACAAATTTTCACCTTCTATTTCACCCCCTTAGGGAAATAATTTTGGGAAAAAACTATCCTATGTCCTTTCCCAGGATTCAAACTATCTTTGCACCAAATTTAACTTAAATCGGTTCAGCAATTTAAGCGTGAAGAGGTAACAGACAGACAGACAGATACACTTTAGCATTTATAATATTACTATGGATTTGGAAAAGTTATTAGTTACTATGCGTTCGGGCACTTCGACCAAATAATTTATTAAATAAACAATTAACGTTTAAGTAATTTGATCATAAATCAACTATTTCTTAACATTTATTTTTATGTTTTCTGTTTAGCAGTCTAATTTTAATATAGATAAACGGAATTTTATCTACTCTTAAAACGTTTCAGGAAATATGAATTGGCCGTTTGTAATCTTCACTAAGATCTTTTTGTTTATATAAAACAAAAGGTAATCGTAAAACTGCCCTCGTTCTTCAAACAGCACAGTGGGTTGAAAGGTTAAGGTTAAAGTTAGGTCCAGTAAGTCTTAACGCAGAAAAAAGATCGCAAATTAGATAACAGACGGCCAAATCATATTTCCTGAACTATAATTGTAATTATACTTCATTTAGTTAAACAAGACAATTCCGAAAACAATCATAACTAAATAACATGACACGTCAACATCAAACGCGATGTTTCAAGCCAATTATCGTGTTCCAGGAACGAACTTCCGCCTCAGAGATATTGAAATCAAATCCTCCATCTAGTTCCGGTTGAGTTCACCCGAACACCATTTTATATTGAGCTCCAGACTAATATTATGGCTACTTATTTACTTGGCAAAGTTAATTTAAAGTTATTGCCAGTTTGTGTTGCCGTGTAATATGAGATGGAAGTGAAATATAGCAATTTTCTGCCACATTGTTTTACTCTCGACTTGTTTTTCATGTGACATAAACGATTAATTAGTTAGTTAGATTATTTAAAAGTTAGATTAAAACAAGTTAAAATGTGTCAGTAAAATAACCTCAAAACTCAACAGTCAGTAGATTCTTCAACATAATAACAATTTATAACAATATTAATACCTTACTAACATTATAGAAAACTATGAAATTAAAGTCACCAAATCTAATTGAGCAGGGAAACGCAAATGTGCAAATAGACAAAGCTAAAAATAATATACCTATTTAAATATGACTATGCAAAATTATAAGTTTCTCATTGTAAATAATGAACCTCGCACCTTAGCAATAGTACATTGTAGCCCAGGTACAGAAAGTAAGCAATAGATGGACGAGTTAGTTCGCGGGCCGAGCCGCAGGTGAGGACCGCGAAGATACGAGTCCATCTATTGCACTTTCTACCGAGGCAATACTATGTGCTTTTCACGCCTAATGTAAGGAAATAAAACAGGTTAGGACATAATACACAGTTTAATTAAAAGTAATATTGATATTAGCATTAGGACAGTTGCTGAATGACAAGGAAATGTTTTTTCCCGGAACATTTATATTAGTATTTATTATTTATCTGTACTTGTATCACTCATTTTTGTTGAATATCGTACAAATTTCCAATCAAAAGTTCAAAAGTTTAGCGTTTGTTTCCAATTAAAAGAACAGAAGTAATTTTCATTCCCGCCTTTTTAACTTTTTTAATTTTTACCTTATTTAAAGATGCAAAGGCGTTTTTCACGTACGCCTTAAAAACTTACATAAAAACACGTTTACAATCGCAAAAATACACTTTCACTGAGCGGATTTGACGTTTTAATTTTTTAATTAAACGTTCTAATGTCATATTTGTCAAACATTTTTTTATTTATTTCCGAACGAGTTACTAATGTCATAAATAACCGACCAATAGCAGAGTAGAAAGTAAACTGGTCTAAAAACACTCCATTTTACTTTGCAACTCAACATTGTTGGACTGTTTTTGTGTTGTACTACTAAGAGCAACTTTCTATTCTGATTTCGATCCTTCTTTGGCCATATTTCCGAGCAGTGGCGTGAAAAATATATTTTAAGCGTAGTCTGCACCGTGTTAATTTACAACACTCGAGGGGCTTTGTCAGATTCCAATTAGAGTGGCATTAAGAGTCATCAGGCTATTAATAGCTTTAAGGGATTACTCGACGGGCAGCGATGGGTTTCGAGCATACTTCATATGAAAGTTATTATATTGAGTGAGTTAATTGATTTTTTTTTGCAATCGTGTGGCATCACGTTTCATTATATCTTCTTTGTGTAGTATAAAACAAAGTTGCTTCTCGTCGTCTGCCCTCTAAGCTTAGCTCTTTTCTAAGTACGTAACGGATTTTATTGCGATTTTCATTAATAGATATGATTACCCGAGTCCCGTGTGGGCGCCGGGTTAGAATAGTGCACTCCATGTCTTTCCGTGGACGTCGTAAGAGACGAGTAATGGAATATAAAGGCTTAGTACTGTTTCTAATAATTAGTGACAGGTTGCAAGGCCATCGGCTAACAGTTTATACGCCGGTAAACATCTTAGCATATATGTGCAAATTGTGGTTACAGAATGATCAACAAGTTTTTAAAGTTGAAGGTAATTCTGTAGCTCTGCCTACCCCACTCTGGGATAACAGGCGTGAAGGTATGTGATGTGTGAAGATATGATTCAAGAGAAAGGTTTTGTACAGGTCACAATCAAATGTAGACACAACCAGTTTACAATGACACAGTAAATTACAAGTCAATGAATATTATGAAAATTTATGAAAATTATTCTTTGTTGTTTCAGCCTTAGACAAGATTAATTGCGAGGACGTTACCGTTATCAAAACGAGCGTTATCGATTATTCTATACATTTTGTCAGTTTTCGAAAAACGTTTACGTCAGTCTCATACCTATCAGTTTATTACTCATAATACGGTTCCAAGAAATTTCACTGTACTCCGCCTAACGAACTTGCTTCGTATCGCCTGTATTACATCTATGTATACTTCATTCTTTTAGAGCTACTAAGTCGCTTCACAGTGCATTTACCTTGGCTCAATTATTTAACCGACTGTTTGATCTAATAGCATTGTGGGACTTTGACGGACGGCGTTTCACGATCGCGTGTTGGGTTAGAAAATAAATGACTTAGGTTAGGAGGCATTTGTCGTGCCTACAAATTAGGTTATTGTTTACGTCTGTTGAAAATGACGTCTTAATGTGCAACCAAGCTACCAATTGAAATATAGTGCATTCAATAACACTTCCCTACTTCATTTTATACCTTGTTTATTCTTGCCTGTGTAATAAAGTAAACAACTAAAACAGCTCTTTTATCGTGTATGAAATAAACTAAGTAAATTATTTTGGACATTACTATTTATTGTCTGTGATTGTTTTTGCCAAATAGGTTCATTTTGAGGTTAGAAAGTGGTTTACTATATTAGACTAGTAAGAATTAACACGGTATAATATTATGAATGGGAAACTGTATTGGCTTATTCCGTTTTAGAGTTTAACGCCTCAACATGAAATATGGTTTATTTAAATTGTTGAGCACGTATTGAACCCTGTCGCGGAAAGACAATCTTGCCTTAACAATTAAAGTTGTTGACTATTAATACTATTATACTAAGGCCCTGTTGTTTGATTAGTAGTTAAACTAACTAATTGTTAAAAATTAAAAAGGAATCGAAAATTTGAAGGAATCTCAATGAAATGTGTCAAACTTTCAGTTCCTTTTTCGAATTTTAACAATTAGTTAGTTTAACTACAGATCAAACAACAGACCCTAAGGTAGTTTATGGCCGGAGGCTGATCGTTTTTTATCTCAGATGTTACGGGCAAGCGCTAGTTCGCCAAAAAATCTAGATATATTCGAATGATGATCGCGTAACGATAGATGAAGAGAAAATAGGAGTAGACTGACGATCTAGCGAAGCTCTCGGGACAAACTTATACAAATAGACTTAACTATAGTTAGGACTATAGTCCTAAATTAAGTTCGCTAGTACTGTGGGCATTAAACAACGATAAACATACCTATATAGAGAAATAAATATTTCCCCATACTGGGAATCGAACCTGGAACTGGCTTTGTAGGCAGGGTCACTACCACAGATATAACAATACACAATAGATAACGTAAAGCATACCAAGCGTCGAGGCTGGCCGTCGCTACTGACGTTCCGGGCGCGGCAGATGCAGTCGGCCGTGAACATTGAGAAAATGCCTTGTCGCGTGATTATTAACTGCAATAGCCTAAACATGCGACGACTTTGAATCGATTTTGCGCGGATAACGCGGTGTGCGTAATATTCGACAGCCGTGGTCCTGACGGGCTATATTGACGACACGCTGGTGGGTGATGAAAAGTTTTCTTAACCCTTTGTATGCTAAGGCATGGATACGTGCTCAAAATTTGGATACTTTTTGTATTTTTTTAAGCTTTTCTAATGTTATGGACAAGATCCTAATCAGAAGAGTCTAGAACTTAGTACTTCTTTGACCTCCCGCATAGGTACGAGGGGTTAAGAGCCGCAGACGGCGGGTTCGAAGCGTCGCTGATAGCTCTTGAGACGTAAAATATGAACAAACTTGGTGATTTGAACTGATTTAATCAAATCAAACAGTAAAAACACAAAATAGAGTAGTGAATGGGAATAGGCGTCCTCACGCTCGTGAGTTGACAGGAAGAGAGATTTGAAGTATTAGTCTAAAAGCCATTAGAGCTCTTAGTCTATACCATAAACTAGATTCTTAGACTATGGTTATTAGGACGGCGACAGACAACCACACATTATTACACAATGATATAAAAGAAAATAAAAACATGTTAATTTTCCGTTAACACGCGGAATTCACATTACTAATTCGCTCTTGCGACGTCCCAGTTAGTAGAAAAAAGTGACGCGGTTCGTTTTCATACAGATTGAGGTGTTTACGTGATGTGTGACGTATTGTGTATTTATATCGGTGGTCCCTACCAACTAGGCTAAATAAGTAAAGTCTAAGTACTATTTGTACTAGACAACGATTTAAATACGTGAACTTAAGCATGAAGATAAGTAAAAAAGCACCCAAAACTTATGGACAAACTATTTACATAAAAGACTATTAATTGAAATCGATCCGAGGACCGCTAGCTTCATGGACATGGTCACTACGTATTCAGTTAACCACGCCTTACTGCATTTGTCACCTTAATAGCCGTGGGTGAATTTTCCGTCACTTTAGCATTTAGGTACACATGTCATGTCAAGAAAATAACAAATGTTTTGTGTACGTTTAAAAATAGAATAGAATAAAATAGAATAACTTTATTTCAGGCAACAAGACCCGTATCTACAAATACCTTACAGACTAACATATATAACTAACTTAATTGACCTGTATGTATGTTTGTAGTTATGGTGTAAAGGCTGAACGGATAGCTCGATTTCGACAGGCGAGTTGTAATTGGCGAAATATAAAATGTATACATGATAACTAACATTATATTGACGAAATTTGTTAACAGCTGTTGGGTTTTTAATAGAGATGAAAGAGACTTAGTCTTTTAAAGCCTTTTAAAAAGACTAGACTAATTTTTAAAGCCTTACGACTAGATTAGTCTTGTAACTCTTTAGTCTTTAGTCATAATCATAAGACTACAAACTGACGACTAATTTCAGTCGTAGCCTTTAACCTTATAACGTAAAGCGCCTTATCGGCTTGGGGTGGCGTGTCACAAAGGAAATCGAACGTTTTGATAACTCATGAGTAAAATAAAATTTGGAAAGCAGCAACATTCTCTATCCTTGTGGTTAGTAAGACACAAAAGATGATGAGTCATGTGTAATACTTCGGCGAGAGTCCTTTTAAAAACAACTTTAGCCGTTTTAGTCTTTTAGTTTTTTGAAAACAACTCTAGTCGTTGAAGTTGCTTAGTCTTTTAATACAACGACTAAGTCTTATTAATAAAAACTCGAACCTTTAGTCTTTATTTTAGAGTCGAGTCCTGTAAGATGGAGGCTAGTCTTTTTAATAGGCCTTACAAGACTAAGTCTCTTTCATCTCTAGTTTTTAAGCCTTGCTTTTGTTTAGACTTGTATCTATAGCGACAAATAGTTTCGCAGCAGTGGACATCTTTGTAAGTATAGTTATTATTAGTCAATTGTTCTAGTTATGGCTTTTGAAGTAGAGATTTCGTCGTTGTTCTGCTAGCCATTATTTTTAATTTAAAGTCATTGAAAATCTGGTAATTCTTCTGGACCTTTTTTTATTATTATTTGTTATTGTTTATGTGTCAGTGGTAATAGTAATTACTTATTACGTTTTTAACTTGTAATGTAACTTAGTTAAATGTATTATTTCATGTTTTGATTGAAAAAAAAAACTTTAAGCTGGAGTTTCTTGTAGCGCTTCTTCTCCACAATTATGGTACTTATTGAGCAGTACTAGTAGATTCACTCCGACTTGTAGATACAGTCCACGGCATAAATAAGTGATCATTTCTGTACCTTGTCGCTTTCAATCGTTTCATAATTTTGTATAATATTGCAAACACGACGTGAAAGTGACAAGGTACAGTCAAGGGCAAAAACATGTATACACTTTAGTACCTTGTCTAATTGTCGTCATATTTGAACTGCCATATATGAACTGTCACAGTGGTTAAAGTGACAAGGTACTATGTTCTTGTCCGAAGCACTAGTAGATTTACTCCATACTTAGTATCGACGTGACAAAGAGTCACTATGTGCACAAATTTACTGAATAAATATGTTGTACTAGCTTTGCCTGCAACTACATCCGCGTATTTTTCGACTATAGTTATTCCCTCAGGAACTTTTAAAGGATGAAAATTAGCCTATGTGTTAATCCAGGGTATAAGCTATTTCCATTCCCATCCAAATCCGTCCAGCCGTTCCAGCGTGAAGAGGTAAAAAACACACACACACAAACTTTCGCATATATAATATAAGTAGAATTTAGAATTATTTACACACATACATACATACAAAAACTCACGCCTTTATTCCCAGAGTGGGGTAGGCAGAGCTACAGAATTTCCAACAACTATATTAAAAACTTTTTGATAATTCTGTAACCACATTTTGCACACTTAGGCGAAGATGTTTACCAGTGTATTAGTGACAGGTTGCAAGCCCATCGCCTAACAGTACTACACGCCTTTATTACCTTAGTCGGCTTTTACGACATCCACGGAAAGATACGGAGTGGCACTATTCTAATCCGGCTACCGCACGGGGAATTATTTAATGTTTGAAATAAATGTTGAATGTTGCAGCGTACATTGACTCGCCGTTCATATTCTGCATGGGCGAGACACTCTCGCGCATGTACGTGCTGCTGCCGCTGATCCGCACGCTGCAGCACATGGGGCGCCTGCGCCAGAAGGGCCGCTTCCACTTCAAGCTGCGCAACATGCGCTTCGACAACATCGCCGCCAACAAAGTCATGGGGTAGCGAATTACATTCAAGTTGTACTTACGGCCGTGAACGATAATTTGTGACCCATTTAAAATAGTATATTGTGTATTAAGGGTGGTAAAGAAAGAATTACAAACGAGAGTCTGTTAGAAGCCCGAAGCCGTAGGCTGAGTTTAATGACTCGAGCTTTGTATTTCCTTTACCACCCGTGTAACATACAATGTTTTTCATCACAATTGCGAGGAAATGAAATAAAATCAGACAAAAGATCATATTTTTAACTTATTAGCGGCAGACTACATCATTGTCTGTGACTTACCACAGATAATGTCAAACGTGTTCGGAGTCCGATTCTAGTGACATATGAGATCAATAGTTTATTATGTGAGATTGTTAGGAAATAGTATTCAACTGACATTTCATCTCGAATGAAACTTCATATCTAATGGCACAAGAATTGGGGTCCTGACGTATTGTGATAGTTTGAGTCCACGTATAACATTAAAAAAAAAAGCTATTACGCACTTAAGTAACGTAATGGTAAAAAAAAGGCCCGCGGGTATTATTTTGGATTTACGGTCGATTTTTCTAGCATGTTAGGACACTATTTACGAGCAAGTGTGATGAAAAAATATTTAAGTCGTCAATGTCATTATAGTGTATACTTTTAGGCATTTAAAAAAATGTAAACAAAACAACCACGTGATATAGTTCGTCAGCCAATAGAAGTAGACAGTGTTCTGCTTCTATTGGCTGCCGTCAAAGTCGTCGTACGTCAAAGCTCGATAAAACAGTTTTGATTGGTTGTTTAACAAAGTCACGTGATTTGGAATGTTTACATTTTTTTAAATACCTAAAAGTATAGACTATAGAGATGTCAAGTAATTTGTAACTGATAGGATAGTCACCTTTACTGCTGTATAATGTCAGATTGACTTTGGACCCTTAAGTCACCAATTTAAGTCTGATTTTACATTATACCTTGCAAAAAGTAGGGTATTGGCTAATTTTCGACTACTCCAATAAATCTGTATGACTTAAGAGTATCCACCATTTTAGGATTATGTTACATAGGTAAAAGGGAAACCTTTATTAAAAATCCAAGTTTACGATCTTGCAGATTTTGCGGCACGTACTGCCATGTCCGTGAAAAAAAGGATAATTCGTAATTTTTATCAGTTTGCGTATATAAATGCTAAAATTTATCCCCCACTCACCTTAATTTATAAAATTTTTTTGGAGCAGTAGTTAAATAAAATAAATTAAAGCCTAACAAGAGTGGTTTTCTCTTATTTGACATTCAATAAATTAGCTATAATACTCGTATTAGTTAAATCAATTGAAGTTGATACTAACAACAGTATGTTTTTTTATATTTCCGCTAACGTCTCAGAAAACCTATTTAACGTCTTGTTCATTTGCTAAATTTAGGTTTCGCAATCGCAATAAATGGCAACTTAAGTAACATTGTTTATATTACTTACATAAATCAGTTCAAAAAAGCACTAACCAGTACAGAAAAACAGCGAACAAAGTAAAGCCTTATAGTTAACTTCGTAGGCAATCGCATGTTTGTTTGTATATTTCTTCAATGATAACTTGAATCATCAATACGATTATGATAAAATTTGGCTAGCATGGCAGTCTACCACTGAGTGTTTTTAACGTAACTTTTTGCTGCGCACGTTCGAAGACACAAATATACAAATGATTCAAGGAAACAGTGAAGGTAACAGGGATAGCAAGCAAATGTGTGTCCTCGGCTGTGTAATGGAATCAGTTTACTATGGTGGTATAATATGGGGGACCGCTGTAATATGGGGGACCTTCAAGAGAGGAGGTAATCTTTTCTCAAAGACCGGGAACGCAACTGCAATTACACTCCTGGGCCTGTTCATCAAAAGCTTGTAACTTGTAATATAGCATAGTTAGAGGCATTCCATCTTAGTCCTCAAGGTTGGCAACGCATTTTGCAGTCTTGGGAATGCATTGGAGTCTTGTGAATGCGAATGTCTATGGGTCACAGTTTCCACTTACCATCAGGTGGCCTGTGTGCTCGTTTGTCTTCTCTATGTCATACAAAATAATTGGTAGTCTCTTTTCAATACATATTGTTGGAAAGAAATTTCCGCTTGTAAAACAATTTAATTTTCATTTCACACAATTCATTTTATTTATTTGACCTGCTTGGGGTTATTATGACATGGCGGGCTATTTTACGGTGAGCGTAAAGGATGGAGCTAAAGCAGTTACATAACTCTGTCCTTTTCTCTAAGAGTAAAATGAATAAGCACAGATACGTCATAATAACCCCACTTACGTATTGCATGCAGACACGCGTTCGATTTTCAAAACAAAAACAATTGGGATTGCGAGTGCATTAGGCAATAAATAGCTACCGGAGGGGCTATTGCTGAACCGCAATTGTTTTCATTTTGAAAATCGAAGGCTTGTCTGCATACAAAACGAAAACAAATTGTTCCGCTTTGTAAGTAGCCAAATGAAATTGAGAGTGCGTTAGGCAATAGCGACGCTGTTATGGAATCGTTTGTTGTATGAGTATTATTACACTTATATTATTATACAATCATTCGCGGCAGTTGTTTTATATGTGTTATTCCATCTAAATCTTAACTCCTCCTTTTTCATATCAAGTAATAAAATAACCCATCGGGTAACTAAGAGGTAAAACTTTGAATGAAGTGACTATACTACCTCTTCACGGAAAATAAAAGACACTTCAAAAATTGTCTACTCCCAGAGAATGTTGAGAAATTAAACATAATCTACTCCCTATCACTATCACAAACCAAATAAAATGTCATGTGCTGCTGTGTGCCTATGTGCGTGTCATGTTCTATTACACAACTATCGATATATCGATAAAAAAATATTTCCAACACTAGCTATACATTAACGTCAGTTATTTGTTTTTCTGCGAAAAATCCGGGCTCTGGTTATAACGTGAGCAGGATGTCTTTAAATCCTTGAGTGATCCTGAAATAATGAGGTCTTTATTGGGAGCGAACCACGAGTTCAACACGTTTATAATATGAAACTGTAGGAGGGTACTCATTAAGAGTTCTCCCCATCACCCGAGGGGGAAGAAAGGGGCATAGCAACGGTAAGAAAAGTAAACAATTTAACATTTTTATAGCGAATTGGGTGTTTATAAGCAAAAAAACGCTATCAGTAAAATAAATGCCATAAAATGATATCACAAAAAAGTACGCTGATAAAAAAAAACATTTTATGCGTATCTAATTGGTTAACACCCTGTACACTTATAGTTTGAAAACACTTCATTTTATTGAGAATCTAATACAATGTATAAGTTTTAAATTATCACACAAAACCTTTTTATTTTAAATAACGTAATCGGGACGCAATCATCAAATTCTCAACGTTCAATTGATAATGATTCTTATAACTTTTAGTTTAGGTTGAAATACTAACTGTGGACGAGTGTGGGAGAGATGACAGTTGGAATAACAAAATTAAGGACATGTTAACAGGAGGTGATGATCTGCGGAAACGTATGTTTTCATAGGGTGTTCGTGAAAAAATTACAGCATTAGAAATGTGTTCCCATAGTGTTTGAATAATATATTATTCTTCGAGGACCCACTAAACAGCGCTAAATAATCGCGAATTTTGTAATACTACTCGTGACCCGTGCTAACATTAAAAACGTGAAAGTACTGTCTGTTACGCTTTCACGGCTAAGCCCCTGAACGGATTTTGATGTAATTTGGTATGAAGATAACTTGAATCCCGAGGAAGAACATATTAATTTTAACTACGAGTAGCGACAATCGACTTCTACGCAGATGCAGTCGCGGGCAACAGCTAGTCTTTAAATAGTATAAAAAAAGTCGCTTTCCGCCGTCTGTCCCTCGGTATGTTACTACGCTTATATCTGTGAAACTGCTTAACGGATTTTAATGCGGTTTTCATCAATACATAGAACGATTCAAGAGGAAGGTTCTATGTATAATAAATTCTGGATTATTACAGAAAACTCACATAAACCGAAGCGAAGCCAGGTTGGGTAGCTGGTGATATTATAAATATGAAATTAATACTTGTAAGTTTGTTCGTACCTTGTGCAGGGTCCGTCTGGATCGCTACCACCATCTTATCCATTAACCTACCGCCAAACGGCAGTGTTCGCATTGTTGAGTTCCGTTTTGGACTAGCATAGAGGCATTCCATCTTAGTCCTCAGGGTTGGCAACGCATTATCAGTCTTAGGATTGCATTGCAGTCTTGTGAATGCAAATGTCTATGGGTCACAGTTTCCATTTACCATCAGGTGGCCTGTGTGCTCGTTTGTCTTCCCTATGCCATAAAAAAAACACGTGTATTTTTTGGTCTAAGTTGTCTGCCATAATTATTTTTAGTAATGTGTGTTACGTCATAAATATCGCAAGTCATAACGTATTTTTTTGAAGAAACTGTTACATTTTCGGGATTTTTACAAGTCAAAAATAACTTGACCAACTCACAGTCACTTGGTACAGTCATCAGCAATAATATACAATGTTAGGTTACCCCTTAATCCTAGGTTAACCCTTGAACTACGGAAAGAGGGCACTTAGGACGTTATAAAAAAGCTAAAATAGGTTTTGTAAAAGTCGCAATGGATCGCATAAGTATGTAAAATTTCACGTCAATTTGACTTAAAAGTCCAAAATTGTGTGGTTGATTTGCCGTTGAAATGAAGCTACTAAAACTGTAAAAAAGTTTCTGTTACAAATTTCATTTTTGGGCAAGCTTTTGTTGCTGACTGTACTTTTTTTTGCACGTCATCATCTACTCGTCAAGACGATTCTAGCGAGCCCTAACACGACGGGTTTATCATGTGTAATTTAGGAGTTCCTACGGCCACCCTGAGTCTGCATCATCAGACCTCGATGCTGCATGCAGAGCTCGATGGTACCATATCATTGTATTGTCATCAGAACTAAAGGTGTATGCAATATGCAACGTTTCATCGGAAACCGGGAAGTGGGTCAAAAACTTGCAAGATTTGATCCGTACATACATACATACATTGCAGGTTAAATAAAAGCTTGTAAAAAATAAAGTTATTAATTTTAAGTAGTATTACAGTTAAAACGGAGCACTAACCTTCCACAAATCTCATTTTAATCCCTAATAACCGAATCCCCTCCCAGACTACAAAGTAAACGAGGGTGGCCGGGGCACTTCGCCATTTTTATTGACCTTCCGTGACCTGTCCATCGATGCAGCACTTTGGGCACTTTCCCCGGAACGTCATCAAACGCTGCAAATGATATGCAACGTCACGATGCTCTCAGAAAAGTGCTCTAAAATTCGTCACCCTCGTAAGCCGTATGCACAATAAATCTACATAGTTTTATATATGTATTAATTATTTCGCCAGGTCCGAGTTTTTACGAGATGGATTTCACGTTGTGTTTCATAAAGTTACTTTATTGTACAAACAGGACAATAACAAACAATAAATTGGACAGAAACATAACAACTTTGACAACGCCAAGTGACAGGTGCTCACCAAAGTGATCGCCTAACGCTAGCGTTCGTGAACGATGGCAACTTGTCTAGCCCCACAGGGGACCGATTTTTGACTCAGATTCAGATTCAGATTCAGATTTTATTACTCAATATAACACAGTATAAATTACATTACATGTCAAATTATATGCAGTTACATTGAGATCGTCAGAAATAGAATTACATTATAATAGTAAAAATAGTAAAAGTCAACACAAAAATAAAGTACATTACAAAATAGATTAAATGGAATAAAATAAAATAATAATAATTAAAAGTCAAACTAATTTACAAGTCAAGTTCCATATACTCAAAATCGCGTTCAATCGAAAGTGACAAAAAACAATGAAATGGTATTTTTGAGTTGCGAGCGATAGAAAATACGAACACGACTGGTCCGTGTCATTCGTTTCGAATTCTATCAATAGAAAGTATCATTTGACATCTGTCAAACCAGTTAAAACTAAAACATAAAACAAACCTAGCAACGCCATAGACATCCACAGACGAAGACGTGTTTAATTTTTCCAAAATTTATAACTAGTCAAGAATTTGTGAAATTAAGCGTAAAAAATCTCATTCGCTATTAAATAATTATATTAGTTGTTATAATTTCAACTTTAGTCGGCTTCACACATTTTTTCGCATTTAAAATATGAATTACTAAAAACCGGTAAAACATCGACTTTCTGCGTATAATGAAACACGTTCCAACATAACAATCTTTTAGTCAATCCCTCAGTTTCGAGTGAGAATCTCAAAAATATGGAATTACGGACCATTCGAAAATAAAGCGTGAAAGATTGTCGCATTCGAACATTTTCTACCGCTCGCTTTTGAAATCGAACGTTCGAAAGTCAAAAATTGGGCCCCAGGGCCTCTACACAATGCGGTAAAAACAATATCGTCTGTGACTTTATCGCATTGTCAACGTTTTCATAGCCCTTATTTGCTTGACAGTAATGGTAGCCGAGTTAAAATCCATACCGTTGCAGGCCCAATACGATTAGGATCTTATCGCCTAGAATAGAGGCGCAGGTATGTTCAAAGGCGAACTTATCCTTTTCAGGGATTTATAAAAGAGGTGGGGGAGAAGGGAATATCAAATCCAGAAATAAATAATATTTTGATTTCAAGTTAATGTTTTTTTATAGCAAGGAAAAGGCAAACGAGTACACTTGCCAACTTAAAGACATTTTTAATCTCAAGACTTCAATCCTAGAGCTGCGAATCCGTTAGTTGACAACTCTGAGGACTAGACACTGAATGCCTGCTGTTGTAAAATAAAATGATAGTTAAGATCCTATGGACACACACGAGGCACTTACACCACTGGCGTCCAGAAGAAAAAGGTAGCATAAGAGTACGAAAACCCTAATACGTATACTGCCATTTTACTTTGACCGACAGCATTAATGGGATCTGCATCAAAACGCATAAACGCGTAACTAATTTGTCGCACACATTATAAAAGCCAGACATAAATAATATTTCGAATTTCGAATTAATTAACAAACGTAGAAAAAGTATTGTACTTATAATAGTTGCAATATGGCATGATAGCGCCCTAATTACAGTAAATAAAAATATATCACTATAAAAATACAGTGTGTGACATCCATAAGAACATACATTTTAAGTAACGATAGCTTTAAGTGCTGTAAACCGTTTAAAGACGAAATTAAGTTAACTCCAATGAATTTAGTGTAATTCATTTTGAAAGGGTTCATCGAACAGCAATTGAGAGATAATTGAGCAATTTTTGATACATTGCGTGGCGAATTAGTGAAAAAAAGTACAAATTATGTTACCAATACACACGTTTTATGTTAATTAGGATGCATATTAACTGTTGTCAAAATATAATGTTCATATAAATGTCACTCACTACATTCCACCCAAGCCAATTCCAATTTAATACCAGAATATTCATAAAAGGTGCCTTGAAAGGCAAAGTATCGAAGACGTGCACTTTTGCTACCAAAGTGTGCTACGCGCTAGTCACGCTACGCACGTAGTACGTGCTACGTAAAAATTCACTGTGCTACGAACATTATTACGACGATTAGCGATAGCGATTTGATTACCTTTTCATCCGGACCGTTTTCGAGATTGGGGCTTTACCTTACGTTAACACCTATCGCTAACGTTAAGGTAATTCTTATAAGAAGTTAATAATATTATCTTGACAGTAATGGCCCTCAGCAGCCATAGTACTATTTGCATGAGTAGTTCCTTAATCGGTTTTTAACTTTGAAACTTCGTTAGTAACAATAAAGTCTGGATTATGTAGCTCCATTATTATTCATTGGAATATGCAGATTGCCTGAGTACGCTTCGTTATTCCATGGAAAAGGTGAATTATTTTCTAATCAAAGTCTTAAATGATTTTTTTTCCTGCCTGAACTTTTCAACAATATTTTTATGTCAATAAGCTGCTGTTTATTCGCTGTTACTTTACAAAGTTTTCCTACGATTGGTTATTTAATTAAATATTTTAAGAGCTTTATCGGATGTCGTCTCTTTTTAGGGCTCCGTAAACGAAACCCCACCTACGGGACCCTATTAATATATTATTATTAAGAACTACAAATAGGCTAGTGCTGATTCTATTCGAAAACGAATTCAAACTGGAATATATTAATACTTTGCGGCGGAACGGAACCATCAGTGCGCGAGTCCGACTCAGTTTTGACCGGTTTTTGTAATTATATCGCAAATCATAAGTTAATAAATGTAACAACTGACATTTTTAAAATAATCAGTACATTCAAAATAAACCCAGCACGTACTGCATAAAAAATTGAATCCAAACTTACATACGAGTACTTAAACTAAGTAGTTTCGTATCTGTCCATCACCTGACATTCATTTTCTATGACATAAGAACTCAATAACATCCAGCCGCTGCCAATCGATGCTATAATAATTGAGACAGCAGTTCTATAAATATCTTTGTACCGATCACGTGACCAGGGTTGGCCACGTATTCTATTGTTATTGGACAACCCACGTCTCAACTTACTAGACTAGCCTTCTACTTTTTCTGAGTGGTTATTTAACCTGAACGAAAATGACATGCTTATACGTAACCTATGTTGTCTCCTTTCTCGTTAGTCTTCTGTTTTAGTCGCCGAAGCCGTACGTTAGGTCGTCAGTGCTTGTGAATTTTAACTCTAATTTGGCGGTGGAAATGTTGTTATTTTAGAAAACACATGTAATATAGAGTAAAGTACTAGAGTAGTGTGTTCACTTGTCATGAAGAGCTAGTGAAAATGCTGTACAGTGATTTGGTTTTTGAGATATCATTTTATAGACTGGATCTGTGAAACTATATATCTTTATACCCGTACCTTTGAACCTGAGCTATGCACAGCAACATTAAAAGCAGAGGTCGATGGCCGAATACAAGGTGAGTATACCAAGTCAGACGTGCTTGATTGTTAAGTCAAGGGTGATAAGGCTATCTTATTATAAGTTAGAAGTTATTTTTGTGAAATTTGAAAATTATTTTGTAAAAATGACAGGATTATTTTGGGAAGGTGTTCAGATAAATATCATGTTTTAAGGTTTGTCTCAAAATCATATATATATTTTTTTATTATTAACTGCAAAAAAAAATACTTTAAGAATTATCATTGATTGCTACGGCTTGGGACTAGTAGTCGGTATGTCGTCACTTTGTTGGTCGCGTTACGTAGCAGTAGCTGTGACGTAGAAAATACTATGTGGCGTTTAAGCCATTAAGTCACTATCAGAAATTAGTTTATTTATTAACTCAGTAAATAATTAACAAAAAATATAGTATACTTGACGAAAACTCAATAAGCATAATTTTTCAGTTTACCTTTTTAAAAAAGGTCCTGTTATAAATTGTAGTGAAAATTGATTTAAATCACTATATTGCAATACATTTGTTTCTAGCATTGCTCACCTTTCCATCCGCAATCGAGTTTATCGCTATTCCCTCGGGAACTGTCTTATTTCATGCAGTTTATTTTAGCAAACATACTTTGATAAAAATGAAATTATTTGTATCGCATGGACGTATACGTTAAGTTTCACTTCACTGAATGTTCACAATTTTTTTTTTTTTCAGCTTATTTGTTTTGTCTATTATCTGCCGTAATTATTGTTATTCATAATGTGTTTAGGAAATAATCAATTTTTTTTAATCTTACTTTTCATATTTTTTTTATTTTTTTAAAACCCTGAATAAAAATAACAAATACTAAAAAATGTGACTTAGGCTCGCGCAGATTTATTTTGAAATCTTATTAAAATCGGAATACTTATACGCGAGTCCGACTAGCACTTACCGGTTCTCTTACATCAACATCTATACCCAGTAACATTCAAACCTAGGCCACCCATTCACCCTGTACATATAAATGAACCAACAACCATACATACACAATTCTACCCACATGCATACAAACTGGTCAAAGACATTACCCTCCATATATGACAGTCGGGTAAACACACTATTACACTCCGACCCATAGCCTTAATTCTTAAGATATCGATCTTCGCAAATGCATGGCTAACCCTGAAGACAAAACGGAAAGCTTGCTTATTATTTCACCGATAGTCTTATGCCCACACGGGAACTCAACAATGCGAACGCTGCTGCTTGGCGGTAGGTTTAAGGATACGATGTGTTAGTCTTATAAATAACTAGTGACCTAGTAGGGAATTATATTGAGGGCACTCGTAACCGCGACCATTACAACACGATCGAAAAGTCGAGGTATATTATATAATACTAGCGACCCGCCCTTGCTTCGCTTTGGTTTATGTGAGTATGATAGCTATAGCCTTCCTCGATAAATGGGCTATCTAACACTGAAATAGTTTTTTAAATCGAACCAGTAGTTCCTGAGATGAGCGCGTTCAAGCAAACAAACAATAAAAACAAATAAACTCTTCAGCCTGATAATATGAGTATAATTAGTATTGATATAGATTTTATTTTAGTGACGGGGCAGTGGTCCAACTGCTTTGTCCAACTGACCAAAATTAGTATCATAAATATGAGGTAGGTTTAGGTTATGTTAGTTCTTCAGCTGGCCCGGAGGGCCAAACCACCCAGAAGTAGGAGCTCCGCGACAGCGGAGCTCCGTCGAGCCTGTTAATTTGATATTCAAATGAAAATTATTTATCAGTTGGACAAAGCAGTTGGACCACTCTGCCCCGAAAGGGATTATTTATTACCTTATTATCTTGTAATGTAACTTACTTTATCTACTCTCATATCGTAAAGTTCGAATTATAAACTTCAAAACGAATTTAATACATACATGTATACTTTATAAACACAATACCGAAATTTAAAAAAAACTCTTTATAACATTATTTCTCTAACAAAATAATGTTATAAAGTATTTTTTTTTACCATTACGATACAAGTTAATCCAAAAAGTTAATGTAACCAACGAGGTTCCATATCATATTTTTTTTTTAAATGGGACGCACATGCGATTTGCATCATTTTCACAGCATTACAAAACGTTTTCATTCCAATTTTTACTTGTCTGTGACAGCGCCCGTTTTAACGTATGCGCGGTGATGTGCTAGGTTTTGGCGCCATTCATTGAATACGTTTTGTTTTAATGTATGAGAGTAGATAAAGTAGTGTATGAAACTGCACATAACTAGGTATTATGCAACAATTTCATAAACTACTATTTAAGTATTATTGTATTTAAAGATTGAAAAAATGACCTTCAGCTGGATTTGTGTCGGCTGTGGCCGACGCTGGTGTCAGTGGCACACTTGCAGTGGTGGTGGCGTTCAAAAGATTAAACTTTCTGCGTTCATTGAATTGACATTTAGATGCAGAAATTGACAGTATTTTTAATGACACTAATGTATTCATCAAAAATACTGTTCATTGCATGATTTAATAATTTGTATGATTATATGGGTGTTATTAAAAAAACAGAATTCGTTATCTTTTGTTTTTTCTTACTCAGAATCGTTGATACTATCGATCCTCATACAAGAAAAAAAGTGTCCCAAGTATTCCATTCCAGATCGTAACTTTTTTGTATGCAGTCTTTTTTTATTTATATCGCACTGGAAGAAAAAACTTACATAGTAAAATCTGGGACACTTTTGTTTTATTGCTACTTTGATCAATACTCCGTATTTCAATTGAGATTAAGCTGTAACTATATTAATATAACCACTTTTTATTTTGTTACTAAATTAAGTTAAATAAAGAGGACACCTCACACGATTGACCCACTCCCCGGCTAAGCTATAGGTTTTACTACGAGTACCTACTAAACAACGAGAAATTATTACGTAAATAAATATAAAACGTCCAAGATTCACAAACAAATACTCGTGCTCATCGCACAAATACTTCACTCACCCCGGGAATCGAGCCCGGGACCGCTAGTTCCGTAGGCAGGGTCTCCATGGACTATCACGTCAACATAAAAGTCATCATTGACATAAAAGTTAGCTTCGGTGTTCAAGGATCATCCATTTTGGTTCAAAAGTGTGAAAATGCCGGCCAAAAAAAAAAGGTTTATTGTGATAAAATTTACCCGCCTAAGTATTTCTTACTATGGCACCAGGCTGCTATAATTCATTAGTTTTCGTTAGTTCAATTCACCGAATTATTTAATTTTCTTACTAGAGTATAACTATGGATATTGGTACTACAGCAGAGCTTTGGTGCCATAATATCAAATGCTCAGACAAACAAGATCTAACAGAATATACCTTTTTTTTAGGCCGGCACTTTTATATTTGGACCAAAAATGTATGAATCCCGGATGATGTCCTTTAGTAAAATTACTTTCAGTTTTTAATAATTATCCCGTTATTAAAAAGCTTATGTCATTTTGTGTTGTTTGTCTTATGTATATGTAGCTATAGGCGTGTCTGTGTAGGCGTCACGAGCCTGGTGCACGACATTAACAACGCTGATTGACGGTAGCAAAGCGCCAGAGTTCAATTACTACTACAGGGTGTGCCAAGACTTAACGTATATTACGGCTAACCGAAACCGGCTTCTTTACCGGTTAAGAATGTAGATGATAAATAGAAATGAAAAAGTTTCTGTTAACAATGTCATTTTTGGGACAAGCTTTTATTGCAGACTGTATTTTTTTGCACAGTCGTTATCTACTTGTGAAGACAATTCTAACAAGCCTTAACACGACGGGTTTATCATGTGTAAGTTAGGAGTTCCAATGGCCACCCTGAGTCTCCATCATCAGACCAGGTTGATGGTACTATATTATTGTATTGTTATCCGAACTAAAGCCGTATGCAAACGTTCAGCTTCATCGGAAACCGAGAAGTAGGTCAAATTGATACTTGCAAGATTTTACCCTTACATACATACATACATACATTGCAAGTTAAATAAAAGCTTTTTTAATGATAAATGATTTTTTTACTTATCTTTACAGTACCCAAGAATATTCCCCATTTTTTTTTACCGTCGTTTAGGTTATCTATCACTCAGTCAGACTAACATTTCTATAAAGTAGAGCATATTATTATAGGTTCGATTAAATTGTTTCGTGAATTTCAAGAGGGAAATGCATTTGGTGCCTTTGTATGAAGACTATTGACATTTGTTTTCAGTAGCCATGAATAATTTTCTTGTAATATGTTAGAGGACTTTTAAATAGAGAGTAACATATACAATATTTATTGTAATAAATAATAATAAAAGCCGAGACCTTAATGATTAAAGTATAAATTTTTTGCTACTAAAAGTTCTATTATAAATTTTAAATATCTCGGCTCTGATGCACAAAGGACTATTTCATTACTTACATAACAAAACATGTTTACTTATTTTGAATTAATCTATCACAATGTACCACTTTTACGAATGGCTGCTCACCTAAAATAAATATGACTTTTACAATTAACACTCTTATCCAAACCCCTTTGAAAACAAACACACCCTGAAGCGCTTAATAGATGTGTGAATATCTCCAAAATTGAGCAAGCACCGTATTATATAGTGTAGTGCAAATTAACGGTCCCTTTGAGGTCGGGAATTGCTGCCACCATCTGGTTTTGACGTCAACACAGGGTTGCCACTTGATGCAAATAACGGACTAGGCTTGCTTCCCTGCTGCTTTGTTGGTGGGTGCGGTCGGGTCAGCCGCATTGTGATAAATAATTCATGGGTACTTTACCGTTAATTTACTGTATGTATATAATTCAATACTAAAAACAGAGTAAAAACTTTATAAAACTTGTGTTTCGGGTTATGTTTTCCCTCGTAGGTAGGCCTCCAACAAGATGGAGTGACGACCTCATGAAGATCGCGGGAACGCAGTGGATGCGAAAAGCACAAGACCGGTCTGAGTGGAGAGCCTTGCGGGAGGCCTATGTCCAGCAGTGGACGTCTTTCGGCTGACATGATGATGATGTTTTCCCTCGTAGCCAAACCCAATGTTTTTCTGCTTTGTGTCCGAAACTGCCTACGAATAGAGTACCCGCCGAGCGGCTTACTGACACTCCAAGTGGCAAATAGATGGAGAAAAACAATTGCAAACACAGGTCCTTCCTCTCAACTCACACATGCCTATGCGTGTTGTAAATATACCTAGGTACAACATTAAATACAAGCCATGCAACAATGCTTGCAACATTGCAAAATCGATCTTCGTCGTCAAAATATCAGGAGTCCGCCAAGTAAGGTCAGATATTGTGTCTGAAGGGCTATTTTAACATTTTATACTTATTTTAAAAGAAGAACACGGCTTAGTATGAAAAGTTACAATAGCACTTCAGACGCAAAAACCCCGCTTAACCTTATTCTAACTGCTTCGGTAAGAACCGCTTTGTGTACTTAAGTATACCTATTGGGATTGGGATAAACCTAAATAAACGATTAAAGCCTTTATAAGGTTCTCAGTATGAGTGAGAAGTAGATATGTAAAATAAATAATTAAATAAAAGTAACCTCGCCTACAAAGTCATAATCGAAAGAACGTCATTGAAACATATTTATTTTTTAAAAGTTATCTTATCACACATTAATAATAAGAAAAGTGGTCCATAAATATATTCATTGAATCATAAAAATTATAGTCAATTTGTTAACTAATAAAATCTACATGACTTTAGCTGCCATCGAACGTAGGTGTCACCTAGCTATCTAAATTGTACTAATGGTAAATATTGGAGCAGTTTTATATTATTATATTCTACAACGTGAAAAGATACTCGTAAGTCGGGCCCTGGGGGGAAACGACCTATAATCTTTAAGTTGCCTTATTTTACTTATAGGAGACATTCCTTTATTTTTAAAAAGAATCAAAACTACATTCAAAGATTTTCTAAAATTCGCTTGTCTCAACCGGGAATCAAACCAGCTAAAAGTGAAAAAAATTAAAACTCGCTGTCGCTAAGAAACATTGTCTTAGAAACTAAAAAACCGTGAATTTTATTTTTTTATTTTTTAGCTAGTTCGATTCCCGGGAGAGACAAGAAAGTTTAAGAAAATCTTTGGATCCAGTTTGAATGTGGAGAAGTCGTTTGAATGTCGTTCGAATGTCTCCGGTTCCACCACCGCCACGCATATGGCGATCCGTACGTATGTAAAATGAGCCAACTTAAAGATTCAAGGTAGTTTACCTCAAGGCCCCGACTTATCTTTCCACCCTGTATAAAACCACAAAAAAGGTTTATAAAGCGCAATTCAGATCGCATTTAGCGGTCAAATGAAGGTTGAATAAAAAGAGGTGTATCGGGCCCAATCGGGCTAACATCTTATAAATAAATAAACACCTATTAATTATTGGCCCCATGAACATTAATAGAAGGTAATAGAGACCATAATTTAACTATCACTAGTTACCAGTAACTGGTATTTAAGAGATCAGTTATTTGGTGTTTAACCCTACACCGCACTCAGAGACACTTTAGAGACAGTTTTTTAAACTTTTGTTTGGATGATAATTTTAAAGAATAACCCCTCAATATAATAGCGATTTTGTTTGAGAGCTGATAGTATCTCGAAAAAGCTCTTTAAAAAAAAACGGTCCTCGATGCGTATTTACGCGTATTTTTTTTAGTTTGCGTTGTTTTGATGAACTTTATGATGTTCACCTGTATCATAAAGTTACATTGGCGTCGCGGCTAAATTCGCCGCCAAATCACTTGCAATCGATATCCGGGGATGAGTTTTGGATGCACCGTGGCCGGAGGTATGCGCGCGCACCGGGCGGCCATTGGCCGCCCTCCACCTGATGCGCCGCCCTACGCACCGCAGTTACCAGTTGTCAGTTGCAAAGAGCGCACGTCAGCGGAACAGAACAACACGTGTAACTAGTTCGGAACTTTTAAAGAAAAATTATGAAAAAAAAGGTATTAACTAGATTTTGTTACGCGTTCTTTTTTAGAATTTTATTCGTACGTTAGAGTTTTCAAAACGTCCGTATTAAATTGTTGAGTCATATCATGAATTAGTCGCTTATTTAAAAATGCCAAAAAAATCGATTTATTTAAAGTATAGAGAAGAAAGGGACTATGCAAAGTATCTAAAAGAATTCAAGAAAAGCCACTGTCAAATTCAGAAAGTTCCAAGGGTTCAACTGGTACGAGTCGACCTGAACGCTTTGATGAAAAATAAAAAGCCGAGTGTTCCCGTGTCCCTGCCCATAAAACAGTAAGTAAAATTAGAGAAATGCAAAAAACATTTTGTTACAATTTTTTTTGTTTTATTTCTATTGGACTATTTTAACCTTTATGATTTGCATCAATATTAAAAATGTATTTTTACTATTATTTCATGATTTGGCACATTTGTTTTTGTTATCATAGAAAATGTATCGTTCTGTTTTATAGTGTTTTTTTTTAATTCATTGGTTTATTGTAAAATATAATTATTTTGTTATGAGGTTCGACTCCGTTTTATGTACGCTTTTTTATTAATTTATTTATGTATTTTGTAACTTTCAATTTTTTTTTGTTCAGTTCAACGTAGAGTATTGTAAAACTCATTTCACTGTATGGAGAGAAAAAGTTGGCAGAACAGAAGTTCCTTTGTATCTCCTACGGTTTCATATTTCTTTATACTGTCCCAATTATAAAAGAGACACTGTAATATCACATTAAACTGTTGCGATTGGCTATGCGACTTATTAATTATTTAATTAAAATAAAATACAGTTGGTAGACACCGTCATCAAGAAATAGTTCGTACTTAAAAGCTTACAATAATTATAAGAAAGTTAGTTGAACTTGAGGTAGATTAAATTACTATTTTTTGTCAATTATTGTTGGGTACTTTACAGAAGGAATACATTTTCGACCGCAAAAAGTTATCGTTTTGTGGTTATTATTAGGTGCTGACTGTATGCTATCTATTTTTTTCATATAAAATTGTTAAAGTTTCAAATGTTTATAATTTCAATCTTCAAACATCACTTTTTAATCTTTCCACTTTAAAATACCGCAAAATTATAGTTTTGGTAGTTTTTTAAAATAATAAATGAATTACAGATTATATTTTGAAAATGACATACAAAAATAATTTTCGCCTATTTTTTCGTAACTGTACCGGTGTAAAGAGCTATATGCATTTTTTCTAAAAGGTGTCCTTAGTCCAAATCACTATTTTGGAAAAAAATCAATGGGAACACCTTAAATAATAACGGTGATATTTTACAAACACAGCAAATAATTGCACGTATTTTACTTACCGTAACGTATTTTTAAATTACCAGCAACCCTATTTTTTTTGTTTTGTCTATATCGCCTATTGTTTTTAATATCTTTGTAGTTGTGCACTGTTTTTTCTTCTAAAGGTTGTCTGGAAAATATCGCTTTAGCGCTGAGATCACTGTCTTCTTTGTGAAAATACTTAGGTATTTTTTCTGTGTTGTTAATTAAATGAGGCATTTTTTTTAGTGTGGATAAAGATGTTGTAGTTATTTAGATTCTTGCGCCAGGCGACTAGTATTAGTAGATTTTTCCTTAAGTGCTTTCGGCTAAAGCAATGGTTTATCTTTAACTGTATATTATTTAAATCTGGCTACAGAACTATCAACAACTTTATAATAGTTACCTCCCCTACCCCTATGGTCTGGGATTACAAGCGTGACAGTATGTACTCGTATATTATATTTATATATTATCTTATCGGAACAACTTTCAAAAAACAAATCATTACGCAGAGATTTTATTTGTTCGGAAGTAGTTTCTCACCACATGACTTTTTTTGGAAGACTAAAACGGGACTGAAAATGTATACTAATTTTATAAAGCTGAAGAGTTTGTTTGTTTGTTTGCTTGAAAGCGCTAATCTCTGGAACTACGGGACCGATTTGTAAAATTCTTTCAGTGCTAGATAGCCCATTTATCGAGAAAGGCCATAAGCTATATATTATACTCACATAAACCAAATGGAAGCGAGGGCGGGTCGCTAGTATTATATATTACCCATATACCTCGACTTTCCGATCGTGTTGTAATGGTCGCGGTTACGAGTGGCCTCAATATAATTTTATATGTTTTTAAGCGATTAATTACCGTTTTATATTTATTAAACTAGGGAAACACCGCGAAAATTAAAAAAAAAATTCTGAAATCATCATGGTTCAGCAGAAAATTTTCTCTCGATGAAATGAAATTCAAATAATACAATCGATGCAGGGAAATTCGATAAAATTATAGGTTGCTTCTTACTTTATCTACGCCATAAGTAAAAGGACTTTACACATCTTAATAAAAAGCTAGATTATAATGTTATTTATTAAAAACCTTCCCCGTTATAACCATCCTGTCCTACCTGTGCCTACCTATATATTAAAATTACCTAAATGAAAAAAAAAACTTGGCGTATTTATCCATGACAATGGAAATTGGGTGCAGCAATCTAGTGAAATAGTCTCCGATAAACAAGGACAGTGTGCGTTACATCCGATACGAGTTGTTCGGTTCTACTTGTACATATTTATTTGCGGAGCCGTGTCTATAGTCTCCGTGTATAGTCTCGATTTATCAAATCTTGTCGATATCTAAATCCGGAAGAAATTATCATCGATACTAAATAAGTAGAAGTTTTGTGAGAAATTTTGAGCAAAAACTAAATATGCTACAATTTGAAAATATACCTTCTTTTCAGGGCTATTCTACAGGAGAATACCCGTTTGACATGTTATCGTAAAGTCAACGTTAAGACCGCTCTTATAAGCCGAGTTAAAAACAATACCATAATATGTCAAAAGTGGTAGGACATTGTGCAGAGTCCATCCGGATCGCTACCACCTTCTCATCCTTTAAACTACCGCCAAGCAAAAGTATTCATTTTGATGTGTTTCAAGACAACCAGTAAAATAACAACCATTTCATCTTAGTATTTAGGGCTGACAACGCATTTGTGATCTTAGGATTGCAGTCTTAAGTTTGTAGTCTTGAGAATGCGAATGTCTATGTGTCACAGATTCACACTTACCCATGCCATACAAAGTAATAAAAATATTATGAAACCCCCCGATACTTAAAATTGTAACCCCTACTTCCGAAGCTGATATCACTTCAAAGTCAAATGTATTTATTTGCTTACAATGTGGTACAGACGAAAGCTGTCAATCAACCAAGCCAACTTAAACAGCCAAACCAATTATCAAGACTCCTTAAAATGAAAAAGGTTCCTGTTTAAAAAAAAACAATTCAAAATCGTTTGGAAAGCTATGGTGCCTATACCGAATCCTGCCATAAGTTCTGTCACTGAGATTTATTTAAATATAAAAATAAGATACAAAAATGTTTTCATAACTCTATGCATAAATCAAAACATTAATTAATATAGATTTACGAAAAAATATAAAGCATGCTAAATTATGGCAATAGGTTGATGTACAAGCTTTTAGTATTTCTGTTTTGGGTTGGTTGAGCATGGTAAAAAACACGCGACGACGATGGTACTCTAACGGAGTTTTGAGAAATTCGAAACCTCTACATTATAATCTTTCTTCATAACTTGAGATTGAGATCCGTTTGAAGTCTAACGCTAGTCTTCAATATGACTTAAGAACAAATGGTTTCAAAATATGAAAGAACCAAATTTCCTTTTTTAATAAAAGATTTACTTTTAACCACTATCAAAAACTGATATTTGCAGAAAAATCTTGCGTATTTCTTATAATAACTTCCTTAAATTTAAAAAAATAGTCTAAATATGTAGGCAACCATTTGAAATGAAGATATTTCTTAAAAATATGTATTAAAAAAGCTTTTAATTAATATAATGATTTATTGTAAAAAGTTTTATTGTAAAATATTAGTAATTTTATTTCACTAAACCTTAGGGACAGAACTTATGGCAGGACTATGTAATACATATAACAATCAATTAAAAAGGTTGAATATAGATATCTTTATCATCATCATCATCATCATCATCATCATCATCATCATCGTCATCGTCGTCGTCGTCGTCGTCGTCGTCGTCGTCGTCGTCGTCGTCGTCGTCGTCGTCGTCGTCATCGTCATCGTCATCGTCATCGTCATCATCATCATCATCATCATCATCATCATCATCATCATCATCATCATCATCATCATCATCATCATCATCATCATCATCATCATCATCATCATCATCATCATCATCATCATCATCATCATCATCACCATCATCATCACCATCATCATCATCATCATCATCATCATCATTATCATCATCATTACAATAAAGTTTGTACGAATGGTAATTTTTTAGGTACTTTTCGGCGTACAGGTTGGCAAATTGCGCGGTGACATTGCTCGTTCTAATAAAACGAATAAATCCAGTTATTTATTATTTAGTAACCAACTGTCAGCTCTTATTGTATTTTCACCGAAAGTGCTTTTCATTAAAGAATAAAAAAAAATTGAGATGACAACCTCAAAATTAAATAAACATGATGATAGGAATTACGTGTCCTCGTAAGGCCCACGTCAAATTTAGTTAGTTTGAAAAATAATTCGGTGTCGGTCAACTAAAGTCAAAACTCACTTTGAGAAATGTCTTAAAAGGACAATTGGGCCTTACGAGGATATATAAACGTGGCAGAACCACCGAAGTACCACCCATTAAACTTAACGGGGTGGTCCTTGATAGGGTGGACATGTTTAAGTATCTGGGGCATTTAGTTTCGTGCGACCTCAAAGACAACAAGGACATCGAACGGGAACGGAGGGCTCTGTCGGTCCGTGCTAATATGATAGCTCGTAAGTTTGCGCGGTGTACGAGAGAGGTGAAGATAACTTTATTTAGAGCATACTGCACCTCTCTCTACTCGTGTAGCTTATGGAGGCAATACACGCAAAGGGCCTATGGAGCCCTCCGCGTCCAGTATAACAACGCGTTCCGGGTGATAGTGGGGCTGCCCCGCTTCTGTAGCGCATCAGGGATGTTTGCAGCTGCCGGGGTCGACTGCTTCCACACCACCATGCGCAAGCGGGCCGCGTCCCTGGTGCGCCGCGTGCGGGCCAGCCCCAACATCATCCTCAGCATGATAGGGAGCAGGGTAGACTGCCCCTATGTGCGTCACTGCTGTGAGCTACACGCACCTTCTACCTAATTATTAGCATAGGGTACTAACATTTAGGATTAAGAATTATGTAAGTACTAACAATATATGAGTTGTAATTTGACTTGAAATAAATATTATTATTATTATTATTATAAAAAATATGACCATGCTCAAACTTCAAAAGTAGGCGATTATGGAGTAATAATGGTAAAATAATTTGTCGTAGAGCATAGCTTATAAGTGAATGATGATGAGGATATTTTACTTTAATAAATAAAATTATATAGCCTTTGTAATTTTCCAATATTATCTTTTTTCCAGCTTCCACAAAATACGATCAACCATGAGTAACAACGATAGTGGTCAAAAAGAGCTACCAACACCAAAAGATAAAATCGGATGGCAAGTTCCTCAAGATTTTCGACCAATGGGTCCTCCAACGGCTCCAGCCGCTAACCTAAGAATGGTGCGTCATCATGTTGTTGTTGCCGCACCACATGATACTACTGCTGGTACCACAAGGATTAAAAGTGTACCAATAAAACCGAACCTATTACCGGTAAATATAACTGTCCCAGCAACAAAAGATGCAGAAAGAAAATGTAAGAAGGTGGAAACATATACTCCATCTAACGCAATCAATACAGACGCAAAGGCACCTTTTAAAAGGCAATTGGCACCTTTGCAAAGAAATGAACATAATATCCCCAAACGTAAACCCATCGAAAATAATTATGGAATAGATGATATACTCAATTCTGCAAATTCTAAGGAGGTTGGAACCAATATTCCAACTGATATAATCTATACAGCCGCAAAGGCAAACGTAATGCCTTTCCAAGGAGATCACATAAACATAAACTACACCAAAAAAAACGATACAGCTGAAAAGGCAAATGCAATGCCTCATGAATTAGCTCTCAGAAAAATAAGTTTTACGAGTTTCAATGAGGTTGGAACAAATACTTCAACTGATATAATAGATACCGGCGTCATTCCAAATAACCACATTTCCATTAAACATAAACTTCCCGTGCCAGTTGCACCAACAAAAAAAAATAACGGAATATCACATAAAGACGGGCGTGTTAATTCTAAGGATGTTGGAACAAGTACTTCTACTGATATAATGCAAGTTAATTCTGCTAATGAAGTGAAAAGATGCTTAAAAGATCTAGTCATTAAAAGTACTCAAACGGATAAGATTCTTATAGCTAACGAAAAGGAATTGCAGATATTAGGCATTGTTACGGAGAGTGGCGTAACGAACGATGAATTGATTGATGCACTGGAAAGCTTCAAAAAGGTAAAGGAGCTTAGTAAATATAACGTTAATGAAGTTATAGACTTAGATGGACCGGCTGACGACAATGCTGCTAAGTTATTAGAATTAGCACGATTTCACAGTGAGAAAAATAAAAAAGCAATGTATGAAAATAATGATCGTGCATCAACTTCTACAAAATCCGCTCCCACCTCAATCGATCTTGAACAACAGAAGATCTCGGAAATGCGTTGTAAATTATTTAATTCTATGAATTATCAACAACAAAATTGTCTTGATTCTGATAGACTAAGTTATAATAAAGAAAGTAATAAAGAGAGCAAAACAACAGAATCGGGTGTTAACTATGATGAAACTAATATGGATATAGAAATAGATGTTCTAGAAACTCAGAATATTGTTAATCAACCTGCCATAGCAACGCCATCACCACAACCATCATTGAATAATTCGACAACACAACAACGTCCGATGCAACCAATTACACCCCAAAAGCAAAATAAAGAATCAAGCATGCCTCAATTACATGCACCATCCTTACAGCAAATAATACACGAAAATGCGCTTCTGCAATACTTGCAGCATCAAAAGATGCGGCAGCAGCAATATGAACAAGATCTAAAGCAAAGAAACATGCAACGTCATGCAACGGCAAATCAAAAGCAACTTCAAAAAAATCTGACCCAGCAGTTGAAAAATTCACAGGCTCAACAGCTGCGTTCAAAAAGTCCACATATTCGGGAGCTGTATTCAAAAAGTCCACAGTTTCAACAGCAGCATTCAAAAAGTCCACAGTTTCAACAGCAGCATTCAAAAAGTCCACAGTTTCAACAGCTGCATTCAAAAAGTCCACAGATTCGGGAGGCGTATTCAACAATTCCACAGACTCAACAGCCGCTTTCAAATAATACTATTGAGCAACCGCCTCAGTCGCAATCAACCGAATCGCAAGAGCAACTACAACATCCGTTGGACCGCCGGATACGAATAAGAGATCAGCAAAGGACAGCTTTGCCGCAGCAGCACTATCAATACAAAGCGGAACGTAACGGCTACCAGGACCCAGTCTTCTCACAAGTTCCTCAACAGACAAATCCAACACAAGTAAGTACTTACGTGTAAGGATAGTTTACAAACACTACTTAGGTAGGTACATATTCGTCAAAAATAATGCTTTGCTTTCTTTATTTATTACTATTTTATTTGTTTTTGATCCTATTATTTACGTTGTAATTCTTCTTTGTTCTCAGCAATCACAATTCCAACTTTATCCTGGAGACCCGAGGATCCAGACGTTTCAGTCTCAAATACCTCATCTGATGCCCAGTGCTCCTCACACGATGTCCTCCTACAACGCTAACCCTCGAACTTCGAGCTCGACGTGCCGAAATAACTGTTGTATTAATCAGCAATACTGGTAAAAGGTAAATTTTACAGTATTTGTCGTTTTCACACGACTTTTTAACGCGTGATTTTCATTTGATGGAGCAGTTTGATCCATCTGCAGAAATCATGCTGCTAAATTGAAAATGCTCGCGCTAAAATATATTTTGTTCACATCGACGGGGCTACTTAAACTCGCCGCTTGGACATTCACTCGTCCGTCCGTCCGACCGTCGTTGTTGAGAGAATCACTACCCTGTGTGTATGCCGAGGGTAGGTCCTGATCCTCCGCTTGCCTTTATCGGCCGGTGGAGTGTACGATGACGATAAACAGACCCTGACCTCTGGCTTGCCTTTATTGACCGGTCAGAGTGGAGAATAAATTGTGGTTGAAGATTTTTCATTTTCTCAAAAGAATTATTTCCCTTGACAATAATAGTGACACTCAATTTTCGATGACCATCTTAAGTATTTGTTACACTTTACAATAAATACTTTATTTTTCTAAAAATAATATTCATTACGGTCACATAAACGGTCAGAATAATTACATGAATGTGGATAAACTTAACTATTCCAAAAAACTAGCAATTATTAGTTCTGTTTATTTAAAGGTGTAATAATCCCCGTATAAAAATACACATTTATTATTTTACGAGTATCCAACGAATTATTTTTTAATTTGATAACTAGGTTACTATAATAATATTTATGATACAAACAAAACTATATTTGATATTTGTATGCGTATCTAATAAAATAAATTAAAACAAATACTAATACGTCGATTAGGTATTACTTTCTACTCGTATGACATGTAACGAATAACTTAACTTTATTATTGTAAGAATTTGTTCGGTAAGCGTTTATTGTTAATAGGTATATTACTTTATTTGTAAATATAATTTACTATTATTGTATATGTTTGTAAATTTATTACATTATATTTCTAAGGTTGACTAAAACCGTTATTTTTTTTAATTCTTCAAAATCTACTTTAAATATTTATCTAGATAATCATTACAGGCTAGATTAAGATTAAATGTATTTTTATCTACTCTCATATCGTAAAGTTCGAATTATAAACTTCAAAACGAATTTATATTGGCATAGGTAATTTATAAACACAATACCAAAATTAAAAAAAAAAACACTTTATTACATTATTTCTCTAACAAAATAATGTTATTAAGTATTTTTTTTACCATTACGATACAATTTAATTCAAAAAGTTAATTTCACCAACGAGGTTCAATATAAATTATTTTTTTATAATGGAACGCACATGCGGTTCGCGTCTTTTTTACAGCATTACAAAAAGTTTTAATTCCAATTTTTACTTGTCTGTGACAGCGCCCGCTTTAACGCATGCGCGGTGATGTGCTAGGTTTTGGCGGCATTCATTGAATACGTTTTGTTGTAATGTATGAGAGTAGATAAAATAGTGTATGAAACTGCACATAACTAGGTATTATGCAACAATTTCATAAACTACTAATGTATGTTAATTTTAATATAAACCTCGTTTTCTCTAACATTGCCACACTTCGCTGGACGTATTATCTGGCAACATCGCGCTATATTTATGGGTCGAAACAAGTGGCGAGGAATCGCTACGTCACCGGACTTTGCTCGAAATGTCTGGCAACATTGCACTTACGGTCTGACGTAGTTGCGGGACATCCCCGATTCCTCAAGCAATCCAGCGAAGTTGCGGGACTTTGTATGACGTTGCCGTCGATACGACGACGATACCCTACCGACTCCTGCCGTGGAACATTTATCACCAAATGAGTACGAGGTTTACAACTTAATCGTTTATATTTAGGAATAAAAATATAATTCTAAAAGCATGCCTATTGGACGGAGTCAATTTAAATGAAATATTTTTCGATATATACTAGATTTCAAAACAATAAAAAGATATAAAAACTAACTTTTGATAAAAAATAAAATGCAGCTTCTTCCAACGGACATATTTATTATAAAGCATGCTAGGTTCTAATAAAAAAAAAACAATAGCTTAAGACAGGTTAAAAATTAATGTTTATTTAATATTCAGGTAGGTAGTCTTCATTATTCTAATTATTAATCTATATCTGTTGTATACCTATGTATATCATTTTGTCAAATAAAGAGTATGAAAAAAAAGAAGTAATTATAGCAACATTTTCTTTCTGAACAGCTGAGTGGTTTCCACGGTTCAAATTTCAGCCAGCTATCTACTTGGGTTTCTAGTTTCTCAGTCAATCCATCTCTCACTCCGGAGAAACCGCGCCAAGTTTGCCTTGGGATACCTTAAATGTTGATAAAAGCGATATACTAAATAAAGCTGGGCATTCACGATTGCTCCATCGAGCCGAATGGAGCAGCGCCGCGGCGTAATCGACCAGTAAGGGTGTGGCTCCACTGAGGCGGAGATGAGCGGAGCGGAGCGGAGCTGTGCCAATATTAACCAATAGAAGGAAAGAAAGAAAATCATTTATTCGTGACATGCATAACAAAGAACAGATTAACAAATACAAGAAGAAAGTAGCCACGAAATGGTCCCAACTCAGCGTAATGCTGGCATTCAAGTCAGCGCTGGTCTTAGTAGAAGGCGCATGCGGTCACGTCGAGCGCGCCTTGCGCACGTTAGTTTAGATTATATTGGTTAATATTGGCACAGCTCCGCTCCGCTCATCTCCGCCTCAGTGGAGCCTCAGCCTTAATGTCAAAACTAAAGCGTATAACAGTACTTGGCGCGGTCCATTGGATTTCCAAATGGACGGAAAGTAGTAATTTAGTGAATGTCGAAATTCAACGTTAGAACACGCCACGCCTCCACTCCAAGCCAAATGGCGTCTTTGTGATTTCGTGCTCTGGGTTCCATTTTCTAATCAGTCTACTCCGTAATGTCACACCGATGAGACGTGGCGTGGCGTGCCCGTGAATGTGGTCAAAATATTACACCCATCCAGTTGTATACTCTCCATCGGTCGCCGAGACAAACGGCGCATCCGTGAATGCCCAGCTTAAATGATCGGGCACATGTTAATCCCAAAAAGATTGAAGTGTTTTAAGTAGAAAACTATTTTATATATTAACATAATAATACTCATCTATTTTTTATAACGTCTCAATTTTATCTCCTTTAAACGACGTAAACTTTCTAGCGCCTCAGCGCAAGTAATATAATACAAGTATTATGTAATAATATTAAGTATTATGTGTGGTAGTATATTATGGTCGTGTCTATCGGTGTTATATATCACTTTCTGAGCAGGCGGTCGATTTTTGAATATCACCCGGTGACTATCCGGTCACCAAAATGGCTGATTTTCACTAATTTTCAAAAGTTTTTTGAAACTCACCGGTGACTAAAATTCTCACAAATACATCCACCCACTCGTAGAAGAAATCATTCGTGACTAATTACATTATTTCTACGGTCAACCCCAGTAGGTACTAGAAATAAATAGGGATTGATTAGAATAGTGCCACTCCGTATCTTTCCGTGGATGTCGTAAAAGCCGACTAAGGTAACAAAGGCGTGTAGTACTGTTAGGCGATGGGCTTGCAACCTGTCACTAAAATACACTGGTAAACATATTCGCCTAAGTGTGCAAAATGTGGTTACAGAATTATCAAAAAGTTTTTATAGTTGTTGGAAATTCTGTAGCTCTGCCTACCCCACTCTGGGAATGGAGGCGTGAGTTTATGTGTATGTGATAATGACAAAAAAAAACGGTAATTTGAATTTTTTTTCGTAAGACGGGACTCGACTAGACGCTTGACTATGACAGAAACGGCAGGTTAGTTGCTTGTTGGCAGACAGGATATGACATTAAAAGATACAACTTTAATGTCATCGGTGAGAATATTTTCACTAGAGTGATTTCAAGACCATAGTGAGATTCTGAAATCAAACCCTAAGTATGATATTGGCGGATGCTTTACCGTATTATAAAGTTGACCATAATACGGGCCCAGAGGGGTTATTGCTAACGCACTCGCAATCGGAATTAACTTCAGAGCGGAACAATTTTATTGTTACATTTTGTATGCAGACAAGCCTTCGATTTTCAAAATGAAAACGATTGCGATTGCGGGTACGTTACGCAATAAGCCTGCAGGCAGGGATTGTAACCGGTATTTATGTAGGTTAAACCGGTTAATTATTTGGGTTACGTTCCAACGAATTGGTGTTGTTCTCTTAAAAACTGCTCTCTGTTGTACCGTCGGAGCGTGCAAACCATATTAAAGGGCGTGCATTCTCAATTGATTGCTTTACCCGTTAAATGAGCCCGCTCACATAACTTCGCTCGCTCGATCGACCGTTTGACAAAATATAGTTCGTGGTTTGTATGGGACTACTTAAAATCGCTGGTTAATCCCTCCGTCGAGTTTGGGAGCAAGTTGTTGAGAATTTTCTATCTGGTTTGCAAGTATTTATTTAAGTATAGTGATAAGAATACTAGATTTTAATTAATTAAGTCAATACCCTCGTTGTACTCGTAGTTCGATTTTAAATGTCTCTCTGTCTTTATTTTGGGAAATAAATGTTTGTGGTTGACTTACATTCCTATATTAGATAGTTACCCGTCTCGACTTGGTCCTGCGTCCTGCAGGCAGGGATTGAAAACCGGTTTATTTTCCGTAGCGGTTAAAGCCACACTATTAGAGCCTAACCCATAATAAAGGTTACGCTTACAGGGAGCGAAATGCATTTACCGGTTAGAGAGCGCTCCTTCCGTGTGAGCCGAGACAAGGGTGAATGACGGAAGCGCTCTCTAACCGGTTATAACCGGTAAATGCATTTCGCTCCCTGTGAGCGTAACCAATTCGTTGGAACGTAACCCAAATAATTAACCGGTTTAACCTAAATAAATACCGGTTACAATCCCTGCCTGCAGGCTTATTGCGTAACGTACTCGCAATCGTAATAGCTATCGACTACAAAGTCAATTCGACCGACTTCAACACAAATATGATTTAAAGTAAACACGAAACTCAGTGATGCTTTGTAAACTTCTCTTCATCTGGTCATCAACTTCTTTATACAGTCGGGTCCTATGAAGACTGCCAATGATAATAGTAAGTATAAAAATGAAAACTTTCGCGACTACAAGTGCGTTAGGCAATAGCCAGCAGGTTCAATAATAAACACAGTATCCTATCATATCCAATATCTTAGTACCCTACATTATAATCTTTGTCCATCTTTAGAGTAAAGTATTTTTCAAATGGTGAAAGCATTTTCCAGAAAAGGTGCACTGGTTCCGGATATTACCCTCCATATTTAAACAAACTTATAAAATCCGCTCTCTCTCTTTTTTTTAATGATATATTGTAAGCGGCAACCACCGCCTAGAGAGCGCCACGAGCAACCAACCCTTTATATAAGCCAGCAGAAGACTGAACAGAGTCCTATTTTGCCCACATACGCTCGATTTTCCAGGATTCATTTAGTGTAATAATAATTTTCATTCATTAATAATAATTTTATAAAAGATAAAAACTGCATTTGTGTTGTATTTGATATATCGTTACTACCTTAGAAAATACTCGTATGTGATATTTTGAGATGTAATGAGTTTGACCTTATTTTTCGTCATATTTAAGTTTAAAATCGTTCGTCCCAAAATGTATCGAACGTGGATTTTTCAAAGTTGTGACGATATGTTTCTTTTCTAAATTTAAAGTCCAATCTTTAAAATCAAAAGCGGGATTTGAACGCCATCAAAGCCGTTTTATGCCATCTTGCTATAAATTTTAACGTAATATTGAGTAGAAGCCGGAAACCACCGCGAGAGCGAGCACTGCAGGCACACCCACCACCCCTCCTAATATCAGAAATCTAGCAGCAACAATGGACGCGATCATCAGCCGCCTGTGCAGCCAGCATTGGTGACTTTGGAGCAGCGCCCTGGCACTCCCGCCGCAGCCCGAACCGACGCCAGGTCGTGGTGTCCAGTCAAGAACCTTCCTCGTAACTAGTTACCTCGTTTGGGTTATGACGTGTTTATTTAAATAAATTAAATTAGCGAAGATTGGATCTGAGATACAAAAGAACTAAAACAACTCCCGTGGAATGTCGAGCAGTGGGAGCAAAAATGTTAGTCTTGGATCTCTGGTCAGTCTGGTCTTTGACACAATCATTTTGCTTCTTGTGTTCCATTTACCAAAAAAAAATGGGTCACTCATATTCTTTGTGCTCGTCATTATCATGTAGTTATAGTGGTGATGATGATGATGATGATGATGATAATGATGAGTGGGGACGCCCGGTAGGATCAGGCGGGTGGTATTTCAGTCTCCCGGTCATACCACCCAGTACCCCTTGGTTGAGCGGCTCAACCAAGGGGGACTGGGTGGCAACCTACGGCTCAACTTGAGCCGTAGGTTACTGGTCCCTCCCATCCAGCGTGGCTATGGTAGTCCACTGGTGAACTGCCTCTCCCAACAAGCCCCGGCCGGGCTTGCAGACACTTCCCTAAGGGCGCCTGGTATGGTTAGTAACTTTGGGCGGAATGACCGGGAGACTGATCGACCGCCCGCCTGATCCGGCCGGGCGTCCCCACTCTTCATCATCATGGTTAGTAACTATAGTATTTCGTCAAACAAACAAAACAAAAAAGCGTCATATTGGAACTGTTGTACTAATCAGTTAAAGACGTTAAAAAGTGACAAGTTATAATAGTGTGCAGCTACTTATAAGGCAATTCCTGCCGGATACTAGACATGAGTCGTCACTCCACCAGTACCAGACATTAGTCGTACCTACCGAATTGTGGTTTCAACTCAAGAGGGTATCTTACAAAAATATGGATAAAGCATCCGTCATTCTCGTACGTCTGACTGTCAAAAAGTGACGGATGTTTTATCCACTTTTTGTCACGCGATAAACGCAGCCATATTAGGCCCCTGATGGTAAATGGGCTTCACAGGGTCTAAAAAAGACAGTCTCAATACTACAAATCCGTGGCTAACCCTGATATGGGGACTAAGGTAGAATGCGATTAAGCTAGTTATTTCTGCCCTTCCAAATAAAAATACTTCATTAAGAAATAAGGTCACTTAATATGTTCGCGATTCTATGAGATATACGCCCTTTTTTCTAACGAGGACAGCATTTCGGAACACAACGATATAAAAATCTTAAGCTTTATATAGGTTTATTTATTGGTTAAGAGGTAAGATTTTACTAGTAAAAAAACTAATACGTAATAAAAGGAATATATATATATATATAGTTTTTATATTATTATGAAGGTAAGGATAAATTTAATAAAAACAAACGCGGCATTTGTTACTGAAATTAAGCAAAAAAAGATCAATGTTCCTAGTGTTCGACCAAACTAGTATTAATGGCCGAAACCGAAACCGAAACTGCGATGTAAGGTCATGTTAGTTTAACATAATGTGTATTGCATACAGCTCGTCATCTGATGGATATTTATTTTAAATTGACAAATATATTTTTGAAAATAATATTACTCTTGGTATTTTCTATATGATATTTTTATTCATTCACTCATAATTTTTATCGAAGCCTTATTTTCTTAATTTAGAAGTAAAATAGAATAGAAAAGAAAAGAAAATACATTTATTCACTACACACATAAGACACACAAAAAAAAGGAAAAACAGATAATAGCAATAAAAAGAGTAGTGGGTAAGTATCCGCGGCAGTGAATCGGGCACTGGCTCAGCATAATGCTGAAATATTTTTTTCACTGAAATACAATAAATTTGCCAAGCAAACCTTTCTAAGTTAATAACTTTTGTGTAAATTACAGTCGTTCTCTTTCCAACCTAGGGTTTACGTATTTTTATTAATATAAAGTCACATTATATTGTTATTAATAAAATAACCAAATCAGTACGCAAATAAGACATTACATATTCAACTAATGAGTTAATTACAATTTCAAACCACACAAAGCAACAAGAGAAAATGAAAATGCCAATGCAGTTTCGGTTTCAAACGTAGTTTCGCCGAAACCGAAACTGGGCCATCCCCGCCCTGCACCTCGAGTACCCCACGTCATTGTAACCGGTGCGCGCGCAGAGCTCGCACCAGGACCGGGACACGGAGCCTTTATTTACTGTCACCAAGAAGGGAGCTAGTACCTAGCTACTGAAAAGTCAAATGTCAAAACGAAAAATTTATGAAGTAGAGGGAAAAATGAAAAAAACTGTGAAATTCAAACGTGAACTGACCGGAATAAGACGCTGCGTCATGACTTCCACAGATGAAGACAATAGAAATGAAGGTAAGCTGTTTTTATTTTAACCTCCTTTTTACTTTTTATTTTTTACCCGGCTGTCGAAGGAGGGTAACGTGTTTGACCTATATATGTGCTTATGGGTATGTATGACTTTATATTCCTTTATAAACTGAACGGACTTTATTTAAAAAAAATACATAACACAAAGGAAATGTAATGTTGGTAAACTATTCCTTCCAAATTTGAAGTTGCAAATGTATTAGAAAAAAATCTACATTATGTTCATCTGAGTATTTAATAAGTTTCCCCGAATTCTATGTGACCTGCCCCTGAATCAATTTAAGACAGATCTACATGCATGGATGTTGCATCGACCCTTTTACTCTATAAAGGAGCTCTTTAACAATTAAGTGTTCTTGTACTTGCAAAATATTTGCACACCAGCAATGGTGTAATATTCAGGTTTACCTTTAATTTCGAAAGATCCCTGTATCCATATTATTATATTTTTGGTGCAAGTGGCCCTTAGTGTCACGGGCACTGGGTACTTCACTTTTTAATGAGAAATTAGCGAAATAAAATTATATACATGATAACTACGAGTAACATTACATTGATGACGTAATCCAAACAGCAGTTGGATTGTTTAAAGCTTGCTTTTTGTTAGTCATATAATAATAGATATAATAAATAGAGTATAGATCATAGAGGCGCGTAAATAACAGAGGCTCCGTATTGATTGAACGTGCCAGTTGCAAAACATTTCCAGCAGTGGAAATGTTAAGAAATTACTGAGAATATTACCGGACACATTTCAAAGCATTGACAAATTATGTATTTCTTTCAAAATGTTATATCTAGAAGAACCGAGAAATTCTCATAAGATCCAGTAACAATTTACTAATCAATCAATCAATCAATCAATCAAGTCATTTATTTGCGTAAAACATAAAATGCATGCAAATACAGTTTTAGGATTAAAATTATGCTTAGAATAGGTAAATTGAACAATGCGTATATTACATTTAAAGCAATATCAATTAAATACAAATAAGTATGGTATACATCTACCTAATAAGAAGTTATTCAGTTCATTTAATAGGAAAAATATTTCATTTTGCTCAATTCATTTAAATAATCATATCCAAATTACATATTAACACAATTGTTCGTGAATTAATAAAAGCAAAATAATAAATATAAGTAGGTACAGATAAAACCATTAGCATTAGCGTCCAAGGCATTAGCATAATACTCCCTAATAGAATAATATGGTCTAAAAAAGGGTTAAAGTACACGTTCAATTACAAAAATTAAGACGTTAATAAATCGGTCGGTTGGGTAACTATGCCTTTTTTATCGTTCGCTTGCTTGTTTCAGATGACCCGAGATCTTCTGCACCTGGTCCATCTACCGAGCCCGCAGGGTCAGGGTCCATGGACTGTACAAATCAACCAATCGTCATTGACTTAAAAGAAACAGCGGACGCCATGGCCACGACAGATGAAGATTGTAAAAAGATATACCTATATAATAACGACGTGCAGTTTCCCAATACAGTCCCTCAAGCTTAAAGTTTAAAAAATATATTTAAATCTTAATAAAATTTAAATTGAGCACCTTATTTTTTGCATTATATATCCTCAAGATCTAAAACTACCGTCTTGAATAATTTCATTATTTTTACATTATGAATTACTTTTTTCATATTGCATTACAATATGACTGTATGAGTTCTAAATAATTGAAAAAAAAAGGTTAAAGTACACGTTCAATTACAAAAATTAAGACGTTAATAAATCGGTCGGTTGAGTAACTATGCCTTTTTTATCGTTCGCTTGCTTGTTTCAGATGACCCGATATCTTATTCTGCACCTGGTTCATGTACCGAGCCCGCAGGTTGTACAAAGCAACTAATCCTCACGGACCTAGCAGAAACAGTGGACGCCATGGCCGAGACGGTTGTTGTTCTATCCATTACCGATACTCCGAATACGAATGCCCCGAGCACGTTTACCAATCCGCCTCTGCCTCAACGTGCCTCTACAACATCTACCAACACCCCCCCCTTGACTACGAGTGCCCCTAGTACGACTACTGATAAACATTGCGAATGTCTTCGAAAGAATCACCTCTGAACAGGGGAGTTGAGCATCGTACTTGTACATGCCTTTCACTAACTAACATGTTGTGGAAGAAAATGTTTTTTGATCGTCTATAATAATTGTTTACCTACTTAGATAATAGGAATTATGAGTTATCGTTATGTACTAATATTGCATGAATGTATTCTGTTATTATAGTGAAACTTAGACATATTCAATGTGTTACTACTACAAATAAAAAATAATGTGTTTTTAGATATGCAGAAATTATTAGAATTTTGATCTGTTACTCTTAATATGAAAATATGTTTAAACAAGAACTACCTAAATTACAGAAATAATATTAAACAAAAAATATGAAAATAATTTAAGCATAAATTTAAATAAGCGTATAATTAAATGCCTATTTAATAAGAATATTTGAATGTGCATAATATACTATTGTGATTGGGAAACTGCTATTCATTGCCAAACCCATTTTTATCAAGTTATAATAAAGTTAGGTATCTGGTTTATGCCCTTATTTTTGGCTGTTACATACTTTAAGTACTTATGATACATTACGGAGGAAATGAAATATCTAGTTAATTGAGCATCAAGTACCTACGTGAAATGACGATTCGTCGAAGCTCAATTCTCCGAGACTGGCACGCGGCGTTCCGTGGTAATTCATTTATTTATTCACTTTGAATTCCAGCCTTAATTGGTTCTTTTGACGACAGACAGCGGAGTTTCCTCCAATAAAACCCATGGTGTAAATAACATTGGCATAGAATATTGTAAGTAAGTGCGATAACGATAACACACATAAAATAATTTTATCAACAAAAAATAGGAAAAGAGACCAACTCAGCAAGTGCTGGCTGTGGAGAACACGCTGGGCTTCCGTTGGGACCGCTCGGTGGAAACATGGAAGGTGATACCGACATTTGGAACGTGGCGTAAGGGTGAATTTGATTTATGATTTATAGTTATTTAAAGTTGTGTCTGAAATTTAGGCCCGTATTAATAAACTCATCTTGGCTGAGATGCCCGTCACAAGATACGTCAAAGTCAACGTCAAACCATAGAATACTGTCATTTTTGACGCATCTCGAGACGAGCATTAGAGTTTTTATTTATGGCATAGAGAAGACAAACGTGCACACAGGCCACCTGATGGTAAGTGGAAACTGTGACCCATAGACATTCGCATTCACAAGACTGCAATGCAATCCTAAGACTGATAATGCGTTGCCAACCCTGAGGACTAAGATGGAATGCCTCTATGCTAGTCATTTCACCGGCTGTCTTATCCCCAAACCGGAACACAACAATGCGAACACTGCTGTTTGGCGGTAGGTTAATGGATAAGATGGTGGTAACGATCCGGGCGGACCCTGCCCAAGCTCCTACCACTAGTTCTTATTAGTTTATTAATACGGGCCTTGGTTTTTGAGATAAGCTTCTTATTTTTTATTTATTGTGAAACGTCCTTATAGGGAACGAATACTTAGGTAACATTTTCAGGCGACACGTGACCTTTCATATCCTTCGAATGAATTCGCTTTCTTTTCGTCTTTCTTGAGGGATATTATTCCCTCATCAGAGGTATTAGAATGTCTTGAAATAACGAGTAAATAGACAGACGGACAGACAGACGCAAGTGTGATCTTATAAGGGTTCCGTTTTCCTTTTTTTTGCGGAACCCTAAAAACAACTGTTAGGGGAGATGTGTACAAGATGATCCCTCGAGGTAAAATGATTCCCCATCGTTTCCGAGTAACCACTAGCGACATCTATTCAAATAATGAATAAACGTCGTCCCTGCGACCCCGCCAGTCGCCTCTCCAAGTGTCATGGCGGTGAGAGCACTATGCGTGATTTTATTAGAAAAATATTGATAAAAGTGGTCCTAATCTATGATAAGCCTATTTTCAAAGTTTCATTACTTTCTGCATGTTGAGTTTCATTGAAATGTTGTTTTATTGGCGTATTTGGTTGATGTTTAGCTATATTTTAAGCGATGTTTGAATACCGCATGTTGCATTTGAAGGTTATATTTTGATCGATGTCTTGAAAATTTGTGTTTGAGGTGAAATGATCCCTCTTCGTGTGTCTAAAATGATCCGGGATCATATTACCCCATAGTATTTTTATTTAACTTGCTTTTAAGTATTATTTGTTTGGGTCAAATTTTCAAAGTTAATTCTAAACCAGTTGCCGTCGATGGAATGAGCTGAAATTTGAAATACATGTGTCAACCTAATGACAATGCAATATTATGGTACTATCGAGCTGATCTGATGATGGAGTCGGAAGGTGATGACGTGATCTTGGCTGTACTTAATATCTACCCGCTGAGTTGGGGTTCGTTGGTTTCGTCCTGATAAGCAGATGCTGTCTGAATGAAAAAAAGTATGGTTGGCACCAAAAGCTAACCCAAATATTTTAGTTGTGTGTGACAAAAAGTGTAACGTTTGTTAATTTTTTTTAAAGTTCTAATTTTGTTGATTAAGTAGAACCTATCTATTTCAAAAAAAATGTTGTTTTGTTGTGTCTGACAAAAAGTGTGAATCTTTTTAATTATTCTTAACTCTAGAAGCAGAGTTTATTTGTTCAGCTATAATTTGTTAATGCTTTAAACTTAAGAAAGTTTGTTACATTTTTTTAAGTTTTAATTTTGTTGATTCAGTACCTATCTAGTTCAAAAAAATTGATCTCCTAGCTTAGATATTTTGGTTTTCTTAGGTACTTATTACACGTGATTTAAATAAACGACTGGGTGTTGTTTTATTAATATTGAACATTATTTAAGTACAAAATGATCCCTGGGATCATTTTAACCCTACCCTAGGGATCATTTTATACATGCATGTGTTTAAAATGATCCCTTAGTAAACTTTTAGAAAACAAGAAATAATTAAAAAAACACATACAAATCATAAAAAATAAGTATGCTGTTCCCTAGATATATAAATTCACTATCCTTTACAATTTAAATCTTGCGATTATGTCTTAACCTATGACCACAGTAAAGATTTTCCCTTAGGGGGATCATTATGTACACATCTCCCCTACCTAATCTATCCGCATTTTTAAAAACCTGAAAAGTAGTCTGACTCCGTTGAACTAATTAAAGACAAATGATAATTCAGACAAGTGATGCTTAAGGACACACGTTATTAGGAATGCCGACATGAGTCCCATTTAACCAGCTACGATTCGCTATAAGTAAGGCGTCATAATTAGAGTTGGGTCATTATTCGAGCGTTTTAACCGCCTCACTTTTGTGGACATATTTTTGAAGAATTAGGCGTGTATTTTAATGTCCTTTTTGGATATTTGGTAGATATCCGCATAAACTTAGATACTTAACCAGAAACGAAATTGAAATCTGCAGCCACTTCTACAAAAATGTGACCACAAAAGTGATTCGGAAGAAACGCACAAATAATGACCCAGTTATGACATGGGTGCCTTCAAGAAAAGAGCTTCCACTTCCCTAATTAGCCGGTAAAAGACCGACATCTCTTCTTGAGTTGCTGTTTTTCTTATGGGCGGTGGTGATAATTTCCTATCAGGTAACCCGCATGATTGTTTGCCTCACTATCTTACAAAAAAACAGTAGATTTTACCTTTACACACAAGAGGGTAAAATCGATGTTCTGTTTTCTTTAATGACTATTGATTAAAAAGCAAAGTTACACCTTGCAAGGACAAAGAACAATCTCATAAAAAATTAAATAAGCTCTAAGTTTGTATTATGCGTTCTAGACGATGATAAAACATAGAGAAAAAATATACCTATACACACAGAAATCATCGAAGATTTAAGTATATTTTTTATGTATTTATTCGATACCAACATGATTATGGATAGTGATTATGGTACTAATAATATCCTGAATAAGATTCACAGGGTATAAACATAATTTTAACGATAATAATTCCATCAATATCTGTCTATCTATTTAAGTAAATACGTCAATTACACTACGTTAAACAATCGTAACACTTCATTTTAATAATTCATCGGAAATTCCATAGTCCGAGATTCATAAAAACAAAATAATAATATTCAAACACTCTTAAACTCAATACCAAATAATCAAAATAATTACATTAATAATTACCAGCTATGTCAATTGTAAACACAACAATAAAACTCCAAGCCAGAAGTACGAGTATAAAGACAAATATTTATTGCAACATGTATTTTTATATAAATAATTAACTCTAATCTATCTATTGAACATATTTCATTAAATAAAATAAAAAATATGGCTTCCTAAGATCGAGTTTTTTTTAAATCAACGATCTCTTGTATAAAATATATTCAATTACTGATTGCAAAGTAAAATGGATAATTTCATAGGAGGAAATATCTATTTTCTATCTAGTTAATTATTTTGCTTAGATCTATTTGTAAAGCCAGTTTAATTTCACTCACACAAAAACATACATACATACATTACATCACGGCTGATAGGCGGAGACCACTTCTTTCCATCTCCTACGATCCTGACAGATCTCTTTCGCTTCTCCCACATTCATACATCGGTGTCGGGCACTTTATTTCGCTCGTTTAAACAAGAACGAATAACATTTAACAACTAACAATCAAGTAACTTTCATCAGCATACCTGGGATAACTCGGGGCATCTATACGAAAGTGATGTAGCAAAATATTTTATTGACAAAAAAATATATCGATGTTACTGCCAACATCTAAATGTTGTTCGACATAAATAGATTATACTTATTTTCTCCTAATTTTTAAACAATCGGTTTTTTTTCCATAGTTGTCGGCATTCATGATTGCCGTCTAGATGTAAATATCCAGTTTATACTGCTAAACGTTCTCTCAACGTCCACAGTGGTAAACAGGGCATTCTTAAAATATCAAAGACAATTTCTCATTCATGTTGGTTACTAAAAGTTCTTAATCTTTCGTTAGGGTGGGTTCCTTTTTTAATTGTGTCATAGCCAGTATTTGTTTTCTAGAACCATCCTTAACGTTTTGTAAATACTTTTCCCATTTTTATTCTCAAACAATTTCGATAAATCAGGTTGAACTCTTTTTATTCCAGCGTCAATTGAGGAGCTTTTATTATCTTAAGAGGCTCGATATCAGATATGACTTCGAACCTCTTTATAGTAAACGAGAATGTTCAATGTGCACGTGTAATAATTTAATTATATCGACATATTTTTTATCGATATCAAATCCCTAGAACTTGCCCCGAGTTATCCCAGGTATGTTCATCTAGAACCTCGCAGCACTACGTTTCTTCCAGTTATTAAACGTTTCTCTCTTTGAGTTAGTATTTTTCGTCGTATTCGCAGTTTATGCAAAAGCTCCGTTAAATAAAATACACAGTCGTTCGTGTCACGAATCGTGACGCTACGGCCATCCTGGCTCTTACCCCGGCCTCGGGTGCAACGCAACATGCAATATTGACTGAGACCGTTCCACTTTCAGGGAATGAATTATTTCACTTTGAAATGAGAACTGCGGAAAAGTGTCTGACTTAAAAAGGATGCACGACTGCATGACAAATAATTACTTTTATATTTAACTAGCTGTTCCCGTGTCCACTTCGTTGGGCAAAAAAAAATTATTGAGTTAATAAATTTCCCGCTAATTCCCGTTCCCGTGGGAATTTCGGGAATTCCTTTCTTAGTGCACCTCTACGGTACCTAAGCTACGTCCCTTCCAAATTTCAAGTGCCTACGTTTAGCCGTTTAGGCTGTGCGTTGATATGTCAGTCAGTCAGTCAGTTTCTCCTTTTATATAATTTAGATTGGAATGAATGAATGAATTAATGATATTTATTTTCCAAAGTAAGTCACAGCATACATTGCATGTTATGTCAAAAGTACAAGAAATTACATTGGAATCGTCAACAATATACATAAAGTTTAATATAATCAAAATAGAAATAAGAAGTCAGGATAACAATAACAATACAGAACTAAGAAGTTATTCGTATCACCGTTAAGGATCGTCTCAAAATAAGTCCAAACATTAAGGTAGGTACAAATAATAAAAAAGAACAATACAAATTAAATCAAAACAAATTATAAATCAAGGTCCATAAACTCTTTAACTGAGTATAATGGATTTTCCATTAAAAGGTTTTTCAGCCGGCGTCCAAATGCTTCGTCAGATGGTTCATCTTTGAGATTGGAGGGTAGACGTTCATAAAAGGTGGGCCCAATTACGCGCGGGTTCTTCCCTGCAAGTGCTATGCGACGGGGAACGATAAAAGTGAATGCAAAATATTATATTAAAATTCCCACGGTTTTAATAAAAAACTGTAACTGTGTCTATATAACTTATTGAAATTAGCTTCCTTGCCTTGTGGACACAAACTAGTCTGAACTTATATTCTAAATTTGCGTTTATCCGAGTCTAACTCAAAGTAGTTGTAAATTTTAGTACCTTGTCGCAGTAAAGTATTAAAGTGAAGGTGGTTTGAATTTAGTAAATCTATTACTAAGAGTAAGAGTAAAAGTACTGTAATATACCTACAGCAGCTGCTTCTGAGCTCGGCCACACCGGTTTTACTTTTCCTACTGGATAGAGCAATTCAAACTGCTTTGTATGGTATCATCATCGTCTCCGTATCACAATCATCTGGGGTCATAACAGCATCTATTTTTCCACACATTCAAATCTTACCTCATTCCCTCATCCATTACTTCATTTCAGACAATATATATAATGAAAGAATATGAAACACAAAACCAACCGTAGGATTTCACTCAAACTATCTGAATAACAAACAAGTCCTATTTGCACTTGTCTCTTAAATATTTTCGAAAGATTACTTTGTATCTCCAAAAAAGCTGCAGCATATTACGCAAACGAACACATGAACGAACTAACTTCCAACCCCTATAAACCATTGTCAATAATGCAGCTATAAACCTTTGCTAACAGACACCCTAAGCTCTCCCGAAACCCTCCCAGGCAAGACTTAAAACCTTGCAATCCATAATACTCAAGTGGGGTACCGTATGACTCCTAATTGGCCCTAATACCTACGCAACACGATCGCTTAATACCTTCAAATTGCCCGTTAAGTTGTAAAGCCGACTTGCACTCATCAAATAAACCTGGCAACTTGCCAGGCAAGCAAAGAGCTTTCAACAGGTAGTCGCGTTTCACGGAAAACCTCTCTTAGCCTGTACTTGTGTGGGTAAATCGCACACACTGGCATCCTCTGCTACGTTCCGGGCATTTCCTGCGTTATTGGGAAACGAACAGTAGCTACCTAAGTTAAACAAAATTAAAACGTATTATCTAGGCAATAGTGGCGTTCACAAAGATTTCCGATCGTTGAGTAATTGCAGTCGACTTTTTGTATTTACCCGAGATCGAATCCTTTTTACAGACATCATAAGTAAGTGATCGCTTTTGTGCGCCGTCGCTTTAACGTCAGCTTTGAACTGCCATAGGAAATTGTTTATTGACTGAAAGCGACGAAGTACGAAAATGTTCATCTATTTATGACGTTGACTACACAAAGGATGTCGCTTCTTTCGTTCGCTACTAATTTGTCGACAAGGGTCTCGTTGCAAATTGTTTTGCGTTGCAGAAGCAAGTTTAATTTATATGTATAGGCACCTGTATAATAAGACTGCTTCTCAAACGAAAATGAAAGACGCATCTTTTGAACTCGGCCCCCATTTGATAATACGTAAAAAATCGCCAATTGCTTTTTATTACCACCTTGGCAGATTATTAATAGTTATCATATCGAAACAATTGTAGATGGTTAACAAATCAGAGGGTGAAAGTTATTTATGTAATGTATTGCACAAACAGAAAATAACAAAGGAAAAACGGAACAGAAACACGAAAGGTATCAATTGTGTCCCGAGATATTTAAACTGCGCGAGCGCTAATGAGGGTGTAATGAATACCCACCCGGGTTAAGTACCTTATTCCTTTATTTCGCCTGAGAGAAGAGTGAACAAAAAGGTTTCAGCAATTCTCGGTTCAAAATTACTTTCCTACCTAGCTAGGGTATAAATGCCATTTTAAACCCGCTACTGTCTTATGGAAACCCTTACATTCCAAACACAAGAGATGAAAATTAATAAGTCACACGCCTTAATTTTTTGTGAAGTTTCTGTTAAATGTAAGTTCTCATATAGGTATATTAACAATGATCATTTAACCTAAACTAGTATTGCAAAGCTCTTCTTCAAACAGTTTGGTAAGTCTCGAAAGCAAATAAATAGCAAGCAGAAATCATAAAATATTTCACGTTCAATCCCAACTCAAAGCCCGATATTCCATATAAAAGTAGTTTGCAAAACTAGGGTGTAATTTTAGATTTCCCGGGCCGAGGCTCGTCGCCCGGGCAACCGACTGCAGCCCCGGGCATCCGGCGGGCATATTAATGCTGCATGCAATTCCCGGAATATCAAGGTAACCGGGAAATGGGAATATTTATTAAAACAGTTTTAAGGTTTGACATGGCGGTAATTATGGATGGGAATACGGGAACATTGCCAGTGCCACTGTTGTTTAATATTGTACTTATTTAATCATTAAAATAATATATCTCTTTAATGTTTAATGTTCACGTGAAACGTTGTAAATGTGCAACCAACCACATTACTCGCATATAAAATTTGAAAATAATTTCAAAAATGTTAGCCCTAAACTATAAAAATTTATTATACATAGAATTCAATGAATGATTAGGTAATTTAACAATTACATATTTTTAGATGCTCGTTATTATGTAAAGAGCATCTTATTAATTTGGACATGTACCTACAGATAAAACATTACTGATCAAGCTAATGGGTCGACCAGTTACTTATTTACCTAAATGTTGGATTTTTACCATCTACGTTTTAAAGCGTTTACACGGTATAAAACTCGTGACGCGCACGCTGTAGGTAATCCGCGCGATGATTTGATTACACAATGCGGTATCGTGCGTAAAGACGGCATTTTTTTAGCCGCGGCGGCGGGGGCGCCCCACACCGCTCCGTGTGTTACACGCCTTATTATTCTACCTAAGTGTGTGTATTTGCTTGTTTATTTTGTAAAACGTGACCCCACCACCGGCTTCGAAACAAAGTTGAGAGTTTTGATTTCTTTTGCTTTGTTCGTCTCGTCACGTGGCCACGTGACTTTTTCAAACTTTCTGGAATAAAAGCAGAAAATTTCTTTTGTTGTTCAAAATGTCGAGGCAGTGACTGTGTCAGCAACACTTGTACTTTTGAAACACCTGGTTAAGAAACCAAATAAATGACGTGAAAATTAAAATGGAAATGTATTTTTGCTTTGTTTTCTCGCCACGTGGCCACGTGACTTTTTCAAACTTTCTGGAATAATAGCAGAAAATTTCTTTTGTTTTTTAAAATGTCGAGGGAGTGATTGTGTAAGCAACACTTGTACTTTTGAAACACCTGGTTAAGAAACCAAACAAATGACGTGAAAATTAAAATGGAAATGTAATTTTCTTTTATGATTTTTAACTTGTTTGTAGAGGGCACGTTTCGCAAGCATTAGGTAACTAAGCATATATTTTATATTGTTATGAACCTTCCATAAAAAGTAGTAGGTATAGTCTTAGTATTTCACTTATTATTTAAATTGTTTAACGAGAATAAACGCCATATTGTCGTTGATAAAATATTACTATTTTTATGAAAGAACAACTTGTCTATTTTGTTTTTGAACATTTTAAAAACAAAAATACCTTTCAAATATTCAAAATTTTTTGGAGAAGCATTATACATACTTCAGAGTCATTATTGTGTTACATAATGCTTGCCAACTGCTTTCTTCTTCTTTTTGCTACATAAATAAATACATAATTAGCTGTACTTATTTAACTCCAGACACAAAAAGTTAGCCATTACGCTAGAAGCCTGATTAAATAAACCACCATCGCCCGGGTAATAACTACGTTACATTGCGACCGTGATGCCGTCGCTGTACATTACTGGCTTCCCTCACAACCTGTCCGCAGCGGTTTAATAAAATCAGCCGTGGTACGACAAAATCAATGATGCATCGTTCCGTGGTATACTCGTATCGATTTTGTATTACATCCTGCGTTTCATCGGATAGGGTTGGTTGTAATTGATGTGTTAAAAACATTCTCTTCATTTCAGTTTCATATTACGTGCAGTATGTTCGAAATAATAATTTTACTTTTAATTAAAATGTACGTAGCTGCAGTGAGTCGGAAAAATGCTTGATTTGCTTTTAAACTTTATTGTAGAAAACATTTAATGTTTTGATATGTGATTTTTGTTGCTGGACGAGTATGAGTGAGAAGGCCGAACCGAAGGCAGGCACGCTTAAGTTAGTGTTTTTCTTCATCAGCATTATCAACCGAAGCATTACGGGGTTACCATGTCATAGTAAAGCATTTTAGTGTAGGTTGAGAGAAAGGACAGAGCTAGCAGTTATAAAACCCTGTCGTTTTCTCAAACGTCGAGCCACAAAGAGAAGACGCCACAGTCTTTTTGATAAAAATTACTATAAATTATTCTATATAAGCTTATCTTAACGGTAACGTAAACGATTTTCGCAAACTTGCAACATTGTATTCAATGAACGTAGGCTCTCGACGCGAACGTCTGACTGCTTCCGTTAATCCTTTTGGATACCGATGACGAATCCCGAATGCATCTTGTCTTGCGGCCCGATTTTTTTTATCGTAAGTATTTGTCTAATCTCTTTTTGTCACGATCTTGCTTTGTCAATGTGTCTTATAAATCGTATTTTATCTCATTAGTAAGTTACAAAGGATGATGGTCAGTTTTGTATGGACACTGGCCTAAAAACCAATAATGACAAGCCATATGTCCTTTGAAAGATTTTTTCATATTCTACAACTTTTTGTATGGCGGGAACTCTTAAATCGCTGTGTGAAATATTTAAAAATCTGGAACATCGGGACGCCTACATAGACGACGTTAGAATAATGACTTGGAAAAACTGCGGTCTTTGCATGGCAATAACTTTTTTCACACAAAGATTTCGAACCACCCTGTAATAGTAATAGTTGTACAACTTAGAATTACCTATTCGGGGACAAATCGCTTGTCCTTATTGGTCATTAGGCCAATTAGCCCACCCTCCTTTCCTTAACAGGACGTACCGAAGTAATGTACAAACTTTGTTGTTTGAGTTGCTATCCACCACGCCTCATATTTTCAATGCAATTTGAAACTGGAAGCCCCAACAAGTGAGAGCGTCCGGAAGTGCCTGAGTACCTAGATGCTAACTAAGTGAGGCTTAGGTTACCTGTACAGCAATTATAGATACTAATTGGCTTGTTTTGACTACGCCATTGTCTTAATTGGTTTTCATTGCATGGTATCTGCTTTATTTTAATTGATTGTACTTGAGAGAACAGGTCGGAGTTTTGGATTTCATTTGTAAATGCTTTGCTAATTAGATGCTCTATGTGAATGTTCTGTTGGTATCATTGTATTGATAAAATTTATAAGGATTAAAAGCTTATTTCGTCGGCTTAGTGCAAGAAGTCACTAATGGCATAAAATCACTAAGTACAGGTACCAGCACAGGCGGATTCGCCGCGACTTACTCTGTCTAACGCACGGATCCATTTTTTTTTACATTGAATAATTTCGATGTTACAGCCATGACATTAAGTCATTAACTTAACTTTTTGCCTTATTGATTTGATGTAAATTGGTTTTAGACCATTACTAACTTTAAACAAAACAAATTTGTTATTTTTTATCTTTTTACTTTGTTTAAATATTCACTTTTGTTACTTATCAACTTTAAAAAATACAACAATATGAATAAAGCTATGAAAGTATTTGAGCTAGAATTCATTATATGCATAAAGTTACTTTTAGCAAACCGTAAGACGAAAATAAAAGTTATTATCATGCTTTAATGATTTTTAACAAAATGAGCATTGGATGCACATTACCACTTTTACTTTAGTATAAAATAACTAAAGCACTTTATAAAGTTTAAAAAAACTAGGAGACAGCATTAATGGCAATCAGAATGATTTTTTAATGTAATTAATGATATTTATCGATTTTTGTTATGTCCAAAGACATGTAATTCACGTGATTAAATTATGGTTAGTGACTTTTGGCAAATAACTTGTATGAATTTGAACACCTTTAGTGAAATATTCTTGCACAACAATTCATATTTCAACTGATTTATACCTACGAGTACGTCTTGCTCTCGCGGTAACGGGGGTTCGGCCACCGCGATCGAAGTCATACCGTTGCGGCTGCGACCGGGGATGGACGTTACGCGAGAAGTTAGTGATTTCTTACAAAATGAAGCGAAATAGTATTAAATTTAAGGCAGGACGAGGATCTTTGATGTTAGAAAAGATTCTAAATAAGGAGAATGAAGATCACAGCGTAAGTATACCTTTGTCATATATTTATAATAAGATACGTGCAAATTACTTTATGCTGTTAAGTTGTAGGTAAGTAAGTATTTCATTTGCGAAATACCAATTTTGTCCTCAGGGCGAGATTTTGTTTAGGTACCTAGGTTTTGTTTTTGACTTTTTAACTGATAAGATCAGTGATATTGACGATAATGAGTTGGAAACAAAAGCACTCAAAAAAATTTAAACAAAACTGTCGTCAAAAGGATTTTATACTCGCGAACATATCAGTAAATCCTCCACAAAGGTGTTACGTAAAAGCAGTTAGAAAACGAACCATGTCACGTTCATATTTTTTTTCTAATGATGAAGGTAAAATCAAGGTATGTGAAAAGTTTTTTAAAAGTACCCTCTGTATTTCAAACGGCCCTATAAACAATGCATTTTTCAAGGTTGGCAGTTCTGGTCTTTTTGAAGGAGAAGACCAACGTGGTAAGCATGTTGCTCACAATAAAACCAAACAAGACGATATAGATTTTATAAAACAACACATCGAATCATTCCCTACAATGGAATCGCAGTATTGCCGAAAAACATCATTAAACAAAACTCTATTTAGATGGCACGCTATCTATTTCAAGAATGTACGAACTTTATACAGAGGAATGCAAAAAAGCGTCTCGGAGTTCTGTTACTATAAACGTGTACAGAAATGTATTTGGAACTGAATATAATTTGGATTTTCACAAACCAAAAAAAGACCAATGTCTAACATGTCATAAGTATAACATTATCAAAAATACAAACGGACCCGATCTTGAATCTTCGAAACAAAAATATGACTTACACATTTCACTAAAAGAACAAAGTCGAGAAGCCAAAGAATTGGACAAAATTCGTGCTAATGAAGATGAAAGCTTTAATTCAATAACCTTAGATTTACAAAAAGGTACTTCATATCCCAAATGGAACTGTTTCTATTCTTTATTACCTGCGCAAATTGAATGTGTACAATGCTACCATTTATGAAGCTCGCACTCCCAATGATGGCTTTTGTTATCTCTGGTCTGAGCTGGATGGCAAAAAAGGAAGCGATGAGGTGGGTACGGCTTTGTATCTATGGATAAAACGTCTCCCATCTACTGTAAAAGAAATTTCCATATTCACTGACACCTGTAGTAGAGGCCAAAATCGTAATCAATTCCTTTTAAGCCTGCAGTTGTATTTAGTTCAGACAACTCATCACGAGGTTTTAGAATATAAATATTTAGAGCCTGGTCATACACATATGGAGGTAGATAGAATGCACAGTGCGATTGAGAACCAATTGCATTTAATGCCAGTGTACCTACTCAATGATAGACTTCTGTAATGTTATTCGATTAGCAAGATCAAACAGAAAAAATAAGAAAAATTAAACCCTGAAAAAACCGTACGAACCGATAGTTATGGATCACACAGATATTTTGAACCTAAACGACTTGAGAGATAACTTGATGCAGAATCGATCGATTGACGTCAATGGAGAAAAACTGCGATGGCTTGAAGGGAAATCTTTTCGACTAGAGAAAAAAAGGCCGAATGTTGTTTTATACAGATACGATTTCAAATCTGAGTATAAAGAATTTCACGTATTAAAAAGTAATACATCCCAATCTATGGCCCCAATAAAATAACTGCGAAAACGTAAGCTTGAAAAACCATACAGGGTTTCAATTATAACACTTACATTTTGAGAAAAGCTTACAACCAAAAACTGCCAATCACTCAAGCTAAAAAAAGGACTTACTAAAAATGTGCAATGAAAAAATTATACCCGCGGAACTTCACCACTGGTACCAGAACTTGCCAGCCAAAGAAAGTCGTGATTATGTACCTGAAGAAATGTCTTCAAATTTAGAAGACGAAGAGTAAAAAAGATGGATGACTAGGTTTTTTAACTCTTTTTCGTACTTACAGTATTAGTTCAAAATCAAAGGCTGATCTTTTTATTTTAATACTTTTAGAAGTTTTTATGTTTTATAACAGTAAGTAAGTTTTGCTTGCTGTATGAGTGTCTGGGATTATAATATAATATTAAGTTCCTCTATAAAAAAAAACATTTTTTAGTTATTTTAGTTTGGAGTTACAAATAACGCCATTTTGAGAATTTTATGTTATTTTTGTGGTTTTGTTGAGTTTATATCTGTGAAGTAGAGTTTTTAAAACTATTTATGCGTTGTTAATTAGTAAATAATGTTCATAAAGTTTCTAAGGTAATAATTAAGACTGATGAAACCAAATTTCTCGTTTAAAACTGTGTTTCTCGATTTAATTGTGATTAAAATAAAAAATAACTAATTGTAAGTTCCCTTAAAGCGAGAAAGGCAAAAAGTCACTAACTACATATTTAGGCTTTTAAAAGAGTTATTTGGAATTATTGTACAAAGTTTTTAATTGGTTTTGATACTAAATATATTAAGCTAACCACTTGTGTTTAATTTTTAAATCTAGACCCGAACCTACAACAATAATGTTCATTTGACTAAGTCAAAACTTTGGGCCCGTTTTTCTCGGACTTGACTTTTTGTGGGTTAATGACTTCTTGCACTAAGCCGACGATTTGGTATATTAAATTAATGTTTAAGAGATCATTGGGGTTTGTCGCCATGTTATATTAATGAAAATAATATCATGATTGTTTTTTTACAAAACAGTGTTTATAGACTGTCAAGATAAAATACGATAGTGTCGTTAAAAACAGCTTATACCTATTTAATCTTTCCTTCAATTGTTGCACGTTATTTAAGGCAATGTAAGGCTTAAATACATAAAAAAACAAAACACGCCGCTCTGCTTTATTAATGGCAGTCATGGCGGTTCACCGCGGGACCGCTGTGATTTTGCCAATGTTAAGTGAGAGAGAGTAAGGACCGTATTAATAAACACACCTTGGCTGAGAGGCCCGTCACAAGATACGTCAAAGTTAACTCATCTCGAGACGAGCATTATAGTTGAGATTACTTTATTAATAGGACCCTAAATGAGTAAAGAAGATTAACATGATAAAGAAAAATTATAAGCCCGCCATTTTTCCATGCGTCATCTTCCCTCCTGAAGTTGACGAGAAGCTGCCGTCATAGGTGAAAAACTCAAGTAAATGACCTCTTGCGTGTACTGTACAAAACTAATACGGAATTTACGTCAAGTTTCAAATACATGTAGGATGTTGAACGGTGTATACAAATGTCTTACAACTACATGCAAGAGGTCATTTACTTAAGTTTTCACCTATAGGTACTGTTTAATACTTTGACTTTTGACGTGTGACATTAAAATATCGTTATAGTACATTATTGTCTAGGCGTGGAACGTAGGAGATTGCCTGGCGAGGCCTGCTAAAATACGAGATACCCAATCCCATTCCCACTGAGGCATACATATCGTTTTTCTCAAACAATGCAAGGAATGATACGAGTACAAATATATAATTATAAGTATATGTGGAGTGATTCCCATTTGTTCCATAGAACAATGACGGCATAGGACAAAATTATATTTTAACTTACTAATTATTCCATAGAACATTCAGGATTCCGGACTATCATTTGTTCTATAGAACTCTTATACCATGGAACAAAATGATATGGCAGTGTATCACGTTGTTCTATAGAATACATGGGAATATTAATTTTCATTTATTACCATGGAACTAACATTTTACCAGTAAAAAGTTAGCTCACTCTTTGTACGTTTATCTATAGGCAGGTACTAATAAACACTCTTTACTTTATCTTGCTGGCCACTTGAAAGCATTGACAATTAGTCTGACAATTGTGAAATAACTTTACTCTATAAACATGGACACGCAACCCAAAGAGTGTATTCTCAATTTTGAGATAATAGACTAAACTCAAACTCTGCATATTTATTTTGACTTGACAACCATCCCAATAATTTGAATCCGTGAAGTCGATGCCCAATCCTCGGAAAGTGTTAAACTATTCCTTGTAACATTACATCACTCCACGGAATTAAAACCGACTAAAGTTACGTCAGGTAAAATACTACAAAATGTTTTTTTTTTGATATATAGAACAAGTAGGAAATATAATTACTGTTTTGTTCCATGATGGAACAATGTGAGGAAAGAGAAGTGTTATTTGTTCTATTGCGTCACTGGCAAGTAAGCTGGGGTAAAAAGCTAGTATGTAGTTCTATAGGACAATTTGGGAAAATAAATTCTACTTTGTCCTATGACGTCATTGTTCCATAGAACAAATGGGAATCACACTATATGTGTAAAATAATATTGCTTATTGAGAGAGAGAATTTATTTTTGAACGCTACATGATCCGCCCCCGCACCGCGGCCTCCGCCACCCACAACGCTGCACCCACCTCTTGTTAAGTTGGGTGTATAACTAGGATTATTTTCATAGTGCCTTCGATTTTATATTCAACAGGGAGTATTATTATAAATTATTGCAGCGGACAGGAATATGTTTTCATACGTTTTTTACTCGTAGGAAAATAACGCAGCTCTTTCCGTCTTCGTTTCCAAACGAAAAGCCATCCTTTCCGAGTATGTTCGAGAAAAGATTTGGTACTTACATTATTACTTAGGCCCGGCAGAGCCTGGGCGAAGCCTTCTAAAATCTGAGTCAGGTAATCCCCATTTACGCCGAGGCATATATGCTAAACCGGTACGTAATTATAAGTGTTTGTAAAAAGCTTTCGACAAATTCACGCACGATGGACCGCCGCCGCTGGCCCCCACCGCCGCCCAACGTTGCACCTACCCACAAGTTAGGTGTACCGTAAAACTACTCAACTATGGTCCTAGCCTGCAACAATAGACCAATATTCCTCATTACATTATTCTAAAATATGATACCTTACTGCTATTATTGCTGGGTATATGTACTGTTTGGCCTAAAATTGACTGCTCTAAACTCTAGCTATAGCTAAATCTATCATATTTTTAGAATAATATGAAAAGTAAAATTGGACTATTGTTGTAGGCCAGGACCATAGTTAGTTGTGTAGTTTTACGGTATATGATTTTTTCATGACCCTTCGATTTCATAAGCAGTAGACAGCATTTTAAAATCAAATATCGCAGAGAACATGAGGCGGTTTTTGTACCTTTTCACTCCTAAGTTAAAAATGACGCTCATTCCGTCTTAGTTTTTCAAAAGAAAAGCCATGCCTTCATGTCAAGAGTTTATATGTAACATGTCACTTGTCAGGATACACATGCATACTCATACATAGGTACATAGGTATCTTAGCTCAATGGCGTGGCGCGCGAGGGGGTTATGTTGGCGTGTGTGCATAACCGGATGACAATCTCCGCTAATATTCCATCTCACGTAGCACCCAGTCACGTGTGTAACTTGATTGGGATGAATTATTCGTGCATCCATTGGACACTCCAGTGCCCCTAGTTAAGATGCTTCACAACGTACATGATTTTCGACAACTAACTCACTGGGCCGTCTAGGAGCTTACATCAATTCTATACATGAACATCGATAACGATAACAATCAGAGAACGTGACTTTTCGTATCACGTCATCTACCAGTGACACGATTGGTTAAAAAACGAAACTAATAGAAACGCTAGTTTTCGTAGTGCATGGCAAAGGCCTCTGTTTCTTTATGGCAGCAAAATGATAACATTCAAGGCCTAAAAGTTTAAAATAATCTACTTAATGATATATATCGGAGGAATTCTCACCGTGATATTTCAGCAATTCCCTAACCGCCGGCCAGCTGACACTGCGAAAGTGTGACAAATAATGTTTCCTTTTCGCTGCTATTCGATTAAGTCCTCTCTAAGCAAACTACTACTGGTTATCCACCATTCAAAGATTATAAAATAAAAAACAATTAAATTATTACATTACTGAACGTGAAATGAAAGAAAATACAATTACAGCAGTAAGGGCCACTTCCACAGAAAAAAATAACACTGGGTTAAGAGACTAACTCGAGTTAGCAAATGTTACATTCATACAAAAACTGTCATTTTAACTCGATTTAGAAACTTAACCCAGTTTTAAATTTTCCGTGCAAGTGGCTCTAAGCCGGAAACATGGCTGGCCAGTCATAAAAATCACAAAATACGGGGGGATTTATTCTCAAGAGCTCTTTGTACAGACACCTGTTGAAACCCAGACGAAAACTTTTAGAGCTTACAGAGAGCTTTGCAGCTGGCAGTCCCTTTACTCGGTAAGTACTCGTACTTAAAACCTTTTATCGGCGAAAAATAACGTACACTTTCGTCTGCAATGGTTTTTTGAGATAAAATTATTTACTTTTTAATTCTGCACAGGCGAACGTTCATCGCGTTTTTCCTTTCATAAATATCAAGCAAATAGTCGTTAGTTTTTCTGATAACAACTTAAAAATAATTGATTGATTGATTTCAACAAAATGTTGTAGGTTAAATAACCATACTTAATTTTATTATTACACTAGCGTCTGCCCGCGTAGATATTGATTACCGTTATTCCCTCAGGAACTTTTAAAAAATCCGGGATAAACGTAGCCTATGTTTTAATCTAAGGTATAAGCTATCTCCATTCTAAATTCCATCCAAATCCGTCCAGCCGTTGCAGCGTGTACGAGTAACAAACTGACACACACACACAAACTATCGCACTTATAATATTAGTAGGATATGATTTAAATGTGCCTACCTGGTGGCAGTACGAATGCATCCTAATGTAATAAAAAAAATGTATATTATAGTTGAATAATGTCACTAGCCTTACAAGATGAATTCTTTTTCTTTGTAGAATGCTGGTAAATAAAGACCAATGATTTTCATTTTTAAGTGATATTATAATTACCAGGTACGTCTGTCCTACGTCAATTTTTTTGAGAAATTCTGAACAACACGAAATCTTGTCAAGGGTTAATTTTTTTATTATTATACTAACATCTAAGTTGACAAATAGGTAAAACAGGGCTTTTAATTTTTTTTAAACTTTAAAACTGCGTGAAAAATAGGAAATATATGTATATTACATGCGTTTATACTTTAAAGTATGTACTCGTGAGAAGCAAGAATGAAATAAAATATAAAATCGAATAAAAACGGTGGTATAATTTGATGTAAAATTCTTTAAGTCTTTATTTATGTGTGAGACAATATTTCAAGAGAGGTAATGAATCCGCTACAAGTAAAATAAAACATCCTGTATTTCCAGAAAGTAATACGTCGACCGAAAACCGAGTCAAGTATCAAATCAGACTAGGGAATTAGGTCAGGATCCTCTTAGTAGGTCAAAGGATCTTCGTCCGCTACTTTCACCACAAAATTCGCCTTATTGCGAGCCTTGACCTCTTGCCCCTCAAGTTCACAACAAAATCTGAGAGGGCGGGATATTCCCCCTGGCAACATTGGGTCCCAGAGGGTGTCAGTTGACGCTGAATAGAAATATAATTATTAAACCCCTCGGTAACAACGGCGTCATGGCCACACGTTCCATACTAATGTAGGTATATAGGTCTAAAATCGCCGACGCTCTAGGGGTTATTATTAAACTGTCTTTGTTTGCTTCACCGTTACAGTTCAATGCCTCATTCAATCGATGTGAAATTTGATAAGGACAGAGATGTTCAAAGCTCTTTGTTCTCGTTGATTTATTCATTCCGAAAATAGGACATTCCTGAAGGTAAAGAAATAAACAGTGTTTTGGTAGATAGTATCGTAGGCATATTTTGTTTTAGGGGGCCAAACGGGTATTACTAAGATGTCATTGTTTGGTCGTCCGTCCGTTACTTTAAACAGCCTATTTGAAACCGTGATAGTCAGTTGTTTTTATACAGCCGGTCCCAAAACACACAACAGTTAGCGTTAATTTAGGGACACAATGGAAAATCTGTTGAAAATTACGTAATCCATCCATTAATCCATCCATCCATTGAAATGACTAGCATAGAGGCATTCCATCTTAGTCCTCAGGGTTGGCAACGTATTTGCAGTCTTAGGATTGCATCGCAGTCCTGTGAATGCGAATGTCTATGGGTCACAGTTTCCACTTACCATCAGGTGGCCTGTGTGCTCGTTTGTCTTCTCTATGACATAAAAAAAAAAAAAAAAAAAAAAAGGTAAAGCGGGAATCGTTGGTGGTTAGGTAATCCCTCATTCCGAAACCACTCGCACTTAATTTACCATACCATAAACACATTTTGAGTAGTTTAAATATGTAGTGTGAGCAAATGAGATTTTATGCTTCAAAATTAAATCAACATTATTCAGGTACAATTACTATTTCCTTCGGAAATAATACATTCTTAATTTTGTAGCATAGCATCTTATTTACTTACTTCACGCTTCACTTTCTTCACTTCACTATAAATTACTTGGAAATATCAAAAGTGCCCACGCTCTTTGCTAGGGGTGTACAAAAATAACAGAAACGCAGCGCGGTGCGGGAACCGAAGAAAAAAACTTTCATGAATGTAAACGTTTCAATCACCAGTCCAGACTGGTAAAAATCGTTTTCTCAAACATGCTCGGAAATAACGGTTTTCCGATTGAAACACACGGATGGAAAGTGCCTCATTTTACTCCTAGGAGTAAAAAAACCATATGAAAACACTTCCGTCCATGTCCATATTGTTTATTAAAAGTGCTCTCTATTGCATACAAAATCGAAAGGAACGTGAAAAAAATCCCGCACACCCAACTTGTGGGTGCAGTGTGGGCCGGCGGCGGTGCGTTGTGCGTGAAACTATCTTCACTAATACTCGGTAGTTTTCAAACAAACATTATCTCCGAATTTGTCATAGGTTTTTAAAAATACTTGTGATTATATATTTGTGTTATTTCCTCAAATGTTTGAGAAAAACATTATGTATGCCGCGGCGGAAACGAGGATTTCCTGACTCGTATTTTAGCAGGCCTCGCTATTGCTCGGCCAGCTAACCACCTCGTCAGGAAAACCCTTACTTTCTGCGCCTAGCCAACAATGTACTATTAACACTGTATTCAGGACTGCATAAACTATAATGTTTTTTATCTGTTATCGTATTGTCAACATTTTGATAGCTCTTATATACTCGACAGTAATAGCGGCTGAGTTACAAATATTACGAGTACCATACCAGAGGGGCTATTGCCTAACGCACTCGCAATCGCAGTCGGCTTCATAGTGGACCAATTGTTTTCATTTTGTATGCAGGCAGGCGTTCGATTTTTAAAATGAAAACGACTGCGATTGCGAGTGCGTTAAGCAAAAGCGCCTCCCAAGTAACACAAAAAGCCGTAATAAGAGCTGTTTATTATAATTGTCTACGCTTAAAGCTGAATAACTTAGCTGAATAAGGGCTGAAAAAGCGCTTTTTCAGCCGTTATTCATCTTAATTGGGCACAAATTATTCAGCCTAAAGTTCACATGGCTGTTTAATTGCTTTATAGTGGCTGAATAATGGCTGTATTAAGGGTCACAGAGTTATAAGGGCTGAATAACGGCTGTTTAAAAGAGCACAAGGGCGTGTTTATTCAGACTAAAGTTCACGTGTGAACCCTTATTACTATCTTAAACCTCCACAAGTTCACCTTTAGCTGGACAAGCAAGAAAGTCGCTACATCAAACGTCAAGTTACAAATCTATATAATTAATTGAATACCTGTTGAAGTGTTTTGATTTTTCATTGAGATGACCCTACGACTAGATTTGCTTCAACGGGAAATGGCGGAATATTAAATAGTAATTAAGTATACTTGAATTTTTGTTATATCAGTGAAAATGATTGCGGTCTCGATTTTACTGTGTATATATATATATATTATTTAAGAAAATTTTCACGCGCTCCATAAATAATGCGTTTTTTTACAAAATAAACAGTAAATATACGACGAAGAAAGTATACCAAATCCGTTTTCTTTCTTTTTTTATCAAAAATATACCATGAACTGATGTTACTGGTCTAAGAAGAGACAATAATTAAAATTTAATAATAGTTTATGGTTGAAATATCCTCAAAAGTAAAGATAAAGTACGATAATTTAAAGGTTATAGAATAAAAAATGGTGAATGAGTTTTCTGCACCAATGTGAACTACTTTTATTCCATATTTCAGCTATAAGCTGCGTAATGATTAACGAGAGTCCCTTTATTCAGCCTAAACCAGTAATAAGTGTAACTCGTGACCGCAAATTCAGCAGTAGCCGTTAATTTGATTCACTAATATTCTTCTAAACAGCTATTAGCGTTTTGCTGAACTTCTAAACAGCCGCTATGCAGATTGTATCAGTAGGCTGAATAAAGGCTGACTAGCAGGGAAAAAATCAGCCCTAAGCATTAGTAATGTTCACTTGTAGTTCACTATACCTCTATTGACGTTATAATAGTTCACAAGTGGTATCTTAAAAAGTCAACGTAATAAATATTCACATGTGCTATCATACACAGCACTTAGCATAAAGTTCTCCACTAAGTTGCCCTTAAACAGCTAATAGTGTTTAAAAATACTTAGAGCTGAATAAGGACGTAAATGTGCACCCTTTCTATACCGTAATACAGCTCTTATTCAGACTGAGCTGTTTAATTGACACTAAATGCTATTATGCAGCTGTAAGTTCACGGATGAACTTTTGTAAGTGTTTATATCAGCATAGAACTGTATATAAGACCACGAGTGAGTAGTTATATTGCTTACTGTGTTACTTGGCTGGTCAAAGGCGATATGGTTTTAACCGCCTAGAAAAAAGGCCCTGATTGCAGTTAAACGGGCTGTATTTTACTCGGTCAAACCATTGCAAGGGCACGTTTACACGTCAAAAATCCACCGGCTCGTCCAAAGAAGTGACCACACTGCTGAGAAGAAACGCCGCAAGAAACTAAACAGTCAGTCATTTCTTACGTATTGCTTATGACAATGATAATACTTAAGACTGCACCGAGCAAACGTTGAGCGTCCAGTGGCGCCCTCATTACTATTATTGTGTTTTCTAATTAACTAAAGAATTTCCTTGGAATCAGACGATGTGTTTTTGTAGCGCAAGTAAAAACCAGTGCCACTTTTTCCGTTAAGTTGATAACTCGAAGGTGAATTGCTATTAAACTATTTGATATACTCTATAAGTTGTGTTTTTATTTGTAGTACAAAAAGCTACCGACCAATTTCAAGAAAAGTAGTTTATTAGAAAACACAATAAAAGTAATGAGGGCGCCACTGTACATCCGGCGTAGGTAGTCTTAACCTAGCATTATTTAAAACAACAAAAATAAAAACATCATGTGTACCTAGTTGCCAAAACTGTTTTACCAGAGCTACTAAAAATATTTATAGTATATTTACGAAATATTATCGTACTGTCAACGTTATGACAGCTCTTTTTTACTTCACAGTCAATGTCAAAAGCAAATTAGGTATTACTTAGTAGAATATGGATTCATAGATTTACCGCGATCCGCCTCTTCAAATAGAAGGTCCAAACGTTATTAATCAAATGCCGGATGGTCTTTGGACCAAATTTTATTAGCCCTCTGACAACGTCACTGCAATCAAACTTGGAAGGACACCGCGCCAACTGACGCGATGAATTGGCTGTGAATGTCTTGCTCGAATAGCGCTAGACAGTTCAATTTGCAGCCGGAGCCAACCTCAAACTAATGAACAAACGGACTGGCCGGACCCGCAGATTTAATAAAGCTTGTATCCGAGACGGGCTATATGCATTGTAAAATTGAGTTCCAGATGGCGCAGTTCTAACTTAAAGCCGGTCATACACGTTACGGCTACCGGAGAGGTCCACCTGTGCAAGCGACCGGATCAAAACCAAAAACCGATTCTTTCGAGTGACACCGTACCGTGACTCTGTGCATGTGTGCCGTGTCCTCCGATCGCCTCTGCGGTAACCTCTCCGGTGTGCCGTTACGTGAATGGCCGGCATTAGCGAGAAAACGACTAATTAGTTTTAATCTATGTATTTATATTTCATTGTTAATAAAAATAATGCTACTTGCTTTACTTAATTTAACTTAGTTTTAAGTACTATTATGTTTTTATGATTCAAAAAATTACCTTCTGCTGGAGTTTCTCGCGGCGCTTCTTCTCCGCAATGATGGTCTCGTCCGAAGCGCTGGTAGACTCACCCTATATTACCGACGTGTAAAAGAGCCCTCATGTGGCCTATTTACTGAATAAATCCTTTTTTTTTTGATAAGTAAAATGTTCGTACAGTCACGAGATTTAATTTGGTACCCAGCTTAGGTCCAAAGTTAAACTGACATTCTACAACAATAAGGTTGAGTTTCCTAGATGTTACAAATGACTTGACATCTCTAATGACATTGACGACTTCAAGCATATTTTTCTTGAAATGGGTCCCCAAGTAACACTCGTGACCGTATTTTCCTCCTCCTTGGTAACCATGCTCCATAGTGACTATTTTGTTTGTTATTTATAAGTCAAGGTCGATGACAAATTTGCTAAAAATTATCGATGTAAATATACCTACATCCAGCCACGAAGCAAATGAGAGCAATAGAATGATTTATAAGACAGATTACCTCAATATAACCGTGGAGCATAATTACCCGTGTGGGAGTTAAGTCCCTACTTTACTCCTTATTTTGCGTACGCTTTATTTTTATTTATAATTAATACCTTTTTCGGTCTTTCTGAAAACAATACTTAAACACTGCTTCTGTGTTGTTTTTTAATTTTGGCTTTAAACTGTATATGAGTGTAATAAATGTTTTCCATTTGGTTCAATTTTATAAAAGATTAAATATATATATATCTTTCTATTCTAAAAAACATTACACCTTTTAAGTAAAGAAATGCCATAATGTTCAGTCGTAGTTAATCGGTTACATTCTTGATTAAGACCGACGAATTAAAAAAAAACCATGAATGGTTTATTTATTATATTCAAAAGTAACATTTACTTTAGTTTTCCTATTTATACTATTGACTATAGATGCCCTCCATGTGGTTTTTTTTTGCACGCTGTAATTTCGCTTCTATCCCTCCAATCTATGGTTACTCACCAGAATTAGAACAAAGCAAACAGAATGCGTCGAACCCCAGTCAGAACACCTTGGGCAGTGACCGATCACTGTCCTTAACGAGATGAATGGGTTATACTCGTACATTGCCCGTTATAATATATCTCGGCCCTCATCAACCAAAAGGCGATATCACAAACTCAATAGCCAAAGCAGATACAACCCTCTCCCTTTACTAATAAGGTTTCATTTGCTACAGGAGTTATCTCAGAGATACCACCATTTTGTTTTAGCAGAGCAGCTGGTCTATTGCTTAACGCACTCGCAATCGCAATTGTTTTCATTTTGAAAATCGAAGGCTGCATACAAAATGAAAACAATTGTTCCGCTTTGAAGCCAATTGAGATGGCGTGTGGTGTGCGTTAGGCAATAGCGACGCTGATCTACATAACTCGGCAGACACAACAGTGTCGGATGTTCGGTGAAGTAAGGTGAGACGACGCGGACTGGGATGCACTACGAATAATCCTTTGTTTGATATCCCCTATCCCGGGGTTCGCGGGTGCGTAATCAAGCCGCACTGGTTAAATTTGAGCAATTTCCGGAGGTTTAATTGAACGAATGGATACATTTACCTACGTACGATCAACTTTTAAGCCACCCATAATGATGGCGGCATACCACGAGAGTTGACTGTCAATATGAGCATTGTAATATTTAATCAGTTATCAGATGAATTAAGAATGCTGACGTATTTTTTTAACGTTATGTGTCAAATAATAATTAAGAGTTTAAATAACTGGGTCATTATTTGAGCGTTTGTTCCGAATCATTTTCGTGGTCACATTTTTGTAGAAGTGTCTGCAGATTTCGATTTCGTTTCTGGTTAGATATCTAAGTTTACCGGACATGTAACAAATATCCAAAAACGGCATCAAATAATCAAATAAATATACACCTAATATAATAAATATACTCCCAATTCTTCAAAAATATGTCCACAAAAGTGAGGTGGTTGAAACGCTCGAATAATGTAATGACCCTTCTACATACATACCGTCACACCCTTCATCCCAGAGTGGGGTAGGCAGAGTTACAGAATTACCAAAAACTCTAACAACTTGTTGTTAATCCTATAACCACATTTTGCACAACAAGCTAAGATGTTTACCATGTGTATATTAGTGACAGGTTGCTACCTTTATACTACAAGCCTTTAATCCCTTAGTCGTCTCTTACGACATCCACAGGAAGACATGGAGTGGCACTATTCTATGCCAGCAACCACACGGCTAAATATCTATACTAACTAAAATATTATTTGTAACGGATGAAGTATGTAACTACCATTTAACTTTTATATTATTATTTAACTAAATCCCGTATTAATAAACTCATCTTGGCTGAGAGGGCCGTCACAGGATACGTCAAAGTAAACGTCAAACCATAGGACACTGTCATTTTTGACGCATCTCGAGACGAGCATTAGAGTTGAGATTAGTTTATTAATACGACCCTAAGACCATCTAAATAAACCGCGCTTGGTCTTGAATATTATATATTTTTATTTTACATTCATTGTTTTTTATAATGTTAGGTTAAGCATTATTATCGTCACAAGCGATATTTAAAAAATTACTGTTGAATTTCTTTCGCCGTTTCTTCTCAGCAGCTTGTACTTTTTTTCATCATATATTTGTGCTCGTAAATTGAGATTTAAGGCATCAATCGCGGGACTTAAATGAGAACGTCACGTCGCTTTAACATAGTTCCGTGATGGTCCCTGAATCAAATAAGTCGCCTGTAAGCATGGTCAACAGCGAAGTTAAACTTATTTCACCATACTCTATTGAAATAACGCAGCAACCAAACATTGGCTAGCCAACGTCCCAATTAGTATCAAATACGAGTATAGCGCCTAAATGTATTCCGGCCCCAGCCAACAAAGAGAATTACCAGTTTCATTTGATCTGACAAAGTCTATAAATCTATTCATCGTCCAGTACCTTTGTCGACGTCCCAATTAGACTCAAACGTAGTGCCGGGATCAGATACGAACCCAGCTAACGCCGAAACATACGATTAAAATTAACAATTTGATTTGATCTGACAAAGTCCATTCATTCCTAGGCTTATGTCAGCGTAAAATCGAATACTGCGTTGGACCCTGGAGTTGTGTTTATCGTTTGTTTATTGAAAATCAACATTATACCGGTTTGAGTTTTTAGGGGATTGTATGTTTGTATAAAAGATTTGACGAGTGCTATTTTTGAACGGAAATTATGTTTTTATGTTTTTATCGAAATCAGATAGCTTATAAAAGGGGTCGATATTGACTCTCATAATTATTTTTACTTATAAAGAGTTTTAAGTCATACCTATAATCAAAAACAAACGTATTTTTTTTCAGTAACTGTCTTTTTCAGGTTCTTTATAAATCAAACCTAACTTAACCTAGCCTTATACGTTGAATATTTAAGAACTTCTGAAAAGTTTAAGCTTTCAGCGATTATTTTTTTATAAATAACAATTTTATGAAAAAAATAAAACAAGTTATGTGAAAAAATGCGCTCCCTATAAAAAGGCCAAAAACTAAAATAAGGTTTTATAGTAACCTAAATGCTTAAGTAGAACACACAGATATAAATGACTACTACCGGTTGCCCGCAACCACCCGCAACTCAGCCAGGAGTCGCTTATCGCTTTTTTGTTTTGAAAATATCAAATTTTACGGGGGCAAGAGTACCTCAAGTTTTCATTGTTCAAGCACTCACACAAATGACAAACGGATTTACCTCAACTGCCTTTACTAAACGAGTAGAGAGTATGCATATGGTTAATCTGGGGGCCTTAATAGGAGCTCGGTCACGTTAGCTCCCTATTTCTTAATTTAACCATTAATGCAGTGTGACGGCGCGCGGCGTCCGAGTTCGCGGATTTAGCGCTCCGTAAATGCTGTCGCGTTAATGCAATATTGGGATCTGGCACGGTTTAATGACGTCGTGGCCAGTCAACTGGATCACAGCCCACGGTAGTCGGAGTGGACGGTTATTGAGTTAAAATACCGGATGCGAGGGACACTCTCTCGAATATTGAAAATGTATTTACAGACGGGTTGCGAGCTAAAATTTAGTGACGTTTTAATATCGTTATTTTGTGAATAAAAATCCCATTAAAGTTGCGTTTTTACCCGCGACTATTAGTTTCATAAAAATTTGAAAGCTTTTAAAAAAGGGATTGCCAGTGCAAAGGTGGTTTTGAATAGTTGAGCATTTCTGAAAAAGTTTGCACATTTCATTTACGACTTCGATTTGCAAAAAAAATTGCAGATTATGTCCTGATAATATAAAATGCAAGTGTTAGCACTTGCATAAAATGCAAGTGCTAAGTGTGCAAAATGTGGTTACAGAATTATCAAAAGTTTTTATAGTTGTTGGAAATTCTGTAGCTTTGCCTACCCCACTCTGGGAATAAAGGCGTGAGTTTATGTATGTATGTATGTCCTGATACATTTGTATGAAACTTTCCTTTTTTGTTACCATGAACCAAAGAAAGTTAGTAACAAAAAAGGAAAGTTTCATACAAATGTATGAGGACATTTTGGGAGACTGTTATTAATTTAGGCTCGGCTTCATTCATCCTACCCACCTGCGGTTTTTTTTTTCAAATCGAAGTCGTAAATGAAATGTACAAACTTTTTTAGAAATGCTCAGTTACTTAGTAGACGAAGTGCTGGCCTAGTTGGTAGTGACTCTGCCTACGAAGCTAGCGGTCCTGGGTACAAATCCCGGTAATGCCAGATATTTTTATGATGAGCGAGAATATTTGTTTATGTCACTCATGGATGTTTTCTATGTACATACTTATTTAAGTATTTTTCCACGTCTAGTACCCAAAGTACAAGCTAGGGCTTAGCATGGGACTAGGTCAATGGGTGTGACATTGTCCCCTGTTTTTTTTAAATATATTTTTGTCCTTCGACGAATATTTGAATCATACCTCACGTTTTCTACTCGAATAAGTGTACTTATATCACGGAATCTCTCTTTAGTGCGAACCCCTAAAACACCTTTACTACTTGACGAATGACGACAAGAGTCAACTTCGATGTCAGAGTGCTTGCTTTGAGTTCAAAACACGGATACAGGGGCGCTGTTCCAATCGCCATACATATTTTCTTAACGACATTATGTTTACTTTACTTACTCGATAGAAGGGAAAAGTTACCCTATGTTCATTTCCGGGCTTACCTTACCTCATATCGGTATGAATTTACTCATTCATTACATTATTCATAAATAAAATAAATAAATTAAGGCTTTGAACCGTGAATATGGAAGTAATAAACACACTAATAATATTAGTATTTCAGTTTTTACTAGAAATGCCGTTTATTCTCAGAGCTGTTTACCAAATTTAGTATTAATAGTAAGGATAGTATCTTCATTTATTAAAAAAAACAAGAAATCTCCTTCGCCATTCTTGATATCCTTACACTAATGCAATTGCAAAGAGCTCCAGTAAACCTTTCACATACCCTCTAATAATGAACTTGAAAATTTAAGAACTAATGAAAATCGTAAAAAATCACTGTCTAAAATCTTTTCGCGTCAATTTTTAAGTGCAAATTCATCACTTTAAAACCTCAGAAAAACAAGTTACGATCAGTTTCCCACCAACTATGATTTAAGTCCATTAACAATGAGCTATATTTTCATAAAGGACATAATTCTAAATTCAAACGTTTATGAGTGGCCAGGAGTGAAAAACTTTCAGTGTGGCCCTCGTATATTTGAATGAAATACTAATGTGTGTTTATACATTCAACATCATATTAGAATAGTAGAACGAAAAAGTTCTGGAAAGTAATCCTAAAAGCAATCCGTTTTTCCAAACAAATCCCTTTTAAATCGCATAAAAATAAATTCATTTTCTTCAGCGCTATTGTGCGACAACAGACAAAGGTATCAAGTTTATAACACCCGTCTATTTTGGTCAATAGTTGAGGGTAAGCATTTATCTGCACGTATTAAAAAAAAATAACAAAAAATTATAAGGGGACAATCTCACACCAATTGACCTAGTCCCAAACTAAGCTCTAGGCTTGTACTATGGGTACTAGACAACTATATAAATACTTATATAGAGAAATATATACTTAAATACATTAGAAAACATCCATGACTCAGGAACAAATATTCGCGCTCATCACACAAATATCTGCCCTTACCGGGATTCGAACCCAGGACCGCTAGCTATTATTACAGTCTTTGATAAATACATATCAGGGTACAATCTCCCACAAATTGATCTAGTCCCAAACTAAGCTCTAGGCTTGTACTAACGGTAGAGAACGATATAAAAACATCCAAAACTCAGAAGCAAATACTCATGCTCATTACATAAATAATATTTAAATAAATAATATTATTTATTATAAATAATAAATAATATTATTTGCCCATACCGAGAATCGAACCCGGGACCGCTAGCTTCAGCTCAGAAAAAGATAACAAAGAACCTTATTCACAAAATAATATTAATAACGCTACGCTTACGCTTTTGTCGTTATGTTTTCTCGGCTAAACAACCGATTTCAATTAAGCTTGCACCCCGAGGAAGCACCAACGGTACTTTGAACCCACGAGTATCTATAACGACTTCTACGCATACGGAGTCACGGGTAACAGCTTGTAGAGGAATGATTTGTATTTTTTTATGTTCGTAACGCATATTGAAACTCAAAAACTATGGGACCGATTTAAAAAATTCTTTCGCCATTAGAATGTGCATTATCCCTAAGTAACAAAGGCTATATTATATTTTCTGCGTGGACGGAGTCGCGGGCAACAGCTAGTTTTAAATAAAGAGGTATCTACGCTCTGCGAACTTCCACAAATGGCTTCAGTTTCTAGCGCGACTCGACCTCAACAAAATCCTTTATTTGTTCAAAACAATTTCTCCACGGCTTCCCCTTCTACACTATTATTTTAAAGAGGAAAGATTTGTATTTTTGAGTGTGTATGTTTGTAATGAATAAACTCAAAGACTTCTGTGATGATTTCAAAAATTCTTTCACCGTTGGAAAGCTTCATTCACTCTGAGTGACATAGGCTATGTTTTATTTTTCAGCGCGGACCGAGTCGCGCGTGACAGCTAGTCTATGATATAAAGAAAACAATCATGCTGAAGAAGGTATTTTATCATCATTCCTTTTCGATTTCAACTAAGTACACCAATAATAATAATATGCCTTATACCATGGCGTGGAGATACTTTTCGTCTAAAGAATTAGGAATAGATCATACTTTATTTCAGACAACAATTACCACATTTAAAACAAACACACCGCTTATCACTCTTTTGCGGTGTTACGAGTAGCTAGCCGACGGCTAAGGAATCACCGAAATATGACACCCTTTTGGCAGATTTTTTTCCTTGTAGACTTGGCGCCTGATCCTGAAACATAAAAACAATGGCGCATTTTAGTTAAACATTAGCTTAGATTTAAGAAGTAAAAACAATGTAATTCAAGATTCAAGATTCAAGATTAGGTATTTATTGTCAGAAAGTGGGTATTACAAAATGATGTCATGTTACAAAGTCTCATGCATACAATATACTTAAGAATAAAAATATTTGATTATTCTAATATAATAACATACATTTTACTACATATTTTATTTCATTAGTCTGGTCGCCCATATTTATTTCTATTGTTTTATTATGCAAGGAAAAATATTTAAAATTAAACTACAGTATTCAACACAATTATAATTAATATGGTATTGGTATCTTAAAGGGCATTGGCTAACTTTGTATTAAGAAAATTGTCTTTTTTTTTATCAGCGACCCTGGATGTTTTTTACATAGATATTTAGAGGACCTCTAAATACACTTAGATGTAATATATAGAATCAACTTACATCGGAGCGGAGATATTACATAAAGACTTAAGGACTGCGTTTTTGGTACTAAAAGTACGCCGAGGGATGAATATTTAAATATCTCGACTCCGATGCACTTTAGAGACTTACATTACATAACAAAATATGTTTATTTTGAATAATTCTATCATTTTTATTCATTGAAAATTGCCACTTTTATGGATGGCGGCTCACCTCAAAAATGTATGACTATTATCCAAACCCCTTTGCTTGTTGGCACAAGGCTGTTGTCTATCAAAATTCGTCAGTTTCCCTACATAATGTAACAGCGATACCACACGAGTCTTCCTGTGACGTCACCGATGCTTGTTATTTCCACGCATGGTTGACATCTCGTTCTAATTAACATGTAAAGTAAAAGTAAGTAAAATATTTATTTTCCAAAAATACAGTGCAAATATCAATAATACCTGTGATGTAGAACACCGCAGCGCACAACAACGCCCGTGTGGCACCTCTCTAACAAACTATGAGTGAGTCAGCCAGTCACTGCCAAAATATTGCAAAAGATAACCTTAATTAGTTCAAGGGTTAAGTAATCTGTAAAAAATCTGGTCATAGCTGCACTGGAGAACAAGTAATGAAGGTGGGAAATAGGACCCGAATGGGTTCGACTAAATGTACACATTGCAGTGTTGCTTTTTTAAAAACTTTTATTTAACTTGCAATGTTATGTATGTATGTAAGGGTCAAATCTTGCAAGTTAAATTTGACCCACTTCCCGGTCTCCGAGGAAGTTGAAAATTTGCATACGCCTATAGTTGTAATGACAATACAATAATAAAGTACCATCGAGCTGGTCTGATGATGGAGACTCAGGTTGGCCATAAGAACTCCTAAATTACACATAATAAAGCCGGCGTGTTACCGCTTGTTAGAATCGTCTTGACAAGTAGACTGACTGTGCCAAAAAAGTACAGTCGGCAATAAAAGCTTGTCCCAAAAATGTTATTTTTTACAGAAACTTATTTCAGTTCATAACCCTGTTTGCTGTTTCTCTTATTTACACCCTTAGTTACTTAATACTCTATTTCTGTCTTCTATTTCACTCGTTTTTTTTGGTTGACAAAAGCAATTGAGGTGGAATATTTGACGACGCGCTGGCCTAGTGGGTAGTGACCCTGCCTACGAAGCTAGCGGTCCTGGGTTCGAATCCCGGTAAGGGCAGATATTTGTGTGATGAGCGCGAATATTTGTTCCTGAGTCATGGATGTTTTCTATGTATTTAAGTATATATTTCTCTATATAAGTATTTATATAGTTGTCTAGTACCCATAGTACAAGCCTAGAGCTTAGTTTGGGACTAGGTCAATTGGTGTGAGTTTGTCCCCTTATATTTATTATTTATTATTTATTTTTACAGAGTGAAGTATTGTACTAATTTACACACACACACACACATTCACACATACTCAACGTCAAAACATCTTTCTTTATCTTTCATTTCAATGTTAAAAGATCAAAATTGTCTTATGTATCGTAATCCCACTACAGATTAAATCCAATTAAGTAGGCTGAACGTTCTTTTCTAGTCTCGCTTTCTTTCTAACCCGTATTCTTTCTCACGCAAGACAGCCAATACAAAAGTTAATAAAGCAAGCCGATGTATATGTAGTCAAAAAAAATTATACTTCAGCAGTCTGACGTAATACATAAATAAGGCGTGTTATACATTTCTCGGCGTGACAGGACAATTGACACGTGGAAAATAAATAATCCGGCAAATTGACGTATACAATTATACATTCAAATTCCTCGCCTGTACACAGCTTCGCGCCTAATGTGCGGAGTCCGCTGGGCTTGCCGTAGGGCCCCGCGGATCTCGATTTCCACCGCCATGCCCCAGCGCAAATAAAGGGGTGCAAGGGTGTTATAAGTTTAATATGTGTATCTGTGTCTTTGTTTGTCTGTTGTATCGTATCTCCCGGATGAACTGACCTCAACGGATGAACCGATTCTAAACTTAGTTAGATAAAAACGTTTAAAACAAATTAATGGGTCGTTAAGGAAGTTTACCACTTAAGTATTGCAATTGGAAGATAAAACAGTGTCACTTTGGCCTCGAAACTGCAATGAAATGCGCATTATATTCACACTAGCACGTAAACTACTGTAGTGAAATAAGGTTGCAATGTGAAAATAGACCTTATTTCACTGTACCTTTTTAGGTTATACGTCGAATTTGCTTTTAATATTTTAAATTTTAAAGCAAATGGTTCGATAGAACGGCGGTTGTTTATTTTTGTTTAGTTTTCGAGAGTCGCTCCTAGGCCTGCGGGCCGGGCGCATCGCTTGTGCATATTTATAAGTAAGAAAAGTGAAATAAAAGAATAATCATGAAGTTTGTGTTTAATATCGGTACCACACCACCACATTTCCCCATACTACATTCTGTGGCTGATTAACTCACTAACGTCGAGACGTGGCAAGACGTGAAGTTTTTATCTATTTTAATGGTCACTTAACCTTTAATTCAATTACATAATTTAGTTCACTTAAGCGTGAAACCTCTTGAGACGAGGTCGTCTGACTTTTAAAAAGTTTGTGTAAGAAGTGTCAGACGAGTTAATCCGTGTCTCTGGCGATCACCGGGCGGCTCATGTTTCACAAAGAACGAGTGAGTACCTATTGCCGACGATGCCAATGACACGGGGGGGGGAGAAATCTGTTTTTTTTTTAAATTGGTTTCAAATAATATTATTGTTACTTTTTAATTATCATGGTTAACGCTTCAAAGAGGTAATATTTGATGTGTAAGGTAAATGTGGCGTCTATCCCGGATATATATTATTTTAACTCGATTGTCGTGATTGGTGAACTTTTACTTATTTACCTAAAGCTTTGTACGGAACCTTCGGTGCGCGAGTCCGACTAGCACATCGTCAGTTTCTTTTAATCTAAACCAGATACAAAAGAGCGGTAATTAACACTTAGTTGTACACTTTAATGAACCAGTATATTGACATAATAAAAACTGAACTGCAAATATTTACTTTGAGAAAACTTCGTGTTTTAAGCACTCGTTTTTCACACATGCGGGGGCTGAGACGTGTGACCCTTGCGCTCCCTAATGAGACTATTTAATTAAGTTTTTGCTGCGATTTTGGGAAGTTAGGTTTTGAAAAAATCGGCGCCTATTCCTTTGCGGCATCTATCCTGGATTTACCCTATAAAATAGATAAGTACTTAACTTTTTGGATTAGACCTAATAAAAGTTATTTAAATAATGTTAATGAGTATGACACTTATGTGTTCCTGGTAATATGCCAAAAATCGTTTTTGAACGTAAATAATATGTTATATAACAAACCAAACAAATTATTTTTCATTTTTAACCCTTGCCAGTGGCAGATTAGACACGTACTAAGAGTAGCAAATGCTGCGGGCCCCGCGCATTGGGAGGTCCTGCCCAACTACGTCTCCTATAAATTTCTACCAGGTTCTATTTAATTCAGCACCCTAAACTTGGGCTTGCTTAATCCGGCCCTGACCCTTACAATACCAAACATTTCACCATAATAATTCATTCAATACACTGAAAAAACAAATGGGTTGTTTTTACCAAGTTTTATGGTTAAAATAGGACTTACACGTGAGTTTAGTTGAGTTAACCAGGAAAAAGGTTGAAGCAACCTTTTCAATGTGTTGTTTTTACTAAGGTTAGGTGTTACTTCAACGAAACTCATGGGTAGGTCCTAAAATGTAGTAAAATCAACCCATTCGGTTTTTCAGAGTAACCAACATTACTCAATACCCAAATATTAATCACAAATAAAAGCAATCGCAGAGTATTAAATACCGTCCAGTTTACATCGAGTTACTCGTTTGAATTCTAGGAATCCAAACAAAGGATAGACGAACGCTCACAGCCACGGCCATGACACGGCGCACGTATCTGTATGTCCGTAGTGTGTGTGTGTACGTAGGCTGCATCGATTGCATCCCACGGGCACCCAGCGGCCCGGGCAATATGCGCTCTGAAATGTAGTTAATTTTATTTCCATATCAAACGGACCAATCAGAGGGCCGCGTTTTCCCGCGCACAAGCCGTGTCGCATTCGGATTGGGTGAAACAATAGCAAGCAGAACAATTGTCTAGTTTAATAAGCACTGTTGTAAAGGTATTGTTTTCGGTGTAACTTTGATTCTACTTGTGATTCTCGCTTTTCGCGGAAGTATTCTTTGCTATAGCATCCCTTATTACTCGGTTTCAGTTTCAGCTTCCGTATCATACTTCCCCTTCCTGAAAGGTTTCTTTTCAAGCGACAAGTAATTTTAGTATTAGTTGGTATTGAGTTTCTTGCGGCGTTTCTTCTTGGTAGTAGTGGTCTCCTCTTGGAAAGCGCTGGTAGATTCTTGACGTGTAAAAGTGCCCATGCGGCCTACTTATTGAATAAATATCTTTTATCTTTTTATTTTTAAAAGGTTACTACATTTTTATTATGTATTGGTTGTAAATTTTGTCCTTTTTCATTTTGTAAGTATGTTAATAATCGCGTTTATTTCTTTTTGAATCGGCTTTTTTAATGAGCTAAAATTTAACTCGACAAAGTACACCGTGACCTCGATGTTTTTCTCGTTAGTAGGTACTTATCTAAATGAAAGTTAAATATGATACATTATTTACGAGAAGTTTGAGGTGTGTTGCCTCAACATTATTCGACAACCCGGTTAGCCTACTTGGTAACTGACCTTGCCCACGGAGCGAGCGACGACGGTCCCGGACAAAATCCCGGTAAGCGCAAATATTTGTTTGATGAACGTGCGTATTTGTTCCTGAGGCTCGTATGTTTTCTTTGTATTAAAGTATTCCTGTTTATTAATATGATTATACCTAGTTGGCGGTCTAAAAATTTGCCCAAAAATACTATATCATTTTACAAACTTTCATTCCGCCAAAACGTGTTCGTCCTTAAATCATTACATATTACAAAGGTTACATGGGATTATTTAAAAATTATGCGGGAAGTATCTCATTGCGAGATGAAAGTTTGTTAAATTACATAGTTGGCCACCAATCATTAGTGAACCACCTGGTTGTCTACTACCTATGTCTGCGACTATATTAATTAGTGTGAAATAGTAGCCTAATAATTTTAGGGCTGAATTTATCTTAATCATTTAGTTTTACGCCGTATTTACATTTCATTTCCGTAGCACCTAAATGGGTGAATTGCAAAAATATTGTACATATTTAAGGGCTTAATTGAGGCAACGTTAACTTTCTTCCATTGTTTTTCCTTTGTGTAACGAAAGTTATGCATATGATTATATGACTAATCTTCGTTACACAAAGGAAAAAGTTAAGGATTGTTAAGGGTTTTTTAATTGAGCCCTTAACTATGTACAATATTTTTGCAATTCACCCAAATATTGATAAAAATTGGTACCAAGGGGGTACGTTTCAAGGTTGTCTGGTAAAAGGATTGTTTAACGCTTATTTATAAAATGTTCTTTTACCATGATTTTGTTTTTGTAGTGGCTAATATAAAGTATTGTATTGTTCGTACCTTGTTCCGATGTACCGAGACAACTGAATTGTAAAATGTCTTAACAGCATAAGATCTAAATGCGCAATGTTTTATTCTGAAGTAATCGGCTAATGATACTAAACTAACATAAATGTAGCCTGTTTGATTGTAAAGTTTTTGGTATTTGGCTATTTTTGATTCCAGACAAAGATGTTGACTAAAATCTCATTATAAGAGCATGTTGTAATACTTGTACAATTCAATCGTGATATTTACTCATTTTGATACAGTTGTTTTAAAATCTAGGCGTTATGAGGGTACTATTTAATTAAGCCTTAATAAAACCTCTCAAAACAAACCGATAAGCCATCATAATAATTAGGTACTGTACACATTTTATTTATTTATTTATTTTATTTATTTCCACACTTATGTTGTCGCATGATAATTTATTAGGGTCATTATTAAATAAAACACTAAATTAGAATTAATAAGAACATGTAATATTGTAGATATATTGTTAATTATGTATAAAAGAATTTAATAGTAATAAGGTTCTATTTTGCACGGAAGTTCGTAACGAACGTCACTCCGAATGCCCCAGTTGGCCGAGCGGAAGTAAGAGGAGGGGGATTCGTTCCGAGCCTCCGTGCGAGAAAGACCCGGGAGTTGACTTGCGATTATTGAGTGGATTGGTAGTCTTTGTGATTCATAGGATAGTTTGGATTAAATAAAAGGCATCTATATCGTGACCACTTTTGTTATTTAATATCAGAAGTGGGATTGTATAAACACCATGCCTCCATTTCGGCCAACTGGCGAAAATAGTCGTAAAAGGAAAAGAAAAGCACGATCCAAGTCCCGGCATGCACGTCGGCGTAGCAGATCACGTTCGACGTCGCGACGCCGCCGTCACAACAGGTCTCGTTCGTCGTCGTCGTCCACGAGCCGCGGGTCATCCCAGACGTCGTCATCGTCAACGTCAGGGAGCAGCACGACCAGCAGCAGCAGTAGCTCGGACCGCGGGCGCAGCCGAAAACGGGTAAAGCGTGGTAAACGCTCACGGCGCCGCCGTTATCAGTCAAAATCCGTAAGTCAAAATGTGATATTATCATCAGTGGTTCCTGAGTTTGATCCGCTAGTGGACGATATAAACATGTGGGTTAATGTTGTAGAAGCTAATTCTCGCGCGTTTGGCTGGTCAGATAAGCAAATAATTTTCCAAGCTTTGCAAAAATTGCGAAATACCGCCAAGACGTGGTATGATTCTTTGCTAAAAACGGAAACACGTTGGACAACTTGGCGCTGGAAAAATTGGCGCTACACCCTTCTAGACACATTTGAGACCAAACGGAATATGTATTTCATGCTTAGAGAGCTAATGCAAACAAAACCTGTCGAGGGCCAGTCTTTATATGAATTCTATTTTCAGCAAAAAAGTCGTATAGATCGATTAAATCTGTTGTTTTCTGACCAAGATATCATATCAATTATTGTTGGATTAATTGGTGATAAAAATATTAGCACTGCAGCGGAGGCGGGTAGTTTCCGGTACTGTGACGACTTAGCCTCATTTTTGCATAATAAAATGTTTACATCGCAGGATAGTAGGAATCAAACCATTCAAAAACATTCCATTAATTCAGTGATAAAACAGCAGGCTTCTCGACCTTCTTTCGTTGAAAAGAAGTCGGATGTAACGAATACCGATTCCTATATTGTTGACAGTAAGATTAAATGTTTTATTTGCGGGGAGGGTGGGCATAAACGATTTAACTGTAAATGGAAAAATAATAATACTTTAAAATGCAGTTTTTGCCAAAAACCAGGTCATTTAGAACTTGCATGTCGCTCAAAACCCAGCAGTAATTCAACGTCGAAGGTCGAAAAGGATGCTGAAGTTAAATTAATTAGTACTTCTAATTCGAAAGAAAAGTTTTTTAAGGAAGTGAGTTTAAATGATTGTAAACATCGGGCTTTTATTGACATGGGAAGTGATTGCTCTCTGATTACCTACGACCTAGCGCGACAGTTGAATCTACCTTCATATCAATTAAATAATCCTATTGTTTTGACTGGTTTCTCGAATGATTCACGAACTCAAGTGAATGATGCAATCGTGGCCTTGTTGAAAGTCGATAACGTTGAGCTATCTACTACATTTTATTTGACTAATGTTCTGGCCGGCTGTGACATCCTAATAGGTCGGAATTTCACGGAAAGTAGAGAAATTATTTATACTAGGGTGGGCGATAGTCTTATTTTCCAAAAGGTAACACACGCACAAGTTTTAATGATAGAATCATCGTTGTTTAACGCGAGTTCAGATGAGCATATTGAAATGCTTAGGGAAATATTTTCAAAATTTCCTAAGTGCATTTCAAATGATTTAACTTCTCTCGGAAATACGTCTCGTGTGGAGTTAGAAATAGAGTTAACTAATAACAAACCGGTATGCCAGCGTCCATATCGTATGTCAGAGTCTCAGAAGCAGGTCACGCGGCAAATAGTTGACGAATTGTTAGAAGCAGGAATAATACGGGAAAGTAGCTCTTCCTACGCCAGCCCTGTGCTCCTAGTTGATAAGCCAAACGGACAAAAAAGACTTTGCGTAGATTACCGGCAGTTAAATAAAATTACTGTACAAGAAAAATATCCGATGCCTTTGGTTGAGGATTTAATTGATAGGCTTAAAGGGTGTAAAGTTTTTACGTCTATTGATTTGAAAAGTGGCTACTACCAAATAAAAATTCAGGAATCTTCAATTCATAAGACGGGATTTGTCACCCCCGACGGACATTTCGAATTTGTGCGTATGCCGTTCGGAGTTTGCAACGGGCCATCGGTTTTCCAAAAATTAATGAATACGGTGTTAGGAAAGCTTCGTTATGACCGAGTAATATGTTATATGGACGATTTGCTTATAGCGACAGGTACATTACGAGAAAATGCAGAATGTTTAGAGGCGGTGTTAAATGTTTTACAGGCGAATGGTTTAACTATTAATATTGACAAGTGCTCATTTTTCCAAAACTCAATTAACTTCCTAGGTTATGAGATCGACGAAAGAGGTATTCGCCCAGGTAAAAAGAAGTTAGAGGTAATTAGAAACTACCCACCACCTACAAACATTCACCAGGTCCGTAAATTTTTAGGATTGATAAATTATTTTAGGAAATTTATTAGGAATTGTGCTGTTTTATGTAAACCCCTGACAAAGCTACTGAAAAAAGGGGCGTCTTGGGAATGGGGCACTGACCAGTCCCGGTCGTTTGATGTACTGAAAAGCGCGCTATCGGATGCATCACTGTCAATATTTGACCCTAAATTACCCGTCACTATGTACACTGACGCTAGTCGGGACGGGATAGCGTGTATTTTGGTTCAAATGACTGATAATGGTGAGAGGCCCATTCATTTTTATAGCCGACAAACTACAGAAGAAGAGAAACGCTATCATTCATTTGAATTAGAGTTCTTAGCCATAACAGTAGGTTTGCAAAAGTTTAGACATTATTTACTAGGGACACATTTTAGAATAGTCACAGATTGCAACGCGGTCAGGCACACTATTAATAAAAAGGAAGTCAACTCTCGCATAGGTAGATGGGTTTTATTAACACAAGAGTTTACATTCGACATAGAACATAGGCCCGGTACACAAATGCAGCATGTAGATGCGTTGAGCCGGAATCCTGTGTTGGAATCGCGTCCCATTCACAATGAAAGTGTGATGTCAGTAACGATAGTGGAAGCTGATTGGTTGTTATCGGTTCAGCTGCAGGACCCTAACATTTGTGCAATAAAAGAGCTCTTAGAGTCAGGTGATGCCGAAGCTCACAAACAAGTTTTTAATAATTATCAACTGTTAGGTAATAAAGTTTATCGCAGTACTGAGTATGGTCGAAGGTGGGTGGTACCGAAGCAATGTATCTGGCAAATCATTAGGCTTAACCATGATGACTGCGGTCACTTTGCTGTAGATAAAACTTTGGAGAGAATAAAGGACAAATACTGGTTTCCTCGAATGAAAAAGGTTATTTCAAAATATATTAAAAATTGCATTAACTGCATTTACTTTAAAAATATACATGGTAAGAAGCCAGGTAAATTGTTTCCAATACCAAAATATGCGAGACCGTTCCATACGTTGCATATCGACCATTTAGGCCCGTTTGTAAAATCAACAAAGAAGAATACTTATTTGCTCGTTATGGTTGATTCATTCACAAAGTTCATTTTTATTGCTCCCGTTCGCAATACAAAAAGTAAGGTTGTTATAAATGAATTAAGTAAACTGTTTAAAATATTTGGTAATCCTAAAAGGTTGATATGCGACGCAGGTAGTGCGTTTACTTCTAAGTTGTTTAAGGATTATTGTATAAATAAGAATATAAGACGACATGTAATTGCTACCGCTGTGCCACGCTCTAATGGACAGGTGGAAAGGTACAACTTAACAGTTTTAGAAGCTTTACGTAGTCTAGGTGCTAACACAGATAATAATCAGTGGGATGAACATATTGCCAACATTCAACAAAGCATCAATAGTACCATCAACAAAACCACATGTGCCATTCCGAGCGAGGTATTTTTCGGCTACAGACTTCAAACAGATGCTGATATAATTATGTCTGACACTGACGAACGAGTTATTGATGTAACGGACTTGAGGAGTAACGTTGACAAAAAGATAAAAGAAAGCGCACAGAGACAAAAGGAAACGTTTGATGCAAAAAGAAAAAATGCTTATGAGTTTCAGATAGGTGATTTGGTGGTTGTAAAAATACCGAGTCAAAGTAATGATGGTCAAAGTACTAAATTATTGCCTAGGTTTAAAGGTCCTTTTCAGGTAACGGACATTTTAGGACATGATCGATACAAAATAACAGACATGAGAGGCGCGGACAGATCAACCAAACGTTATGAAGGTGTAACCTGTGCCGAAAACATGAAACCCTGGGTAAACATCAACAACATGGACATTTAAAGGGATGGAAAGACGGATGTTGTCAGGTATTTATTGTATTTGCTATTTTTTCTGTTACCTTATAATTGGGTAAGTAAAGTTTTTGGAGGAGATGTAAATTATATTTTTTTTCGATAGTCGTCATCCTTAAGATCATAGAACTGCGGCTCTTTTACTTTTATTTCCTCTAATATTTTAGAAATCTTTTTTTTAGTTATGAAGTTGACATTTGTACACTTCAATGACCGACAAGCTTGTTGCCTTCGTATTTAATGAAATAGAAAAAAAAAACTGTCACTTTTATATCTGTCAACGTCAAATCAAATCAAAGTAAACAAACGGTTTAATTCAAATAAGTAAATTCAAGTAAATCTTTGTAATACTCCATTTCCACAGTCCGTGTGGGATTGCCTGAATTCATTGCGTGGATTGTACAATTCAAAAGTGCTTTCGTGGCTATCAAAAAGCAGAGCAAGAGTCGTCGAAAAAGAAAGAAATCGGTGTCCAAGAAGAAGTGCCAAAGGGTTCGAAAATAAATCTTAGACCAAATATCGTGCAAAGGTCTTAAAGTAAAGCGGCAAAACGAAAGTCCAGAGTTTGTTCTGAGATCGTTAAAAATATTTCTAAAAACACTGATCACATGAAACACAAGCAAACAGAAAATAGCCGTTGTATTGAATCGTTTGTTTACTTTGATTTGGTTTGACAATGACAGATATAGAAGTGTTTTTTTTCTTTTTCATTAAGTACGAAGGCAACAAGCTAGTCAGTCATTGAAGTGTACAAATGTCAACTTCATAACTAAAAAAAATATTTCTAAAATATTAGAGGAAATAAAAATAAAAGAGCCGCAATTTCTTGATCTTTAGGATGACGACTATCGATAAAAAATATAATATACATATCTTCCAAAAACTTTACTTAGCCTATTATGGTGTTTTGTCTGGTGCGTCAGCTTCGAACACTTAAAAGTGGTACACAGTCCTGACTGACAAGCTAGCTGAGCTGGCCGTCGATGGAACAGCAATGGGATTGCGCGGGACTGTGTGACTATTTTGGTGATTCGAGTTGGATTTCTAAATATACTAACCGTCGAAGGAATAGTAACTTTTAGGAATCTCAAGTAATGTCATGTTTTGGGGTTACTCTGCCGTCGATGGAAAGAGTACTCTACAACTGTAAAGAATGTGTAGAAATCTTAGTTGTTGACCGGCGATGGAACAACAACTTAAGATTGACTGTTAGTCACATTAGTTAATATGATAACAAAACTAAAATTTCATTTTGTTGTTCTCAGACATGCACCAGACTATAACGCATCCGAGGACGAATGCGTGCGCAGGATAGCCGGATGTTGTCGCATGATAATTTATTAGGGTCATTATTAAATAAAACACTAAATTAGAATTAATAAGAACATGTAATATTGTAGATATATTGTTAATTATGTATAAAAGAATTTAATAGTAATAAGGTTCTATTTTGCACGGAAGTTCGTAACGAACGTCACTCCGAATGCCCCAGTTGGCCGAGCGGAAGTAAGAGGAGGGGGATTCGTTCCGAGCCTCCGTGCGAGAAAGACCCGGGAGTTGACTTGCGATTATTGAGTGGATTGGTAGTCTTTGTGATTCATAGGATAGTTTGGATTAAATAAAAGGCATCTATATCGTGACCACTTTTGTTATTTAATACTTACAACTATTTTTACAGGTACTACAACCTAAGACAATAGTGTAACTAAATATTTTAAGCTTAAGGACCCAAATTACCTAAACATAATCCACCCACCCTCGGTCCCACGTACTATGAGCGTCTACCCGCCAAAATTAAAGATGTACAATCCGACGAAGCATTTAAGCATCAGCTGAGAAACCTTTTATTGGATAATCCATTATACTCCGTTGATGAATATATGGAACTGGAAATGTAAATTTATTATTGTGTTGACTTTATTAATACTTGAACCTACATTATATTGACATCGGACGAGAGACCATTTATTAGATGTGTAATTGTTGTTGTTATAATTATTTTTATTTTTTGTATTCTTTGATTTATAGTATTTATGTTTGACGATCTCAACGTAATTTCGTATTTTTTTACATGCAATGCAACTAATATTGTAATATTACATTGATGAATAAATAAACTAAACTAAACATAGCCCTGACAACATCAAACAGAAACCATTGTCATTCTAAAATCCAGGGCGCAAAGCTTTATTAGTCGTATTTATAATGCATCGCAGGCGAGTAGGGGTGACTGATTCGCTTCCCCAGTAACTAGATCAAGCCCTTAAACCGATGCACCCTGCCGCCCGCGATAACTGCATTAAGGAGCGGGTAAAAAATTGTGGCATCATTTTCCGATGAAACGGAGCGTAGATTACACTCGAGTTTAATACTGACGACTGTATTTGGACTCGGGAAGTAATGGAAAAAGCCAATGAAATGGACATAATGTAGTTTAGTTGTTATAGAACTATAGTTCTGACAGATAGTTGCATTCAAGATTCAAGCGTTTATTGATAAAATGGTCCGTTTTTCATGTCATAATATTATTCATAATATACATACAGTTAATTATTTGTGCAAAATGGGGTTACAGAATTAGCAACAAGTTTTTACAGCCCTACAAAACACAATAATTTACTACGAATGTTGATCTTTTGGGTTCCTTTGGAAAGAGTTACAACCTTCAAGATGAACATTTGGTGTCCATTTTGGACTTAATTTAATTAGCAAGAGAACTCAACAATTAACAACAACATTGGTTAGGTATTTTTGAAGCTACTATTTGGTTTAAGAAGTTGTATTTGTAACCAATTATAATTATGAACAAAAGACGGGTGGACGAGTATTTTTGCCGGTGAGTGTATGTGTCTGTAGCGTGCTAGCTCCCTAACTGATGTTGATTTAGTTTATTTAGACAGGAAACAGGGGTGGTTCTTAGCTATGTTTATTGAAAATTAGTTGAGCCATTTGGGAGTTGTTAGCTCTAAAACTGGGGTCGGAACTATTTTGGGGTTTTTTCATTTAACTAAATGCCTTGGTTGTTAGTGTAGTAAGTATAATCACATAGTACTAATAACACACACAAAATAGCATGTGCTCAATTTTCAGAATTAGTACATAAGTCGGAGTTACGGTTAAAGATATTTATTTTCTCAGAAGAATTACAAATTCACTTATCGAGAAAATACAAGCGTAATATATTTATTCTTAAACTAAGCGTACTAACTTAACTAGTGGTTTAATTTGAGTTTAATTAACTTAAACAATAAAAAAAATAGATGACTTGGTGATATTCTTACGCTAAATATAGGTAGTTCTTATATAATACAAAGTGGTTTGTACACTAATTTAGTGGAAATATGACATGCTACTAATACATCTTATAAGAGATGTTATGCATTGTTTTTTACTACAATTAGGGTAGATCAGTTTTGCGCCTCGCACCAGTGCATACAATGTAAATGTTTATTAAGGACGCTGCTTGAGTGCATAAGCGGTGCGGGCGCGAGAGCGATTTTTTACAAGATTGTTTAATTAACAAATTCTGTCCACTTTATTTATTTATTATTTTTCTATTTATAATATAAAATATAAAGTTAAAACGGTTAAATCTATACTAATATTATAAAGCTGAAGAGTTTGTTTGTTGTCTTGAACGCGCTAATCTCAGGAACTACTGGTCCGATTTGAAATATTCTTTCAGTGTTAGATAGCCTATTTATTGAGGAAGGCTATAGGCTATATATCATACTCACATAAACCGAAGCGAAGCGAGGGCGGGTCGCTAGTAGTTTGTATAAATGATTGGACTTTTCGATTGAAATACATCAGGTAGACGCAACAATATTTTGATAAGATCTGCTGGTCTTGCATATCAGATCACTCAATACTAATTATTCCCATGAAAGTAGCAGTGAATGCATTTTTCTTACGTAGTCTTACACTAACAGTGGCTGTCCGTGGAAGCATATTTCTATAGTTTGACCTCAGGCACAATCGCCGGTTGGTGTCCCATCAGCCGATCTTTTTACTAAATCAAAATTGTAGGGTCTCTGCGTATTGACTTCAGCGTCATGTACGCATTACAGGGTAGTGATTCTGTAAACGACGGGACTACTTAATCTCGCCGCTTGGTATCACTCGACAGTCCGCACGACCGGCGTTGTTTACAGAATCACTACCCAGGACACTAACACTAGCAATATATGGATTCATTAAATGCTTTTATTTTCATTAATGAATTTATTTAACTATCGTCTGTTTACATAGACCAAACGAATGAATCCAAACCAGCTGGCTCACCTTCCGACTCCTTCATCAGGCCAGCTTTATCATCGGTTTCACAAGTAAAATAAAGGCTTATATTCATAAACCCACAATAAACCTATTTTAGTTAAAGTATTCGTCATGTTTTTCTATTAAGTTCAAATCACAACGACCAACAAGGCCAAATCACATTTTGAAGCACACTTTAGCTATTTGACGTTTATAATTAAGAGGGTTAGTCTGTATTGCATTACAATGGCCATATTATTTATTCTAGTTTGCTTTGACACCTATTGTTATCATTTTGTAAAATATTGTACTTATTTGAATTTTCGTGTATTGTATAATAAAGTGTAGACATACACACATACAATACTGCGTCCCTTATTCTAATAGGTAATACTATATGACCTTTGAAATGTTATCGTATTGTCAACGTTACGATAGCTCTTATTTACTTGACAGTCATGGCCGCCGAGTAAAAAAAAGACAAAAGCAATATGGCTTACTGAATAGAATAACAATGTAGAATAGACCCCAGTGGTAGTTTCACGATAATGTTATACTTACTTACACATAGATTAATACTTGCCATCCTGCGTTTGCTTTGATACCGGATGCGAAGCCGTTGCATTACCTTTTAAAAACCTGCCAGGTGCCAGCCAGAGAGATAGAGCTATAGAAGTTCCTTTTTACTACCTGGAACTTTTAAGTTTGCCTGCAAGTTTGACTGTTGTGTTAATGCTACAAGTTCCTGCGAGCCTAAAGTCGAGTCCAGAATAAGACGAACTAACTTGACAGCCGAAAATGTTGCCAGAAATAGGAAAAAATAAATAGTGATAGGTTTATGTCGACACAAATATGTCGATTATAACCTTGTGCCTACTATAAATCTAATTCTATTTATATTTTATCAAGTTATTATCGTCGAAACTTGCACACTCATACATACTTGCCAAATAGAGACGAACTACAGCAATTTTTATGATATACTATGATCTGAACGATGTACGGTTTAAAGCGGATATTTACGATAGTTACTCCTCGAATTAGGAATAAAACACAAAAATAATGCTGTTATTGTAACAGGCCTTTTAGGTGGCTTCTGTGGGGCTGGTACGGTACATTTCAAATACCGTGAAATGGGGTGACTTTAGAAACGCGGGGCAACTTTGATAATTTTTTTAATCGTCGATTTTGTGGAATTGCTAAGTTATTATTTAGCTCTTTCGCGAAATTATTTTCATATGTCTCATATGAGAGCCCAAAATGTTGAAAGTTGAAGTATTTTCAGATAAATTGGATGTAAAAACTTCGAAACAAAAAACCCCTAATTTTTGGCATGCTTCAGGGGTGACTTTGATATTGTGATATAAACACAAGGATAATCAAAGTAGCCCCATTTTAAGAAACAAGATTTGAGGCTGCGTAATTATTTTTTTCTAATAAGCCGTCTACCGTAGTCTGCCTCAAGCTGCTTTAAGTTACTCCAAATAAGTAGTCGCTAATATGATATTTTTAATAATTTATTTAACGATTAAATGCGGGAGCTACAGAAGATTTAATTTTAAAATTTATCAATCTAACCCCATACCCTGGTGCCATACATATAGCATTCATCCCTTTCTTTCTGGTAGATATAAAAGTGCGATAGAGACAAGCGCTATATATCCTCGATTATAATTCCAAATCCGTTAAGTGTTCGATTAGCTATCGATATTAACAGCACTAGCCAAACTGTGGCAATATTAGTGTACAATGAACAATGAACTGTCAAGTTAGTTCGCCTAATTCTGGGCTCGACTATTGTAGCTCTGGATGGCAACAGCTAGGAACAGCTAGGAACAGCTAGGAGCAGCAACAGCTGGCAGCGAGGAGGTACATGTGAAGACGTAGACCGCAGCTCAAGGAGCGAATGAAGACGCAGTCTGGTAGCTCACAGTGACGAAATATTTCGTATAATGATGATAGAACTTCGCTTACAGGTAAGTTCATTTAATTATTAACTACCTATCATTAATTATGAATGGTCCTAGGAAACACTCATCGGTTTTAAGGATTTTTTCTACCCTTGCAATATTACTTTTAAGAACTCAATATTATGTAAATAATATTCTTTTATTTATTAAAATATCTGCAAAAAATCTAACTAGCTTATCCCGAGCAAGACCGCTGTATTCTCCGTCTTTTTCTTGATTTATACCTTTTAATTTGAGAAATAGTATATTATTTCGCTATCAATTTTGGGCTAACTCTATTAAGTCAAGCAAGTTTTTACATATCTCAATCGAATTAGAAACTTCTCGGGTATTATGTCAGCATTAGAACATCCAAAATCCTTCCTGAAAGCAGGATATCATTAATACTTATTTCTAAGTTCTTACTTAAATACTTCGCTACAAGTCTAGGTATAAGATATCTTAAGTCATCATTACACTGCCTCTCTGGCAATTAGGGAGGAGTCACACCTTCACTCCGCTACATCTATGCAACCCTAATACTTCACTAGACTACTACCCTTGCTATTAAGGAGGAGCTACACCTTCCTACGGTCCCTCATTACAAAATGTGGGAGGATTAACGACTTAGGCGGTCGTTTTGTTTGAATGGGGTCGAGTATATTCACACTGCAATGCCATTCGGCTTTTCCTTTTTAACTTGTCCAGATAAGCAGTGTGTTTAGTTTTTTTTTTAATTGATAGGTCTTAACGTTTGTAGTATTCCCAGTAGTTCTGGTTAGCTCCATCCGTCATAAAGGGACTTTTTGATTGGTTGGTAGTTGACGAATTGGTAACCTATTATTGGAATTATCTTGGAATTATACCTACCGAGAAACACTGCCGGTAGCCTCTGCACTAAAAGTCATTCGTATAACTTACCATATCCTTCCTATCCTTATCCTTACCCTACAACTTAACTTGTGATTTTTTTCGAGAGGCACCTACAGTTGTCAACGCCTTCTGACTGGCGTTACGATGGAGGGTACCCTTACCCAGTCATCCAAGGCGACCTTTTGCAGCGATGCCATCGCGATATTCAGGGTGACTTCAAATTAGTAATACAAAGCACTTGATTGTCAGTATTCGTCAGTAACTGACTCAATTATAACTCAGTTGTTTTAATTAGGCATCTTTCATCATTGATTATTTTCTTATAAAACTAATAATTGAATCTGTAAGCATGGTTACCCTACATTTAATACCTATCTGCCACTTATCACTTGATGTTTTCAGTCTAATTAAAATAAAGTGTTAGGGTAACTGCATTATGTCAATAAATTTGGGAAAAAATCACGACACTCGGGGAGAGAGGTTTTTTTAATGATTTTGTATTATTACTTTGGATGTCACCCGGTATTACCAAAAAACCTATAGTAAGGTACAAAAAAAGGGTAGGTACACGGAAATAACAAGTGTAGTAAATTTTATTTTATTAATTCAATATCATGGCTGGTGACTTCTTTACTAAGAGTAACGTATAACTTACCAATATTCTTGTAACCCTTTCGAAAGGCATCAACAGTAGTGAAAGTTTTCTGGCTGACGATTGTGGCTAGGGTAAAACCGGGATAGATGCCACACTTTTTGAAAAGGCCTCATAATTTCAAAACTGTCAATTTCCCATGAATATTTCCTTTTGATATAAGGTCAACCGGGGTAAAGGCGTCACTGTTTTTTTACATTTTTTTAAGACCTAAATAACGATATATGTATTTACTATATTGAAATACTCATTCGTTCTGTTATTTTTACAACTCTTTGGGAATTTAATTCGTGTGTTAAATTTTTCGCTGCACTATAACTAAAAGATATATAGGCATTTTAAAAAAAAAACGAGATTTTAGACGCTTTTGCCCCAGGTTGGGAAAATGCATCTTTTTAAAATAATTGTTAAAAGATTGCAATTAGGCCTTCAAAACTTCATGACACGTTTCTGCAATACAGTTTTCTAGAAGGTTTTATAATTAGAAGGGCCCAAAAACAGCTATTAACAAGCTGAGACAGAAAATAATATAATTGGGATAAATGCGTCTTCAATTTGTAGACGCATTTATCCAAACCTAAATACCAGATGTCGTAAACATTTTTCTTCGATTGAAAAGAGTGAGATAGAAAATTTATGAAAGCGATGTTATTTTCACCTTGTGACCGATTGCGGGTAAAATCAAATAGAGTTTTTCGATTTTATGTATGCAAGTACTTATTCTGATATTAAAAGAAAGCAGACACGACTCAGAATTTGATTATAGGTACAAACAAAACACCAAAATCATTTGTATTTATTCATCATAATTTTTAAACAATAATTCAATAAAGTTAAAATTAAAATTACGTATCAAGGAAAAGGTTGTTCACCACTGACATTGGGGCAAAAGCGTTACACTGACGCAATTACCTCAAAGGTACTGACGCATTTAGCCAAATTTGAAAAATAACCTCCATACACTTTATATGGAATTAACTTTATTTATTTATTTATTTATTTATTTAATTAGACACACCAACAGTAGCACAAACAAATGCGTGTACAGAAGATTTAAAAGAAAATAGTCCTGTTTGTGCACCAATTACAGGTGTGCAACAGCATTAGCACAGTCAGGGATCAATAAACTAAAAACTAGGCATTTATCACATTACACAAAAATTACAAAAAAATAAAATAAAAATAGAATTAACAAATATTTTAAAGTTTAAAACAGCACAAGACTACGACAAAGCTAGTAAACTACGTCTCACAGCGTTGAGAGAATCGTAGTATATATCAAGCTGGTGAACACTAGCCAAGGAGTTGTATTGTGTTTGAAGCCGGAAAACTGGCAAACACTTACCTAAATTGGTCCTCGCGTGATAGGGGCGGAAATATGTTAGGCGACACGGTCTAGCGTTTGACTTGGGAACGGCAAAATTAAAACAGTGCAGCAAGGAGGGCTCCTGGATCACTCCATGTATAATTTTGTGCAGTAGGGCAACGTCCAGGTAGGTCCGCCTTTGCCGCAAGGTGTTGAACTTGAAGAAGCGAAGTCTACTATCATAGGTTGCTCGCTTAGAAATGCCCCTGTCCTTACTCTTGAAAACAAGATATCTTGTAAAAGAGCGCTGTAACTTTTCCAAGCGATCAGAGTGCACTTGATAATAAGGGTTCCAAACCTGGCAGCAATATTCTAGACGCGAACGTACAAGCGAGTTAAAAAGCGTTGTTAAAGTTTGACTTCGCTGAAAATGTTTACCCAATCTCTTAATAAAACCAAGCATTCTGTTACTCTCACTGAGGATTGAATCAATGTGGGTTATAAAGTTAAGTTTAGAATCCAAATATACACCAAGATCTCTAACAGAGTTAACTTCACTAAGGGCGATGTCGTCTAACATATAATTGGTCATTAATGGCAACCGTTTTCTCGTGAATTTAATGAAGAGGCATTTATTAGCATTGAGACTCATGTGATTAGCAGAACACCAGCTTTTCACATTGTTCAAATCTTCCTGCAAACACCCTGCGTCTGCTTCCGAGTGAATCTCTTTGTACATTTTGAGATCATCAGCGTACATCAAGCATTTGCTATACCTAATTGTCATCAATAAGTCGTTGATAAATATCACAAAAAGTAGCGGTCCTAAATGGGAACCCTGGGGAACTCCCGACGTGGCCACATATGGTTGGGAAAAATAACCATCCTTTACAACTCTCTGCAGTCTCTGTGAGAGGTACGACCTTAACCAGCCCCAAATGATACCAGCGATGTTGAATTGGTTATGTAGTTTATGCAACAAAATTCCATGATCCACTTTGTCAAAGGCGCTGCTGAAGTCAGTGTATATGGAGTCGACTTGGCAGCCAGCGTCAACAGATTTTCCTACATCATTAACGTAGCAGAGCAAGTTCGTGGTAGTCGACTTTGATGGCATGAACCCATGTTGCAGTGGGGAGATTTTCCTCTTGACATGCCAAGCCAACTGTTTACATATGAGACTCTCAAACACTTTAGCAAAAACAGACAGTAAAGATATAGGTCTATAATTAGTAATTTGCGTCTTATCGCCCTTCTTATGGATAGGTACTACGATAGATTCTTTCCAGAAGGAAGGGAAGTAGGATAAACTAAGAGATTTATTAAATATTAAAGACAAGGGATGAGTTAGAAATTTGTGGCATTTTTTTATAAAAAAAGGCGGGATCCCGTCCGGACCAGCCCCCTTACTGTCGTCTAAAGATTTAAGTGCCAATGCAATGGAGGATTCAGATACATGAAAAGAGCTGAAAGTGCCGTGGCTCGTCAACAGGGAATTGCTGATTGGGGCCGTAGTCAATGGATCAGTGTTAAGGAAGGTGGAAGAAAAGTGTGCCGCGAAGAGGTTACATATGTCAGTGTTGTTAGAAGCAGTTATATTGTTCAAGGTCATAGTCGATGGAAAACTGGACTTGCAATTTCTCGAGTGTTTTACAAATGACCAAAACTTTCTGGGATTGCTCTTAAGACTATCTTCTACTGACGACAAATATTTCCTGTAGTCCATTTTGATTTTTCTTTTAACTCTATACCGTAAAAGTTTAAATTCTAAAAGGTCACGAGGATTATTACCATTTTTGTGCTTAAGTCGCAATTTATGCTTTTCTTTTGTCATATTAATGAGTGCAGTACTGTACCAAAGTGGATAAGCGAAATTGCGAGGCTTGGATTTAGGCACTGCGTCAGCAATAATTCCATTAAGAGCATCGTAAAAGGCCCTGACCATATTGTCAACAGAGTCACATGAAGAAAATATAGAAAGCCAGTCAATAATGCGCAGTTTTTCCCTAACAATATCGTAATCTGCTTTACTAAAATTATAAGCTCCAAACTGTTTAGGCTTCAACGGTCTCTCAGCGTTGTGGTGTAAGAGAAAGATAGTAATATCAAGTGGCGGATGGTGACCATCCAATCTACTTAGAGCGTCCGGAGACCGGCTGACTTCTGGACCCAAGAAGTTAGACAGCACAAGGTCCAAGATTTTAGAGTGATCATTTGAAATACAATTTAATTGGTACATACCATTGAGCGACATGAAATCAAATAGTGCGTGAGCAGTGCCCAAATTGCAGGGGGAAGGGTTCGCAGAACAACTATCGGTATCACGGTTCCACTCAATTGCTCCCAGATTAAAATCACCTACAATAATTGTTTCGTCATCGCCATCCAGTCTGTCACTTAAATTATCAAAATAAGCACTGTAAGTTTGAGCACTGGAGCCAGGAGGCATGTAGACCGCACCAATTTTTAGTTTTGACTTCGTGTTTTCACTCTGAACAGATACCCACACATCTTCACCTTCTCCCTCCCATGAAAAGAGTCTTGTTGAAGACAGACGTTTGGAAACGGCAATGAAAACGCCGCCGCCGTCTTTTTTGGAGGATATATTTAACTGCCTATCTCGACGATGCACGCAGTATCTAGAATCCAATAGTTCGGAATCGTTAATGCCTTCATGTAACCATGTCTCGGTTGCAACTATGATGTCGTAATTAGCGGTTAAGGAAGCTAGTCTTAAATCCTGCAATTTGGTCCTGAGACCTCTCATATTCTGGTAATAAATATTGAATTTTAAAAATTAATGTTTCGGTCTGTGTCTGCAAAAACTGCTAGTCCATTTTTTTCACATCAGATGCCTGTTTGATTTGGAGACTAGAGCTTTCCTCATTTCGACGTACGAAGATCCGGCCATTGCGTATCCAAACGAATTTGTATGACTTTTCACGAGCAGCAGACCTAACCAGTGCGTGAAGAGACTTCAAGGCTGGTGACAGGTGCTCAGAAACGAAGACAGGAGCTTTTGCGCTACCAATTCCAAGAAGGCTCGTGTTAAGTTTTCCATTGAGGTGGTTCGTCTTATTGAAAATCGACACTGCTGCAATAAGCTGGTCCCTCTGCGATGAAGAGCGCAATTTAGCGATTACTGATCTAGGTCTTGGGTTAGATGGGTTTATTTTCGCGACTCTCTTACACATTTGAATATCTGATTCCTGCAGCGGGCATGCTACCACCTTAGCCACTTGAAGCACTGTGTTAGTCAAGTTTTCGTTAGAGAATTCAGGCAAGCACGAAATTTCGACATTGCATTCTCGTGAATGTTGCTCCATCAAGTTAAGTCTAGCAGCCAAGTCCGAAATAATTGATTTCAGTTCACTGTTTTCCTTTTTCAGTGAATGCGCCTCTTTATTAAAAGATGAAACTTGCGATTGAAGTTCATCATATTTCTCATTTATGAAAGTAATATTGCGAAGAATTTCGTCATTAGAAGCCTTAATCTGTCCGACCTCACTTGCTACGATAGCTCGGAGTTTCGTAGTCAATTTATTTTCTAATGATTCATACCAAGCTGGAAGTTCCGTTGATTTGATACAAGCGGCAGGAGCACTAGATGAACCTTCAGAGGTACAAACCGGTTTATTTTTAGTTCTAAGTGTAACATTGACGTCGTCCGTTTTTCGGTTACCACTCGAGTCCCGACAAGGCGTGTTTGAGTTGTCGCTTTTGGGCTTGGAACAAGAACAGGCTGGACAAATCCATGATTTTAACGCTTCCAACGTCATCTTTTTATACTTAGCTTCAGTAAAACCAACACATTCATACTTGTATTCGCGTTGACACTTCTTCTTAGAGCATTTTAGGCTTACATCCACAGACAGTGCGTCGGCACAGCATTCGCAGCGTTTCTTTACAGACTCAGCATCACGCGTTGTTGACATCTCGGAAGTTGTCCGATGGCCGGTACCACGAGACGCGTATAGTTATTACCAGTGCATGTAAATCTATTGCACACAACGATAGAAACCGGCTTATCGCTAAGCGTTCGGTGTCGTGGTACACAGGCGGGAGCGATAAGACACTCGTCGGTCAGTACTTATTATTCATAATTAATAAACACTTATAACTTCACTAACACTTAATTGATTTTTGCACAGCTTGGTTCTACATGTAGGTAGTTAGAAACACAATATATTAAAGTAAAATACAAAGCAAAAAATATACTATTTACGGTTAAAACAATTAAAACGAACAGAGCAGGCGTAAGAGGTGTTTATCGTCCCGAGCGTAGGGTAGGTACTTTAAACATTAAGCATTTTAAATACAAATTGGAGTTCGTACGTGTGAGTTAACTAAAACTGGTCATGTTTTAATAAAAAATAATACCGAAACCTAAAGAAAAAACAGGATGTAAATGGATTTTGAACACTTACCTCACGCTCCGCGTTGGTCTGGAATAGTCTGGATTGATACTAAATTTCAAAATGGTCAACGACTCGAATACGATCTGTTAAAACGCCCTCTGTGGTACGCGTTTTCCTCCAAGAAGTTCAAGAGTCTATCACTACATGGCGGGAGCAGTTGTAACTCACGTTGTTTAAAAAATAATTCGAATAAACGCAATAACCCCATAGTGGCTTTTACCCCGGTTGACCTTAGCTAGTTTGGTCTTTAATCTTACATATGCCTACCTATATGGATACATGCCCCACTATGAAAATTTTAAGAAGGATAGATGCTTCTGGTGTAGGATAGATGCCCTTTGGAATAAACTAAGTAAAAAATATAGTATTAAAATGTTTTATTTGTAATTATAATAGGCTAACAATATCGGGGTAAGTATGGACTCTTAGTAGAACATAGAAACCTATCAATAGAAATCGATTGAAAAAAGAATAAAAATTATAACAAAACATAAACAAAATAAAAAAATATACTGAGATTATATAGGGGGGATAGACGCCCCAAAGGCACGTATACCCACAAAAATCGGGGCGAGTATCCTTTTTGATACGGATAGGTGCCTTTTTATTTTTTATCTAAACTAAATACAAAAGAGCGATAATTAACACTTAGTTGTACACTTAATAAACCAGTATATTGATATTAAAAAAAAAAGAACAGAAGTTAATACTAGTTATAAAGTTACGAAACTGCAAATAGTTACGTTTTAAATTTCGAGGCGTTTTTTGCGCTCGTCGCGGAGTTTTTACACACACAACCGAGACACGTCCGTTCCTCACGGTGGCCTGCGGGGGACCCCCCTCAGGGTATGGCCCTTGCGCTCCCTATTTAGACTATTAATTCCTTGCTGCGAATTTGGGAAGTTAGGTTTTTAAAAAATAGGCGTCTATCCCTTTGCGGCATCTATCCCGGATTTACCCTAAGGGTAGTCACCCAAAGCGACACATTGCAGCGATGCCGTTGCAATGCATACATACATAAGCTCACGCCTTTATACCCAGAGTGAGGTAGGCAGAGCTACAAAATTACTAACAACTCTAAAAACTTGTTAATAATTCTATAACCACATTTTGCACAATTATGCTAAGATGTTTACCAGTGTATTAGTGACAGGTTGCAAGCCCATCGCCTTACAGTAATATACTTACACAGCCTTTATTCCCTTAGTCGTCTCTTACGGCATCCACGGGAGGACATGGAGTGGCACTATTCTTACCCGGCAACCACGCGGGGATCGTCGGGCCGTTGCAACACATTATCAAAAACCTGTCCTTTAACAGGTTGATTGACAGCCTGGTAATGTCAAAAGCAAAACATGGCTTTACCGAGCCCTGGGTCTCTATACTACTAGGTAAATACCATATTACCTTTGACGTGTTACCTTATTGTCAACGTTTTGATAGCTCAGACAGTAATGGCGGCTGAATTAGAAATCATACCATAACTCGTCAAAAGCGTTATGGTTTTACCGTGTTGGATAGAGGCCCTAGCCACATGTCTCCTATTTCACCATCTTGACAATGACATGTGACAGGTGAAAATTCGGTATACATTGCAAAGTCAACACGCTGATGGGACTGGGTTTCAAATAAGCTGCGCCATTAACACTGAAATGTCACCTGTCACCTGTCATTGTCAAGATGGTGAAATAGGGGGCAGATGGTTAATACCTCAGACATTAGCAATCTCAAGACTCCAATCCACAGACTGCATTTATTTTATGCTAGTTATTTCACTGATTGTCTTACCCTCACAACGATGCGACCACAGCAGCTTGGCAGTAGGTTGAAGTTAGATTTTCCGATGCGGAAATGCCCTAACTACCTGGTCACGATATTGTACCATAAAGGACTTTAAATGTTGAACCACCATCGATCCTTGTCGTAATGACAGCGTCAAGTGACGAGATACAAATTACATAGGAATTAATAGTTGGTTTCATGCGATAAGGCTCTGAAGTGGCTCATCAATTAACATCCGTGACGGTACGACGGCGGCAGCGATAGCAACAGCAAACAAATGTACAGAGGTGTATCAAGCATACCACACGAGACGCTGTAGCGTAAAGTCATGGCCGTAATGGCAACTTGCACCATAAAAATTATTCCTATTAAGGTCGCACCTTTACATAATAATTTTTCATGGTGCAAGTTGGAACTTGTATGAATCTCATCATCATCATCAGCCTATATTAGTCCACTGCTGGACATAGGCCTCTCCCATTGCACGCCAACGAGCACGATTCGTGGCCACTCTCATCCAGCTCTTGCCAGCCACCTTGCGAAGATCGTCACTCCACCTAGTCTGATGGCGTCCTACACTACGTGTATGAATCTGAGATTCTGAAACTCAATCTAGTGCAGGTGACATTTCAATGTATGTCGCCATTATAAGTACCTGCACACATTTGTACCTTGTCGCTGTAACATCTTTGACAGATTAGAGCAGTACTTCTAGCATGGCGTTCAAATGACAAGGCACTAAACCTTGCAGCTACGAGTAACGCCGACCATACATCGCGCAGCTTATACGAATCCCACATGTACAAACTTCATAACTTTGCCATGTATGTGTATGAATTGTCACCTGTCACCTACCATTGTCAGGATGATGAAATAGGGGGCAAGTCTGAATTTCCTTGCGGGCCTAGTATGGTTGCGTTTATCGCGTGAGAAAACGTAAATAAAGCATCCGTCACTCTCGTACTTAATATACGTGTCAGAAAGTGACGGCTGTTTAATCCACATTTTGTCACATGATAAACGTAGCCATAAAAGGCCCCCAAAGTTCAGTAATGCGATCGCTGATTTCCGAAAACGGTGACATAACTCAAACTATAAATATTAAAGACTAATTAAAGCGCCATTACGTTACAAAAATGTATTTTTACAAAATTTCAGGTTGAGATATGCCATTATGTTCGCAAATAAAGATCATGAGACGTATGGGATTAAGGAGTTAAAAAAAACTACTTTTCTATGTACAACTGAATGTGACATTTTGAAGCACACTTTAGTTAATTAACAATAGATAAATATTAATGTTAATCTAACAGATACAAGTAGGTACATAAAAGTTATTCAATCGGGTAAGTATACAATGATTACATAATTCTAATCTGCGACGAATTCGATAAGTAATTTACTGTCTACCTACAATTTACATTACAAACTCTCAAATTACACTTTTAATTGAATACATTATTATTTATTCAACTTAATTTATATTTCTATTCTCTTATACTACACTAGGCACTACTTTTTTTTCTTTTTTTTAACATGTTTTTTTTACAAATCCTGCAGCTAAATAAGTACATTAATTATGCATACATATTTTAATATTTTATGCAGTAAATACCTTACAAGTATGAGTATCTATGTCTTCAAACTAAGTCATTAATTTTTACTTTATAGTCTATTCAGAATAGGATGGGTACGGCGACACATGACAGTTTTACATTTTACGCAAAAGCCGTTTTAACCAATCCAGCTGTCAACAAATTTAAAAAATATATATTGCAAAGAAATTATTTCCAATAAATTAGATTTATCGTTTTTCGTAATATAATAATCAAGTTCCATTAAATTACGTGTTTAGGTAGTGAAAATAGGTCAATAAAATAATTACACTGCATCTTCCGATACGTGAATGGAACTATTAATAGAGATTGGCAACACATCCTGTCATCGACCGAATCGAACCGCCATATTAACAAATCGCTTCACTCGCGTCACGATTATATTGAAATAAAGAACATCTAGTGCTTTATTTAAATTTACGTGTAAATTATTGTCTTCTGACATTTATTTAATGACTGAATTCACCATTCATAATTGGTGTGCAATATAGTTTTAAGAAATAAAAAATATTGGCAAGTGCATAAAGAATCGATTATTTTCCCTTAGCAAACGTAATCGATAATCGTCAATAATCCTTTCAATTTCACAAGGCGACAACACTTTATCTGCCAAGTGTCATATGTCGCCGTACCCATCCTATCCTGAATAGACTATAGTAATAAATAGGTTCGCTATGTTTTACTTATTCTAATTAAGGAAAAAACTTACTTTTAAATTCTACACAGTATTTTTTTTGGTTTCCGTCTTTTTGCTGTTTTTTTCTCTAGGTATAAAGTTAAACAAATCATGCCTTATACTACGAAACTACGATAGAACAACACTAATATGTATTATAAACAGGATATATTTGTATTTTTGTATGTTTGTAATGAATAAACTCAAAACTACTGTGCCGATTTCAAAAATTCTTTCACCATTGGAAAGCTACATTCACCTTGAGTAACATAGGCTATGTTTTATTTTTCTACGTGGACGGAGTCGCGCGCAACAGGTAGTGTATGATATAAAAAAAATACAAGGTATTTACATCCACTTTACATTTTATAAACTTATAATACTAGTTTTTATAACTATTTAATATTTAATCACCCATAGTGAGTATTTCTGTAATAATATGCTTGTATAACTATATTAACTAGCTTAGGACTTAAAACAAATAAGCATTTAAATTATAATATGTTATTTATAAAATAGGAAACATTAGATATTGGACTACATACATTTTCTCTGTGGTAGAATTTAATTACCTAAAAAATTAAAATTAAAATTGAATTACTGCTAGGCTTCATAATGCATTGGTAGGTTATTTCGTTTTGCGCTGTTTTTAAAAAACTCTTATTTTATTATGAGGAACCATTATAGAAAACTAATTGATTTTATACCTAGATCAACTAGGTACTTGATATTGACGCTATTATACTCGTAGCACTTTTGAAGCTTTCACCTCACATTTACCATTACCAATTAAAAATAATAATTTCATGACGAAATTATTGTTTAAGATGGTCTCCTTCAACGTAACAATCGGCCTAACGACAAGACTGGTATTAATAACCAATCAGAATACGCCATTTGTTTTGAAAAATATTAGGTTATTTTTTTATCGGTGAAGACAAGTAAATTGAATGGCAAATTTAGGTGTGAAGCACACTGGTCATCATGAAAGTCAAGGCTCAAGGCAATATAAAAAAAAACAATACTAAATATCCACTCGATATAACCATTTACTATTTAATTTAATCAAACTAAAAAAGAGCGGGATAACGAATAATTTTATTGTATTGTCAATTGTTTTTTAATTTTTACTTGTGTTTTTTGGCTGTTTCCTTTTTGTAATTAAATTGTTTGTTTAGTATAATTATCCAGCGGAAGCCTGAGCACTGAGGCTCTGCCCAGCTACAAGCTGAGCTAGTTAGCGTTTTCGGCATTGGTGTAGCGCATTTTTTTTTATTGTGCCTATTTGTAATCTTGGACTATAGCCGAATAAATGTTTCATTCATTGATTGATTGATTGATTCATTCATTACTTCATTCATTTATTGATTCAACTGTTATTAACACAAAGGGCGCAAAAGGGTAAGTGGTTTAAGATTATGAAAAGAAGGTAATATTCATAAAAGGAATCCTAAAAGTTTTTTTAATAGATATAGTGATTCAAGAGGAAGATTTAATGTATAATAAACACTGTTTTATGTATGGGTGTTACAGAAAATTCACATAAACCGAAGCGAAGCGAGGGCGGGTTGCTAGTTGTAGATAAAAGACACAAAGACGATCCTTAAAAGCGAATTAAACTACGTAATAAAGCGTTTCTCACTTAAAATGATTGCTATAAATTGTCTATCTACTTTACTATCTAGAGCCCTAAAATAATTTAGAACATTCTACGCTTTTATGTACCTATGTACATGAAAGGATACCAGGTGCGGCATATTTAGTAAAACTAGCACCTTTTCATTTTATAAGCTACCCTGTTTTTCAGGCTACTCCAATAATAATATTGTAAAGCAAACCTAAACTACTATTTTAGGTTGTATGTTTTTTTGTTTTTTATTTTTTTTATTTTTTTTGTTTACTTCTGTATTTTTCACTATCTCTTAGTTGTATGATCTTAAAAGCTATATGATTTTTTAGACTTACTCTATTAGTGTATTTGATAACTTCTAAGCCACTATGTAACTAGTGTTTTTTTTTTTGTATTTTTTTGTATTTTGTGACTGATTGTTCATTAAGTACACAATAACCACAAACTGATCACTAACTATAATTGCAGGCTCATCCCGACCACTTACGAGGCATATTATATATTAAACAATTCAAATAAAATGAAAAAGAGATCTATTGGCAAACATGATTTAATTGTAACGTTATCTATTCTAACACTAGTTTCCTAACGTAACCTAACTCCCTTTATACTTAAACGCACTATAAATCTAATTTAGTTAAAGTATTCTGTGTCATTTTCTGTCAGCTGTAAATGTCAAAATGACAGATAAGGTCTTTGCATATTTTAAATCTAATTTCGCTATTCTACGTTTATAAATGAGAGGTTAACTCTAGTTATAACTAACTATTAGAAAGCACCTACTTTAAATTATTTTTTTGTTTTTTTTATGTTTTTGTATTAAATGTGATATGTATTATAGTAGTAGTAGTAGTAGCACTACTAGTAGTAGTACTACTACTAGCGGGTGGTGCGTTGCACAAGGTGTAAAGTACTCCCGGCGACGTTATGACATGTTCCTCTTCCGACCTGGAGCACCGTATCCGACTACGGTGCCCAGTTGGTTAAGGCAGAAACCGCAAGGGGGTTGTGTGTATGTGTGTCAGTGTATACACGTGTGTTAGTAGTAGTACCGGGCAGATAATCAATCCTGTGCCTCTATTCTTAGCAGTAAATCGAAATCCTATTCAACCTGTTATGGTATTGTTTCTAACTCAGCCGCCATTACGGCCGCGTAAATAAGATCTATCACCAAATTGACAATACGATATTGATTATTGACAGCAGTAAATAAGTTTTGCATTGTTTTACAGCTGTCAACATTATCAATTTTAAAACCTTTGTGGTTTTGCAATGTGTCAGGATTGATTTCTGATCTGCCTTGTACCATTACCATCATCACGAACCACCGGCTCGCCGCAGGTGGCCCCGCGTTGACTGGTTGCACTGGTAGGTTGGTAGCACCAGCGGGCGATGAGGTCGTCACATCCCTACGCCATTACATATATTATTACTATACCAAACAATTTAACAACAGACGACTTATTTATCTGGTACGTCTCATCCTCCTGACTAAATATTCCCGTAAAAGCTACGCTTTCTTCGCAGCCTATGAAATGAATATATTGAATAGCACCTACGCTGTTACTACAAATTTTTACTGGTTTTTTTTTTTTGTTTAATTTTTTTTGTAATTTTGCAATATTGCTCTCCATTTTTTTTATGAGGCTCAGTACATAGGTACCTATTATTATTGTTTTTGATTTTTTTTATTGATTTTAATACGCTGGATAGTATCTTCAATACTAAATTGGGTGTGACTTACGGTTGAAGTATATAAGATGTAATATTATGTATGAAAGTTACTATTCAAAGTAGTGCTTTTACTGAACTTTTAATAATACTTTTTTGTTTACTTTTGGGATTTTGAAGCATTGTCAGCACAACACTATATTAAGAAATGGTCAATTGAACTAACTACTTGAAAGTACTTCATTTGATATCTCATCCTGATCGTTAATACTCTCTTGCTCCAGAATTAAATTGAGAAATATTCGGCGACGCAGTTATCTTATTTGGCACGGAGATAGCGGGCCCGGGTACGATTCCCAGCAGGGGGCAGATATTTGAATTGATAAATTGTGTATTTTTTTTTACTGTTCAATAACTTAACGTTACTTATAACTTTTGACTTTTTGTTTTCTCTTACAAGCTGTGTTTTTTTTTAGACAGTCTAGAAATAAAAGTAATGTAGTTTTTCACTTATTTTTTTATCTTAGTAAATTCCCTCACCAGCTACGCAATTTTATGGACTTAATCAAGAAGTATACTAAAAACATTTGTAAGGTACTACATAAGCTATTGTTTTTTTATTTAATTTTGTATTTTATAAAGTTTTTTTTGGTTTTGTGGTTTTTTTTTATTAACTTTTATCTTATACGCTACGTTATTTTTATGAACTTACTCTAGCAGTATATTCTAAAATATCTAAGCTACTACATAAACTAATGTTTTTTTTAAATTTTGTTTTTTTTTACTTTGCTTACTACTATATATTTGTGGATTCCCTTAGACGGTACACTATTTTGATATACTTAATTAAGAAGTTTATTGGAAAACATCTAAGCTATATTCAAATATTTTTTATTTTTATGTGATTTACTATTCAAACTATTATTTTTACTGGATTTAGTGTTTTATATTTTTTTTTGTGATTTTATCGGTAAATTTAAAATACATACTTATCGAATAAATCGCAGGCTAATGTTTTAATTATGTTAAATTACTGGCCCTGAATTTCCTTACAAGTTAAATTCCATTTTTCACCTGAAGCAAAGGTTCTGACTCCACTGTGGCCAGTTGGTTAGGTTGTTATCACAAAGACAGAGGGTGTTATGTGTACGTGTGTATGGAGGTTAGGGACCAGAACCGCTAAGCGTAAAAGGGGTTTTTGATATGGTATTTAATATACTGGTTTTTACAAACCTCAAGGAGGCAATCAAACCAAACAGTTCATTCAACTAAGCGCTAACCCTATCCCATTGCCCAAAAATCTGTTACGCGGATCAAACTTAATCAAACGGTTTTCAACTGATTTTATCTCTATGCACAGGAGTTTTGACTAATTATTACATTACCTAATACTCGTAATTGATAAGACCCCCTACTTCTGCGCAAATAAAGTGGAGATCAATGGTAATGGTAAAATACCCAGTCAAAACTAAGTGCTTTAATATTACAATACCGATGTCTTATAAACTTGGTAAGCTCTATGAATACGGTTAACTAATTCAAAGGGGTTCACCCTAACGTTAAGGTAACTCAATCATAGGGTAAACACATCGATTGGGTTTCCAAATAATAGGGTAAGCCTGTCGACGGGGTTAATCAAATAAGGGGTTTTCGGTCCCTGGGAGGAAGTATGCGTGGTCGCCACTAACCATCGGCTCGCCGCAGGTGGCCCTGCGTTGACTGGCTGCACTGGTAGGTTGGTAGCACCAGCGGGCGATGAGATCGTCACGTCCCTACGCCATTATTATTATTATTATTGAAGCGACAGAGCAAGGCGCTTTTAGTTGCTAAATATATTTTAGACTAATTCTTTGGATTTTATTTTTGACATTTGGTTAACATTTCAACATTTGAAAAAAACGGATGTTAACACTAAACTTTTACAAAATAAATTAATTGTTTGGATAATGAATCAATGAAACCGGCTCATCGGCTCGTCGCAGGTGGCCCCGCGTTGACTGGTTGCACTGGTAGGTCGGTAGCACCAGCGGGCGATGAGGTCGTCACATCCCTACGCCATTTTTATTCTTATACTAAAACAACACGGCAAAATGCCTTTATTTGTCTAGCCAAAGCAAACTTGTGCTAAAATTATAAAAGGAACGTAGAAAACGGTCGAGAGGGAATATATTTTGGTAGGCATATAGGCCTAGGCCAGCCAGAAAAGATTTGTCTACGACTCGTAGCAATGGTCGTAGCGTCGCAACAAACCTGACAGCTACGACGTATGCTTACGACAGCAGAGCTGGGGGGTTATTACAACATGGCTGTGCAATTCATTTTATAGCGAGAATTATTGAATTTACGTCACTATTAAAAGTTATGTAAGGTTTTTTTGATGGATTTTGTATTTTATATTTTTTTACTTTTTTCCCTCTTTTGCCAGCACAACATTACAACGACTTACAAGAATGTTAATTTTTTATCTTAATTTATCTACGCAATTCTCACAGCCTGACATTTGAAATAAATATATTATTGAATAGCATCAAGCTTCTACTAGTAGTTTTTACTCGAATTTTTGTTTTTTTTTTGTTTTGTTTTGTAAGTGGAAAGAAGTGGTCTCTGCCTACCCCTCTGGGACACAGGCGTGGTTTAATGTAAGTATGTGTTTGTATGTACTTTTTTTGTAAATATTTTGTAATTACTATTTAGTATGTGATTTACAGTGCTGTAGTTTTATACTGTTATGCTGTGTAATTATTTTAAATAAATAAATAAATAGCTGTGTCATAAATAACCCTCCAGTTTGATAAAATTTAATCTAGCAATCGCTAAGCATACAAGATAAAAAGCAACTTATTTTTTTGTAGTTAATTAATATTTGCCTGTTGTCAGAGATAAATTTATCCCTTACTTATTTTATATCTACTTTCCTCCATTAAAAGATTAACAAGCGTTTAGTGTATTGAACTCATTCCAGAAATACATTTAATAGCATCTACGTAATTATTAAAAGTTTTGTGTTTTTTAATGGAATTTGTATTTTATACTTTTTTACTTTTTTCCGTCTTTTGCCAGCACAACATTACAACGACTTACAAGAATGTTTATTTTTTATGTTAAATATCTACGCTAATCTCAGAGCCTGACATTTGAAATCATTATAATGAATAGCATCTAAGCTAGAATAATCAAATAATAATTGTCAAATAATTTAAGTTTAGCAATAAATGGAATTAAATGTTTTAATTAATAGGTACATAATAATGTATAGTCGTCCACTCGCATTTTGCTGTGACCTTGCACGGCGTCTCATGTATTCCTTTGTATTTTGTTCCATCTAATGTTTTACGTAATGTGACAAGCAATAATTATTTTCACTTTTACTTTAAGCTTCTACTACTAATTTTTACTGGATGTTTTAATTTTTTGTCTCATTTTCCAATTTCTTTGCTTTGCAATAATACTACTAAAATGCTGTCTTTCCACTTTTCTTGATGAGGCTCGTAGACCTATAATTTTTATTTTGTATATTTTCTTTTTAATTCACTGGTAGAAGTACATGACTTATAGATATAATATGTCAGCTGCTATTAAAGGTAGTAATTTATAGAACTAATTATTCAAAAAAATATGCATTTGTGGTTTTGAAGCATTGTCAGCACTATATAAAATAATATGATACGTGTTTTATACAAGCCTTGTTTGTTTTATTTTTCTGTAATTATTATTTTGTGATAAACAGGCGTGATTTAATGTATGTATGTATGTTTTATTATTTTTGGTAGCATCTAAGCTTTTGATAATGTCTACGCTTTTACTGTTTTATTTCGATATTGTCGCAATTTTCAACAGTCATAACTTTTATTTTGGTAAAATATTAATTTTAGTAATTATATGATTCTAATCAATCAAGCAAACTTGAAGTTGTAAAGTGGCCATATTAAAAGTGAAGCTGCCTGTTTTGCTTTGAATTGTATCTTTCTTACGTGTTTAATTTTTTATTTATATTAAGAAATGGTCAATTTAACTATTTACTTAAAACAACTTCAACTGATATGTCATCCTACTCATACATTCTCTTACAAGGTACGCTATTTATACAGACTTGCTCTAGCATTAAGTTGCGAAATATTCGCCGGCGCTGTTATCCTAGTTAGTAGTGACCCTGCTTACAAAGCTACCGGTCCCGGGTTCGAATCCCTACCAGTCAGGGCAAATATTTTTGTGATGAGTCCGAGTATTTGTTTCTGAGTTTTGTAAGTTCTCTAGGTTACAATATTTACCGTTGCCTAGTACAGTCACGAGCGTTATTTTGGGACCCATTTCAAGAAAAATATGCTTGAAGTCGTCAATGTCATTAGAGATGTCGTCATTTGTAACTTTTAGGAAACTCAACCTTATATAAAAAAATAAAATAAAAAAAAATGTTGCAGAATGTCATATTGACTTTGGACCTAAGGTGGGTACCAAATTAAATCTCGTTACTGTACAAGCCCTGAGCTTAGATTGGGTCTAGGTTTTTCTAAGGTTGTTCCCGTTATCTATTTATCTGAGTTATTTTCTAAAGTGTTTTTAAAATAGTTTTTTTTTACTCATCATTAACTTAACTTTACTTACAACGTTGAACTTTTGGAACTCCCTTAGGGTCTCCCCAGACCTATCGACGCAGAATCGGCTTGAGCCGACAAAAATAAGTTTTATGTCCACGCAATAAGATCGAAAACGAAGTCGTTCCGTTCGCAACGCCGAGCCGGGCCGAGCCGAGCCGAGCGATACCATTTTCACTCTTACTGCACTGACATAATTTTTTTTCTTAACGGCCCAAGCCGATTCCTCGTCGATAGGTCTGGGGAGACCCTTAGAATGTATGCTATTTTTATAGATTGTGTCTAGAAGTATGTTTAAAAATATCTAAGCTACTATTATTAACTAATGTTGTTATTCTGAATTTTGTTTTTATTTTTTTTTATTTAATTTAATATTTTTTTACTAAATTTTTATTGTTATTTTAGTAAATTCCCTTACAAGCTACGTTTTTTATGGGCTTACTCTAGAAGTAATATGAGAAAATATTTAGGATAGTAAAGTACAAAAACTAGTGTTATTTTTTTGATTTTGTAATTTGTTATTTTTTTTTCATTTGTGTGTTTTTTCTACTTTACTAACAAATTTTACCTTAGTGAATTCCTTTCACGCTACGTTATTTTAATGAACTTACGCTAGAAGTATATAAGAAAATATCTAAGCTAGTACAACAGCTAGTGTTTTTTAATTTGATTTTGAATTTTATATAGTTTTTTTTTCTTTTTGTGTTTTTTTACTATGCTTACAACATTTATCTAAATGAATCCCTTACACGGTGCGCTATTTTTATAGACTTACTCTAGAAATATATTAGAAAATTTATAAGCTAGTACAAAAGCTTATGCTTTTTATTTGATTTTGTATTTTATGAAGTTTTTTTTCAGTTTTGTGATTTTTTACTTTACATGCAACTTTTATCTTAGTGAATACCTTTCACGCTACGCTATTTTTATGGACTTACTCTAGAAGTTTATAAGGAAATATCTAAGCTAGTACAAAACGTAGTGTTTTTGTATTCGATTTTGTATGTAAAACACCCAAGACTCAGAAAAAATACTCGCGCTCATCAACTCGTAAACGTTTGCCCGTACCGGGGGTCGAGCCCGGGAGCCCTGGCTTCGTAGGCCGGGTCACTATCGACTAAATTAGCACGTCGTCAAAATTAAGTCTGTACATTTATAATATATCGGCTCACACGCAAACTTTTGCTTGATCTTGTAAGAGTTGTTCCATTTTGATGCCTCTTGTTTTTATCTTGTTAAATTCTTGGCCATAAGTTTACTAAGAAGGTAACACTTTTTTTTACCTGGAGCACAGGTTTCGACTCTCCTGTGGTTAGGAAGGTAGATAGCGGATATTTTGTATAATAATATGTGTGTGTGGAGGTAGTGTGTGCGGTCGCCACCCACCATCGGCTCGCCGCAGGTGGCCCTGCGTTGACTGGTTGCGCTGGTAGGTTGGTAGCACCAGCGGGCGATGAGGTCGTCACATCCCTACGCCATTATTTTTACTACACCACTTATTTACAGCGCTGACTTTTGCTATTAAGCGTTTTTTGTCTTATTATCACTTTTTGTCTTTTTCGTCTTATTTAAAGTTTTTTTTTAAATGATTACTTAAAAGGGTCATTTTAGTTTACAGTTAAATACACGAGAAACAAGAAAGTATTAAGTATTTGTAATAAAACGAATTCACATGAAAAGGCATATTTATTTTTATTTATGACATGTATTTTTTAACAATACGCTTCCACTTAATTGTAAACCTGTTTTCTTAATACTTCCTTTTTCTATTTTGCCATTTCGCCAATTAAAGTTTAGGGTGAAATAAAGGTGTAGGTAATGACTAATGATCGTAACAAGATTTCTATGGTTGGTATAATAAATCGAGGACAAAAAGGTACGCCCACGACATGTAGCATGGGTCGAAGTTTGCTACGCATCAGCAGCTACGGCGTAGGCCCCGATGTCACTCAAGTATAAAACAGTGTTTACAATAGAAACACACGTAAAGGCTTTTAAAAATATTCAAATTGCACACCGTTTTTTAATTTTAATCTATAGAAATGCTCAATTTAACCAATTACTTCATTTGTTATGATATGTCATCCCAACCATTAAGTCGAATACTTATTGACTGAAGTAAGTATTTTTAAAAACTAAGTTTAAAAGTACATTGGAATACATTTAAGCAATATTATTTAAAGTTGTTTATTTACATGTTTTAGGGTTCCGTACAAAAAACTAAAAATTGAACCCTTATACGGTACCTCGTGCATCTGTCTGTCTGTCTGTCTGTCACAGCCAATTTGCTCCAAAACTACTAGATCGATTGAGTTGAAATTCGGTACATATATGTGAATGGATGACCCAAACACAGATGTTCAAAGTAAATATATATTTTTTTAATAAGGGTAAGTTTTGTGCGACAAATTAAGAGGTAAAAAAAATTTTGCAAACCTTACTGTGTCACATATCAAACGAAAGGACTCGTTACCATAAATAGTTTTGTCTTATTATTTTAAAATAAATAATTTCCCCCTCTGATCTCCGAAACTACTGAAACTAACATTTTGAACAAACTTCCATGTAGATTACAGAAAAACATATAAGAATTCGATCACCAAAAATATTACGTATGAACGGTACGGAACCCTTTCCATGCAAGTTCAATTCACAATTGGCCGGTGTTTTACTTAAACTTTTAACTAACGTACAAAGTTCCCTTCTAGTTAAAAAAGGTACGCTAATTTTATGTTCTTACCCTCTTGTTCAGTTACGCATTATGCACCATTTTGTTCAACTATTATTTGTCATATTCTCGTGTAATTAACAATAATAAAATTCTTTAGCATACTTTATTGATCTTTCATGAAGGAAGTAACTCTAGAAGTATTGTTTTAGCCACCGGCTCGCCGCAGGTGGCCCCGCGTTGACTGGTTGCACTGGTAGGTCGGTAGCTATTCTCACATCCTGACATTTGAAATAGATATAATGAATAGCATCTAAGCTAGAATAATCAAATAATAATTGTCAAATAATTTAAGTTTAGCAATAAATGGAATTTAATGTATATTTAATTCATAAGTATAGAATAATTTATACTCGTAGTCGTCCTCTCGCATTTTACTGTGCCCTTACAGGGCGTCACATGTAAACCTCTGTATTTTGTTCCATCTGTTGTTTTATGTAATGACACGCAATAAAAATTTTACTTTGATTTTTACTTTGATTTTATGCTTAAACTTTTAATTATTATTGTTTTACTTTTGTGTCATTTTCCATTTTCTTAGCTACTAAAATGCTGTCTTTCCACTTTTTTGATGAGGCTCTTACACATGTAATTTTATTTGGTATATTTTGTTTTACAATGGGACCAAAGACAGATCTTTTGTTCCATCTAATGTTTTATGTAATGTGACACGCAATGGTCAGGGGTACTCCTCTCTATTGATCTGTCCGATCATAGAATCAGGATACATCGGGTATGCGACCCCGAACCTCCCTAGCTACTACAGTGCCTACCCACTTCCCTTCCGCAACTGTAGTATCCCCCTTTTTTCCCCTAAATCCATCCAAATACCAGTTTCCTTTTATTCATCCCCTAGTCCTTTTCCCGTTATTTTTTTTTTTCCTTTCCCTTTCCCTATCCGAAGAACGAGTGGAAGTTATCATCATGATACGGGGGTTAAATAATACATTACCCCAGGAGGGTACCGGCTTAGCTGGAGAATCCGTCCCTGAGTACCTTTGCTCAGGCTGCCCCATCGTATCTGGGGGGGGCAAAATTCCCGATGGCGACGTGCTTTGCCACACGTCACGTCTTGTCTCCCAATATTCAAAAGGCAAACAGCGGGTTGGGGAATGCCAGTTCGCAACGTTGAATGTTTGCGGAGGTGTGGATAGCAAGATTGAGGAAATTTATGAGTTGATGGATGAAAGAAGAATTGATGTACTAGGTGTGAGTGAAACAAAGAAGAAAGGATGTACAACTACCGCTCATGATAAATATTATGGGTACTGGTCCGGAGTTGCGCACTCGGAGAGAGGTAGTCAGGGAGTGGGAGTTATTTTGTCAGAACGAATGAATTTATGCGTGAAAGGGTATGAATGTGTTAGCCCTAGAATCCTATGGATTAGACTGAAAATTGGCTTGACCAAAATTTTTGTCCTCTGCGTGTATGCTCCGGATATGTCTAAGCCGCAGAAAGTTAGAGAGGAGTTCTGGGATAGTGTGAGGGAACAATTAGATAATTGTGGTGAGAATGAGAGGATAATTATGTTAGGTGATTTTAATGGCTGGGTGGGGGTTTCTCGTGATGGATATGAGAAGGTATTAGGAAAGTTCGGAGATGAGAGAGTGAATGAGAATGGTGAAAGTTTGTTAAGTATATGTTTGGAGAAAATGCTTGTGGTGACTAACACAATGTTTCGTCACAAACGCATTCATACGTATACATGGCAGAGGCAATCAGATAGAAGTATGATAGATTTTGTTATAGTTGATAATCGTCTGAGAGTGAAAGTAAAAGATACGAGGGTATATCGGGGTGCTGATGTCGGTACTGATCACTTTCTAGTAGTGACAAGAATAGCTGGACTGCAAAACAAATGGCGGCATCACGCACGTATACCCATAACAGGAACAGAAAGAGTAAAAGTTGAAAGACTGAAAGAAGAGAATGTCGGTGATGGGTATCGGAAATTACTGAATGATAGATTTAGGCATGTTTTCGAAGAGGAATGTAATGATATAGAAGAATTTTGGACAAACTTTAAAAATGGCGTGATTGAAACCGCAACTGATGTATGTGGTGTCAGTAAGAGGAGGAATGGTAAGAAGATTAGGAATGAGTGGTGGGATGATGAAGTGAAGAAAGTGGTGACGCAAAAGAAGAAAGTATGAAATGATCTGTTAGCTACTAGAGCTAACAAAAGAATTCAAGGTGATTTGAACAACAGTATCGAAAGAACAATAAAGGAGAAGTATGTTTTGTTAAAAAAGAAAGTTAAAGATGTAGTTAACCGAAAGAAAGAAGAACGTAAGGGCAAGTATGATCGGGATTTCTGCTCGAACTTTCGAGACAATGTAAAGTTATTCTGGCATTTAGTCAGAACAGCTCGAGGCAAAGCAGGAGAGTCGAAAATAGGTGTGATAAGGGATTCAAATGGGGATATTATTAGAGATGATGTGAAAATGTTGAATCAGTGGAAGGGATATTTTGAGAGTTTGTTTGAGCAGAGTGGAGGTAATGGAAGTAGTTATGTTGGTGAAGAAATATTTTGTGACAGTGGTATTAGTGTGGAAGAGATAATGAATGCGATAAAGAGTATGAAAGTTGGTAAAGCTGCTGGGTATGATAAGATATCTGCTGAAATGATCAAACAGGGTGGAGGCGTTGTAGCAAGCCTGCTGTTCCTCCTATTTAACTTGTGCTGGCGGGCCGGTCGAGTTCCAGGCGACTGGGGAAAGGCCGTGATTATGCCTCTGTATAAAGGTAAAGGATCACAGCAGGAATGCAAAAGTTATCGCGGTATAAGCCTCCTGAGTATCGTAGGCAAATTGTATGCAAAGGTATTGATTGAAAGGGTGATGTTAGCAACGAAAAGTAAGATTTGGGATGTGCAAGCGGGATTTCGAAAGGGGATGGGATGTGTGGATCAAGTCTTCTCCTTAAGGTGCATAGTCGAGAAAGCCATAGCCAAACATCAAAAGGTTTTCTGTGCCTTTATTGACTTAGAGAAGGCGTATGACAGAGTGGTGAGGGATGAACTATGGATAACTCTTTCCGCGTATGGGGTGGACAGTATTCTGATACGGGCTCTCAAATCATTATATGATGACTCGAGTGCCTGTGTCAGGATAAATGGGACGTATACGGACTGGTTTAGCATCGATCGTGGTGTTCGACAGGGCTGTGTAGCGTCTCCTTGGCTGTTCAACCTATTCATGGACAGTTGTTTGTCAGATCTGAGAGAGTATGATTGTGGAATAAGGATGAATGAGTCAGTTTTTAAAACTTTGTTGTATGCTGATGATCAAGTTCTCCTTGCATCATCGGCGGACTACTTACAACAAATGGCAACTCTGATGAATGAGGCGTTTAAAAGGAAAGGTATGAAAGTGAATGTTAAAAAGACGAAAGTGATGGTTGTGGAGAGGGATGAAACTGTTACAGAATGTGAAATAATGATTGGAGATGAAAAAGTGGATCAAGTGGATGAATTTGTGTATTTAGGTTCTTTGTTTACGAGAGATGGGAAATGTGACGCGGATATTGAAAGAAGAGTAAAAGCGGGAAATATGATCAATGGGGCGTTACACTCAATCTTGGCAAACAAGGTCATATCGAGCAAAGCTCGCCTTGCCATTGTTCAGGGAGTATTGACGCCAACATTGATGTATGGTAGTGAATCTTGGGTATGGCAGAAGAAGAACGAAAGTAGGATTAATGCAGTTGAAATGAGAGCTCTAAGAAGTATGTGTGGAGTTAGAATGATAGATAGAGTAAGAAATAGCGAGATTCGAGAACGATGTGGATTGAAAGAAGATGTAGTGACTAAAATCGAAAAGGGTATGCTAAGGTGGTTTGGTCATTTAGAAAGGATGGATGAAAAAAGAGTTACGAAAGAGATATGGCGAGTGAGAATGAGCGGAGATGTCCGTAGGGGACGACCTAGACGGACCTACAGTGATCAGATTCGCGATGTACTGATTAAGGGCCAAATCAAAAGCACCCGAAACCGCCGTACGTGCATGAAGAGATTGATGAATGTAGAGGAAGCGAAAATTGTGTGTTTAGATCGGTGCACCTGGCGTTCCATAATCTCTGCCTACCCTATTGGGAGACAGGCGTGAAGGTATGTATGTATGTATGTATGTAATAAAAATTTGACTTTGATTTTGACTTTGACTTTAAGCTTATACTTTTAATTACTACTGTTTTATTTTGGTCTCATTTTTCAATTTCTTAGCTTTGCAATAATACTACCTACTAAAATGCTGTCTTTCCACTTTTTTTGATGGGGATGACATGTAATTTTATTTTGTATATTTTGTTTTTCATTCACTGGTTTACGGTAAATGTATATGACTTGTATATATAATATGTCAGCTGCTATTAAACGTAGTAATTTATTGAACTAATTATTCAAAAAAATATGCATTTGTGGTTTTGAAGCATTGTCAGCACTATAAAAATATGATAGGTGTTTTATACAAGCCTTGTTTGTTTTATTTATAGGTAAATATTATTTTGTGATAAACAGACGCCATTTAATGTATGTGTGTATGTATTATTATTTGAGGTTACTACCTCAAACACACATTATCAAAGTAAAACAGTAAAATCAAAGACAAAAGCTTAGATACTTCTAAGCTTTTGTCTTTGATTTTACTGTTTTACTTTGATAATGTCTACGATTATAAGGGTTTCATCGCAATTTTCAACAATAAGAATTTTAATTTTGGTTAAATATTAATTTTAGTAGAGATATTTTTTTAGATAGATACTCGTAATTACATTATTCTAATCAATAAGCAAACTTGAAGTTGCGAAGTGGCCTTATTAAAAGTGAAACTGCCTGTTTTGCTTTAAATCAAAACTTTCTTACTGGTATGATTTATTATTTGTATAAAGAAATAGTCAATTTAACTTTCTACTTAAGTAAATCAACTTCATTTGATAAGTCATCCTCATCGCTTATTCTCTTACAAGGTATGCTATTTATACAGACTTGCTCTAGCATTAAGTTGCGAAATATTCGACGGCGTTGTTATCCTAGTTAGTAGTGACCCTGCTTACAAAGCTACCGGTCCCGGGTTCGAATCCCTACCAGTCAGGGCAAATATTTTTGTGATGAGTCCGAGTATTTGTTTCTGAGTTTTGTAAGTTCTCTAGGTTACAATATTTACCGTTGCCTAGTACAGTCACGAACGTTATTTTGGGACCCATTTCAAGAAAAATATGCTTGAAGTCGTCAATGTCATTAGAGATGTCAAGTCATTTGTAACTTTTAGGAAACTCAACCTTATTGTTGAAGAATGTCATATTGACTTTGGACCTAAGGTGGGTACCAAATTAAATCTCGTTACTGTTTAATCCTAGGTTGGGTCTAGGTTTTTGGAAGGTTGTTCTCGATATTTATTTATTTGAGCTACTTTTTCCACAAGTGTTTTTAAAATTGTTTTGTTTTGTTTATACTTTTCACTAACTTAACTTTACTTAAAACTTTGAACTTTTTGAACTCTCTTAGAAGCAATGCTATTTTTCTAGATTGTGTCTAGATGCATGTTTGAAAATATCTAAGCTACTATATTAACTAATGTTGTTTTTCTTAATTTAGTTTTTTATAATTTTTATTTTATTTTATATTTTTTACAAAAATTTTACTTATAATTGTTATCTTAGTAAATTCCCTTACAAGCTACATTTTTTATTGGGCTTACTCTAGAAGTATATAAGAAACTATCAAGGACAGTTAAGTAAAAATACTATGGTCCGACTTTTAATTCACTGCAGTAAAATGACACAGCCAAATGTCATTCTGAGAAATAATGATACCAGATTTATTTAAATAGTGCTTGACACGTTCACCTAACGAATGATTTGATCAAAGAACGAACTAAATATTTTATGAGCATTATATAGGTACTTAGCTAAGTAGATTATTTTATTACATTACTAGCGACCCGCCCTCGCTTCGCTTCGGTTTATTTGAGTTTTCTATAACACACGTACATAAAACTAAATTTATTATACATAAAAACCTTCCTCTTGAATCACTCTATCTACTAAAAAACACCGCATCAAAAACCGTTGCGTAGTTTTAAAGATCTAAGCATACATAGGGACAGACAGCGGGAAGCGACTTTGTTTTATACTATGTAGTGAAGCTGATCAAATTGCTTGCTTGCGTGATATTTGTAAAATTTAAGGAACCAACGGCATGTTGTTTAGTTACGTAATGGTTTGAATAAACCAAATATTAAATAAACCGGATAAAAAAGGTCACTGGTAAACGGATAGTCAGTCTAACCATTACCACGACGCAAAAGGCTCGAAACGGCGGGAGCAGTAATTAAATAATATACGCGTTTCTATCCCGTAAATATTTGTTTTGTTCAATGCATAACGGGCACGGAAGTTTGCAAAAATAAGTCATTTTGAAACCCTCCTAAATATTAATAGTATTAATGTAGTGGAAATAACTCGAATGAACTACAATACATTGTTAATTTTTTCATTCATTCATTAGGCAACATCACTATTTTTTATACACCAAAAACTGACAACACTGAAGCTGTCATTCTACTGCACTGAATTAAAAGTCGGACCATAGTGTTTTTATTTTTATTTAGTATTTTGTATTTTTTTCAGTTGTTTTTGTTTTTAATTTGTTTACAAATTTTATCTTATTGAATTCCATACACGCTACGTTATTTTAATGGACTTAGCTAGAAGTATATTAGAACATATCTAAGCTAGTACAAAAGCTTGTTTTTTATTTGCTTTGTATTTTTGTTGTTTTTTTTCAGGTTTTCTTTTTTTGTTTACAACTTTAAATTTAGTGAATCTCTTACACGCTACGCTATTTTATGGACTTACACTAGAAGTTTATTAGGAAATATCTAAGCTAGTACAAAAGCTAGTGTTTTTTAATTAGATTTTGAGTTTTATATAGTTTTTTTGTCTTTTTTGTTTTTTTTACTTTTCTTACAACTTTTATCTATATTAGTCCCTTACACACTACCCTATTTTAATGGACTTGGCCTTGAAGCATATTCGAAAATATCTAAGCTAGTAGAAAAACTTACGTTTTTTATTTGATTTTGTATTTAATGTGGGTTTTTTTTTCGTTTATGTGAGGTTTTACTTTGTTTACAACTTTTAATTTAGTCAATCTCTTACATGCTACGCTATTTTTATGGACTAACGCTAGAAGTATATCAAAAAATATCTAAGCTAGTACAAATGCTACCTTTTTTTAATTTGATTTTGAATTTTATATCTTTTTTTTGAGTTTTTTGTGTTATGTTACATTGCTTACAACTTTTATCTAAATTAATCGCTTACATGCTACGCTATTTTTATGGACTTACTCTAGAAATATATTAGATAATATATAAGCTATTAAAAAAGCTTGTATTTTTTTATTTTGTATTTTGTATTTCTTTTCAGTTGTTTTTTTTTTACTTTGCTTACAAATTTTATCTTAGTGAATTCCTTACACGCTCCGTTATTTAAATGGACTTAGCTAGAAGTATATTAGAATATATCTAAGCTAGTACAAAAGCTTATGTTTTTTATTTGTTTTTGTATTTTCGTATTTTTTTTTTTAGATTTCTTTTTTCTTTTTTTCTTACTAACTTTTAATTAAGTAAATCTCTTACACGCTAAGCTATTTTATGGACTTACGATAAAAGTTTATTAGAAAATATCTAAAGCTAGTGTTTTTTTATTTGATTTTAAATTTTATATCTTTTTTTGGGGTTTTTGTGTTTTATTACTTTAATTTCAACTTTTATCTTAGTGAATCCCTTACACGCTACCCTATTTCTATGGACTTACTCTAGAAGTAAATAAGAAAATATCTAAGCTAGTACAAAACGTAGTGTTTTTGTAATAGAACTTGTATGTAAAACACCCAAGGCTCAAAAAAAATACTCCTGCTCATCACGCAAATATTTGCCCGTACCGGGGATCGAGCCCGGGACTGCTGGCTTCGTAGGTCAGGTCACTATCTACTAGTTTACTACGTTGTTCAATTTAAGTCTGTACATTTATAACATATCGACTAACACGCAAACTTCTTGCATTATCTTGTTAGAGATGTTCCATTTTTAGACCTCCTGTTTTATTCACGTTAAATTCCTGGCCATAAATTTACTCAGAAGTAAAACTTATTTTTTACCTGCAGCACAGGTTTCGACTTCACTGTGGTTAGGGAGGTAGATAGTGGATATTTTGTATATGTGCGTTTGGAGGTAGTGTCCGCGGTCGCCACTGGCCATCGGCTCGCAGCAGGTGGCCCTGCGTTGACTGGTTGCGCTGATAGGTTGGTAGCACCAGCGGGCGATGAGGTCGTCACATCCCTACGCCATTATTTCTGCTATACCATTTATTTACAGTGCTGACTTTGCTATTAAGCGTTTATGCGTAACAGGGTTGCTTTAGAAGTCAATTGGAAAATATCTATTCTACTATTTAAATTTCAACAGTTAATAACTGGGTGTAGTGCTTTGTTTTTTGCTTTTTTTTATATCGTTTTTATTTTGTGATCACGTTTGTTCTACAAAGACTAATACGCAGGTTTCTTACTTTGCATCTTATTTTTGAGTTAAGACGTCTAGTCGTGCTTGTTCTATTTTTAGGCATTTTATATTATGCATGTGGAATTCCTGTCTATGACTTTTCCTACAAGAAAGACCATTTCTAACCTGGAGCACAGGTTTTGACTCCACTGTGGTCGTTTGGTTAAGATGGAAGCTTAGAGACATGTGTTATGAGTATGTGTGAGTGGCGGTAGTGCGCGGTGGCCCTGCGTTGACTGGTTGCACTGGTAGGTTGGTAGCACCAGCGGGCGATGGGGTCGTCACGTCCCTACGCCTTTATCATTATTATTATTGAAACTACTAAGTAACGCGCTTTTAGTTGCTTAATATATTTTTAACTAATTCTTTGAATTTTATCTTTGAAATTCGTTTTACATTTTAATATTTGAAAAAACGGATATTAACAGTAAAATTTTACAAAAAAAATGTATTAATTCGTATAATTAATCGTAACAAAAGGAGAATAGACAGTTTACATAGTTTTTAGGTTTTTTGATCACTTTTTGTCTTTTTCGTCTCATTTAATGTTTATTTTTAAATGTTTATTTAAAAACTTAATTTTAATTTGTAGTTCAATAAACGAGACACAAGAAAGTATTTAAGACTGCGCCGAGCAAACGCCGAGCGTCCAGTGGCGCCCTCATGACTATTATTGGGTTGTCTAATTAACTAAAGAATTTCCTTGGAACCAAACAAAATGTGTTTGTAGCGCAAGTATAAACACAATTTATGGGATACGTAACAAACTTTAATAACAATTACCCTTTGAGTAGTCAGCTTAACGGGAAAAGGTGGCCACTTTTTTCGTTAAGTTAATAACTGGAAGGTGAATTGTTATTAAACTATATGATATACCCTATAAGTTGTGTTTTCATTAATAGTACAAACAAATTTCGTCCAATTTCAAGAAAATAATTTAGTTTATTAGAAAACACAATAAAAGTAATGAGGGCGCCACTGTACATCCGGTGTACGCTCGGCGTAGTCTTAAGTTTTTGTAATAAAACGAATTCACATGAAAAACATATTTATATTTATTAATGTATTTTCTAACAATACGCTTTCACTTAATTGTAAACCTGTTTTCTTAATACTGCCTTTTTCTATTTTGCTATTTCGCTAATTAAAGTTGAGGGTAAAATAAAGGTGTAGGTAATGACTAATGATCGTAACAAGATTTCTATGCTAGGTATAATAGATCGAGGACAAAAAGGTACACAAAATGTAGCATGGGTCGTAGTTTGCCACGCATCAGACAACTACGGCGTAGGCCCCGATGTCACGCAAGTATAACACAGTGTTTACAAAAGAAACACACGTAATGACTATTGAAAAAATTCAAATCGCACACTTTATTTTATTTTTAATCTATAGAAATGATCAATTTAACTAATTACTTCATTTGATATGATATGTCGTCCTAACCATTAAGTGGAATACTTATACACTGAAGTAAGGATTTTTAAAAACTTACTTATAAGTATATGGGAATACATGTAAGCAATATTATTTAAAATAGTTTTTTTATATAATTTAGGGTTGCGTAAAAAAACTAAAAATTGCATCTGTCTGTCCGTCTAAAAGAAAAGATAAAATAAAATGATTTTATTCACGAAAGAAGACGGAAATTTGTCTCCCTCCCCTCTGATCTCCGAAACTACTGAAACTAACATTTTCAACAAAATACAAAATATAGTTCATTGCTTGTACATTACAAAAAAACCTATAAGAATTCGATCAACAAAAATATTACGTATGAACGGTACGGAACCCTTTCCATGCAAGTCCGGTTTCCATCAAAGGCCGGTTTTTTACTTATACTTTTAACTAACGTACAGTGTTCCCTTCTAGTTAAAAAAGGTACGCTAATTTTATGTTCTTACCCTCTTGTTCATTTACGTATTATGCACCATTTGTTCAACTATTATTTGTCATATTCTCATGTCATTAACAATAATAAAATTTGTAAGCATACTTTATGGATCTTTCACGAAGAAAGTAACTCTAGAAGTATTGTTTTAGCCACCGGCTCGCCGCAGGTGGCCCCGCGTTGACTGGTTGCACTGGTAGGTCGGTAGCACCAGCGGGCGATGAGGTCGTCACATCCCTACGCCATTGTTATTATTATACTGAAGCAACAAAACAAATGTCTTTTGTTTGCAAATGAGTGATGTATATGAATATGTAGGAGGGCTATTGTTCAAATGTCTTTCGTTTAATATTCACTTTTTTTTTTTAAAGACCTGCACTTGATACATTTATTATTTCATTCATTTAATCAAGAAAGCCAAGTCTGCAGTCCAGCCAAAACAACCTTGCGCTAAAACTATAAGAGGAACGTAGAAAACGGTGGAAAAGGAATATTTTTTCTGGCCTAGGCCAGCCAGAAAAGATTTGTTTACGACTCGTAGCAATGGTCGTAGCGTCGCAACGAACCCGACAGCTACGACGTACGCCTACGACAGCAGAGCTGGGGGGTGATTATGACATGGCTATGCAATTCAGTTTATAGCGAGAGTTAAGTAGCTCTGTCCTTTTCTCGCAGCGCCAACTGAACTGCTTAGCTATGTTATAATAACCCCCCAGTACGATAAAATCAAATTGAGCAATCGCTAAGCATCCAAGATAAAAAACAAAACTTTTTTTTTTGTAGTTAATGAATATTTGTCAGAGATAAATTCATACCTTATTTATGTTATACGAGTATCTACTTTCCTCCATTAAAATACTGACAAGCGACGTAAGTTTATTGAACTCATTCCAGAAATACATTTAATAGCATAAATTATTGAATCTACGTCACTATTACGAGTTTTGTAGTGTTTTTTTGTATTTGCTATTTTTACTTTTTCTTTTTTTTGTGAGCAAAATATTATAACGACTTACAAGAATGTTAATTTTGTATGTTTCGTTTCTACGCTATTCTCACATCCTGACATTTGAAATAAATTATAATGATTAGCGTCTAAGCTAGAATAATCAAATAACCATTGTCAAATAATTTAAGTCTAACAATAAATGGAATTTAATGTAGTTTAATTCATAGGTATAGAATAATTTATACTAACTCGTCCTCCCGCATTTTGCTATGCCCTTACAGGGCGTCACATCTGTATTTTGTTCTATCTGTTGTTTTATATAATGTGACACGCAATAAATATTTTGACTTTGATTTTGACTTTAGTTTTAAGCTACTTTTAATTTTTACTGTTTTATTTTTGTCTCATTTTCAATTTTTTTAGCTTTGCAATAATTTTACTAAAATGTTGTCTTTCCACTTTTTTTTGATGAGGTTCTTAGACATGTAATTTTACTTTGAATATTTTTTTTTAATTCACTGGTTTATGGTAGAAGTACATGACTTGTAAATATAATATATAAGCTGCTATTAAAGGTAGTAATTTATGTAAAGTTAATTCAAAAAAATATTCAGTTGTGCTTTTGAAGCATTGTCAGCTCTATATATATGAGCGAAAGAAATTTTTCAAGATCGTAGCAAATGGAAAGAAGTGGTCTCTGCCTACCCCTCTGGGAAACAGGCGTGATTAAATGTATGTGTGTATGTAAATAAATATGATAGGTGTTTTATACAAGCCTTCTTAATTTTTCTGTTATTATTATTTTGTGATAAACAGGCGTCATTTAATGTATTTATGTATGTTTGTTATCCCTAGTAAGGTTGTCTGGAAGAGATCGCTAATCAGCGATAAGACCGCCTGTTGTTTACCTGTGTTGTTTTTAATAATGCTGTATCTCTGTAATGTTATTGTTTGGTGTACAATAAAGTGTTTTGTATTGTATTGTATGTATTATTATTTGAGGTAGCATCTAAGCTTTGGTCTACGATTTTACTGTTTTATTTGATAATGTTAAAAGGGTTTTATCGGAATTTTCAACAGTAATACCTTTTATTTTGGTTAAAATATTAATTTTAGTAGACATATCTTTTAGATAGGCACTCGTAATTATATGATTTTAATCAATAAGCAAACTTGAAGTCGCGATATTAAAAGTGCAGCTGCCTGTTTTGCTTTAAATTGTATCTTTCTTACGACTTTAAATTTTTATTTATATTAAGAAATGGTCAATATAACTATCTACTTAATACAACTTCAACTGATATGTCATCCTACTCATACATTCTCTTACAAGGTACGCTATTTATACAGACTTGCTCTAGCATTAAGTTGCGAAATATTCGACGGCGCTGTTACCCTACTTAGTAGTGACCATGCTTACAAAGCTAGCGGTCCCAGGTTCGAATCCCTACCAGTCAGGGCAAATATTTTTGTGATGAGTCCGAGTATTTGTTTCTGAGTTTTGTAAGTTCTCTAGGTTACAATATTTACCGTTGCCTAGTACAGTCACGAGCGTTATTTTGGGACCCATTTCAAGAAAAATATGCTTGAAGTCGTCAATGTCATTAGAGATGTCAAGTCATTTGTAACTTTTAGGAAACTCAATCTTATTGTTGCAGAATGTCATATTGACTTTGGACCTAAGGTGGGTACCAAATTAAATCTCGTTACTTTACAAGCCCTGAGCTTAGATTGGGGCTAGGTTTTTCTAAGGTTGTTCCCGTTATCTATTTATCTGAGTTATTTTCTAAAGTAGTGTTTTTAAAATAGTTTTTTGTTACTTATCACTAACTTAACTTTACTTACAACGTTGAACTTTTGGAACTCCCTTAGAATGTATGCTATTTTTATAGATTGTTTCTAAAAGTATGTTTGAAAATAATTAAGCTACTATATTAACAAATGTTGTTATTCTTAATTTTGTTTTCTTTTTTTAAGTTTTTTTTTTTTTACTCAATTTTTATTTTTATTTTAGTAAATTCCCTTACAAGCTACGTTTTTTATGGGCTTACTCTAGAAGTAAATGATAAAATATTTCGAATAGTAAAGAACAAAAACTAGTGTTCTTTTTTTTTATTTTGTATTTTGTTATTTTTTTTTTCATTTGTGTTTTTTCTACTTTACTAACAATTTTTATCTTCGTGAATCCCTTACACGCTACATTATTTTATTGAACTTACGCTAGAAGTTCATTAGAACATATCTAAGATAGTACAAAAGCTTATATTTTTTTTCAGTTTTGTTTTTTGTTTTTTTGTTTACAACTTTTAGTTGAGTAAATCCCTTACACGCTACGCTATTTAAATGGACTTACTCTAGAAATATATAAGATAATATATAAGCTAGTACAAAAGCATATGTTTTTTATTTGATTTTGTATTTTGTTTTTTTTTTCGGTTTTCTGATGTCTTACTTTCTTTACAACTTTTAATTTAGTGAATCCCTTAAACGCTACGCTATTTTTATGGACTAACGCTAGAAGTATATAAGAAAATATCTAAGCTAGTACAACAGCTAGTGTTTTTTAATTTGATTTTGAATTTTATATAGTTTTTTTTTCTTTTTGTGTTTTTTTACTATGCTTACAACATTTATCTAAATGAATCCCTTACACGGTGCGCTATTTTTATAGACTTACTCTAGAAATATATTAGAAAATTTATAAGCTAGTACAAAAGCTTATGCTTTTTATTTGATTTTGTATTTTATGAAGTTTTTTTTCAGTTTTGTGATTTTTTACTTTACATGCAACTTTTATCTTAGTGAATACCTTTCACGCTACGCTATTTTTATGGACTTACTCTAGAAGTTTATAAGGAAATATCTAAGCTAGTACAAAACGTAGTGTTTTTGTATTCGATTTTGTATGTAAAACACCCAAAGCTCAGAAAAAATACTCGCGCTCATCAACTCGTAAACGTTTGCCCGTACCGGGGATCGAGCCCGGGAGCCCTGGCTTCGTAGGCCGGGTCACTATCGACTAAATTAGCACGTCGTCAAAATTAAGTCTGTACATTTATAATATATCGGCTCACACGCAAACTTTTGCTTGATCTTGTAAGAGTTGTTCCATTTTGATGCCTCTTGTTTTTATCTTGTTAAATTCTTGGCCATAAGTTTACTAAGAAGGTAACACTTTTTTTTACCTGGAGCACAGGTTTCGACTCTCCTGTGGTTAGGAAGGTAGATAGCGGATATTTTGTATAATAATATGTGTGTGTGGAGGTAGTGTGTGCGGTCGCCACCCACCATCGGCTCGCCGCAGGTGGCCCTGCGTTGACTGGTTGCGCTGGTAGGTTGGTAGCACCAGCGGGCGATGAGGTCGTCACATCCCTACGCCATTATTTTTACTATACCACTTATTTGCAGCGCTGACTTTTGCTTTTAAGCGTTTTTCGTCTTATTATCACTGTTTGTCTTTTTCATCTTATTTAAAGTTTTTTTAAAATTATTAAGTAAAAGGTTCATTTTAGTTTACAGTTAAATTAACGAGACACAAGAAAGTATTGTAATGGATGACCCAAACACAGATGTTCAAAGTAAATATATATATTTATAAAGAAGGGTATTTTAGTGCGACAAATTAGGAAGTAAAAAAAAATGCAAACCTTACTGTGTCACATATCAAACAGAAGCTGGACCTTCAATATTTTTTTTTATTTTTTTTAAATAAATAGTTTTTATTTAATTCACGAAAGAAGAAGAAAATTTATCACCCCTCCCTCTGATCTCCGAAACTACTGAAGCTAACATTTTGAGCAAAATACAAAATATAGTTCATTCCTTGTAGATTACAGAAAAACCTATAAGAATTCGATCAACAAAAATATTACGTATGAACGGTACGGAACCCGTTCCATGCAAGTTCAACTTACAATTCGCCGGTTTTTTACTTATACTTTTAACTAACGTACAGTATTCCGTTTCTATTTTAAATAGGTACGATAATTTTATGTTCTTACCCTCTTATTCATTTACGTATTATGCACCATTTGTTCAACTATTATTTGTCATATTCTCATGTCATTAACAATAATAAAATTTGTAAGCATACTTTATGGATCTTTCACGAAGAAAGTAACTCTAGAAGTATTGTTTTAGCCACCGGCTCGCCGCAGGTGGCCCCGCGTTGACTGGTTGCACTGGTAGGTCGGTAGCACCAGCGGGCGATGAGGTCGTCACATCCCTACGCCATTGTTATTATTATACTGAAGCAACAAAACAAATGTCTTTTGTTTGCAAATGAGTGATTTATATGAGTATGTAGGAGGGCTATTGTTCAAATGTCTTTCGTTTAATATTCACGTTTTTTTTTTTAAAGCCCTGCACGTGATACATTTATTATTTCATTCATTTAATCAAGAAAATACTCGGACTCATTGCTTAGTATTGCCTTTTTGTTTCCCTGCAGTCTAGCCAAAACAACCTTGCGCTAAAACTATAAGAGGAACGTAGAAAACGGTGGAAAAGGAATATTTTTTCTGGCCTAGGCCAGCCAGAAAAGATTTGTTTACGACTCGTAGCAATGGTCGTAGCGTCGCAACGAACCCGACAGCTACGACGTACGCGTACGACAGCAGAGCTGGGGGGTGATTATGACATGGCTATGCAATTCAGTTTATAGCGAGAGTTGAGTAGCTCTGTCCTTTTCTCGCAGCGCCAACTGAACTGCTTAGCTATGTTATAATAACCCCCCAGTACGATAAAATCAAATTGAGCAATCGCTAAGCATCCAAGATAAAAAACAAAACTTTTTTTTTTGTAGTTAATGAATATTTGTCAGAGATAAATTCATACCTTATTTATGTTATATCTACTTTCCTCCATTAAAATACTGACAAGCGACGTAAGTTTATTGAACTCATTCCAGAAATACATTTAATAGCATAAATTATTGAATCTACGTCACTATTACGAGTTTTGTAGTGTTTTTCTGTATTTGCTATTTTTACTTTTTCTCTTTTTTGTGAGCAAAATATTACAACGACTTACAAGAATGTTAATTTTGTATGTTTCGTTTCTACGCTATTCTCACATCCTGACATTTGAAATAAATTATAATGATTAGCGTCTAAGCTAGAATAATCAAATAACCATTGTCAAATAATTTAAGTCTAACAATAAATGGAATTTAATGTAGTTCAATTCATAGGTATAGAATAATTTATACCAAGTCCATATACTTAGCCCGACATACACGGGCTAAGTGCGGAAAAAGGAGTCCATCAACATCACCAAGTCCTCCTCCCGCATTTTGCTATGCCCTTACAGGGCGTCACATGTAAACCTCTGTATTTTGTTCTATCTGTTGTTTTATATAATGTGACACGCAATAAATATTTTGACTTTGATTTTGACTTTAGTTTTAAGCTACTTTTAATTATTACTGTATTATTTTTGTCTCATTTTCCATTTTCTTAGCTTTGCAATAATTTTACTAAAATGCTGTCTTTCCACTTTTTTTTGATGAGGTTCTTAGACATGTAATTTTACTTTGAATATTTTTGTTTTTAATTCACTGGTTTATGGTAGAAGTACATGACTTGTAAATATAATATATAAGCTGCTATTAAAGGTAGTAATTTATGTAAAGTTAATTCAAAAAAATATCCAGTTGTGCTTTTGAAGCATTGTCAGCACTATATAAATATGAGCGAAAGAAATTTGTCAAGATCGTAGCAAATGGAAAGAAGTGGTCTCTGCCTACCCCTCTGGGAAACAGGCGTGATTAAATGTATATGTGTTTTAAACAAGCCTTGCTTAATTTTTCTGTTATTATTATATTGTGATAAACAGGCGTCATTTAATGTATGTATGTATGTATTATTATTTGAGGTAGCATCTAAGCTTTGGTCTACGATTTTACTGTTTTATTTGATAATGTTATAAGGGTTTTATCGGAATTTTCAATAGTAATAACTTTTATTTTGGTTAAAATATTAATTTTGGTAGACATATCTTTTAGATAGGCACTCGTAATTATATGATTCTAATCAATAAGCAAACTTGAAGTTGCGATATTAAAAGTGCAGCTGCCTGTTTTGCTTTAAATTGTATCTTTCTTACGTGTTTTAATTTTTATTTATATTAAGAAATGGTCAATATAACTATCTACTTAATACAACTTCAACTGATATGTCATCCTACTCATACATTCTCTTACAAGGTACGCTATTTATACAGACTTGCTCTAGCATTAAGTTGCGAAATATTCGACGGCGCTGTTATCCTACTTAGTAGTGACCATGCTTACAAAGCTAGCGGTCCCAGGTTCGAATCCCTACCAGGGCAAATATTTTTGTGTTGAGTCCGAGTATTTGTGTCTGAGTTTTGTAAGTTCTCTAGGTTACAATATTTACCGGTGCCTAGTACAGTCACGAGCGTTATTTTGGGACCCATTTCAAGAAAAATATGCTTGAAGTCGTCAATGTCATTAGAGATGTCAAGTCATTTGTAACTTTTAGGAAACTCAATCTTATTGTTGCAGAATGTCATATTGACTTTGGACCTAAGGTGGGTACCAAATTAAATCTCGTTACTGTACAAGCCCTGAGCTTAGATTGGGTCTAGGTTTTTCTAAGGTTGTTCCCGTTATCTATTTATCGAAGTTATTTTCTAAAGTAGTGTTTTTAAAATAGTTTTTTTTTACTTATCATTAACTTAACTTTACTTACAACGTTGAACTTTTGGAACTCCCTTAGAATGTATGCTATTTTTATAGATTGTGTCTAGAAGTATGTTTGAAAATATCTAAGCTACTTTATTCTAAAAATGTTTTTATTCTAAATTTTGTTTTTATTTTTTTTAATTTAATTTTATATTTTTTTCTCAATTTTTATTTTTATTTTAGTAAATTCCCTTACAAGCTACGTTTTTTATGGGCTTACTCTAAAAGTATATGAGAAAATATTTAGGATAGTAAAGTACAAAAACTAGTGTTCTTTTTTTTGATTTTGTATTTTGTTATTTTTTTTTCATTTGTGTTTTTTCTACTTTACTAACAATTTTTATCTTAGTGAATCCCTTACACGCTACGTTATTTTAATGAACTTACGCTAGAAGTTCATCAGAACATATCTAAGCTAGTACAAAAGCTTATATTTTTTTTCAGTTTTGTTTTTTGTTTTTTTGTTTACAACTTTTAGTTTAGTAAATCTCTTACACGATTTGCTATTTTGATAGACTATTGCTAGAAGTATATAAGAAAATGTCTAAGATATTACAAAAGCTAGTGTTTTTCAATTTGTTTTTTATCGTATATCGTTTTTTTGTCTTTTTTGTATTTGTTTTACTTTGCTTACGACTTTTATCTATATAAATCCCTTACACGCTACGCTATTTAAATGGACTTATTCTAGAAATATTTAAGATAATATAATAAGCTAGTACAAAAGCATATGTTTTTTATTTGATTTTGTATTTTATTTGTTTGTTTTTTCGGTTTTCTGATTTCTTACTTTCTTTACAACTTTTAATTTAGTGAATCCCTTAAACGCTACGCTATTTTTATGGACTAACGCTAGAAGTGTATTAGAAAATATCTAAGCTAGTACAACAGCTAGTGTTTTTTAATTTGATTTTGAATTTTATATAGTTTTTTTTCTTTTTGTGTTTTTTTACTATGCTTACAACTTTTATCTAAATGAATCCCTTACACGGTACGCTATTTTTATAGACTTACTCTAGAAATATATTAGAAAATATATAAGCTAGTACAAAAGCTTATGCTTTTTATTTGATTTTGTATTTTATGAAGTTTTTTTTCAGTTTTGTGATTTTTTACTTTACATGCAACTTTTATCTTAGTGAATACCTTTCACGCTACGCTATTTTTATGGACTTACTCTAGAAGTTTATAAGGAAATATCTAAGCTAGTACAAAACGTAGTGTTTTTGTATTCGATTATGTATGTAAAACACCCAAGACTCAGAAAAAATACTCGCGCTCATCAACTCGTAAACGTTTACCCGTACCGGGGGTCGAGCCCGGGAGCCCTGGCTTCGTAGGCCGGGTCACTATCGACTAGTTTAGCACGTCGTCAAAATTAAGTCTGTACATTTATAATATATCGGCTCACACGCAAACTTCTTGCTTTATCTTGTTAGAGTTGTTCCATTTTTATGCCTCTTGTTATTATCTTGTTAAATTCTTGGCCATAAGTTTACTTGGAAGGTAACACTTTTTTTTTTACCTGGAGCACAGGTTTCGTCTCTACTGTGGTTAGGGAGGTAGATAGCAGATATTTTGTATATGTGTGTGTGAAGGTAGTGTGTGCGGTCGCCACGCACCATCGGCTCGCCGCAGGTGGCCCTGCGTTGACTGGTTGCGCTGGTAGGTTGGTAGCATCAGCGGGCGATGAGGTCATCATATCCCTACGCCATTATTTTTACTATACCACTTATTTACAGCGCTGACTTTTGCTATTAAGCGTTTATGCATAACAGGGTTACTCTTGAAGTCAATTGAAAAATATCTATGCTACCATTTAAACTTATACTATTATTAACTGGGTGTAGTGCTTTGTTTTTGTTTTTTTTTTGTATGGTTTTAGTTTTGTGATTACGTTTATTCTACAAGGACTAATACGCAGGTTTCTTACTTTGCATCTTATTTTTGAGTTAAGACATCTAGTCGTGCTTGTTCTATTTTCAGGCCTTTTGCATTATTAATGTGGAATTCCTGTCCATGACTTTTCTTACAAGGAAGACTAATTCTGATAAGGAGCTCAGATTCTGACTCCACTGTGGTCATTTGGTTAAGATGGAAGCACAGAGAAAGGTGTTATGAGTATGTGTGAGTGGCGGTAGTGCGCGGTGGCCCTGCGTTGACTGGTTGCGCTGGTAGGTTGGTAGCACCAGCGGGCGATGAAGTCGTCACATCCCTACGCCATTATTTTTACTATACCACTTTTTTGCAGCGCTGACTTTTGCTTTTAAGCGTTTTTCGTCTTATTATCACTGTTTGTCTTTTTCATCTTATTTAAAGTTTTTTTTAAATGATAACGTAAAAGGTTCATTTTAGTTTACAGTTAAATTAACGAGACACAAGAAAGTATTTTGTTTTTTAATAAAACGAATTCACATAAAAAGACATATTTATATTTATTTATGTATTTTTTAACAATACGCTTCCACTTAAATTGTAAACTTGTTTTCTTAATGCTTCCTTTTTCTATTTTGCCATTTCGCCAAATAAAGTTTAGGGTGAAATAAAGGTGTAGGTAATGACTAATAATCGTAACAAGATTTCTATGGAAGGTATAATAGATCGAGGACAAAAAGGTACGCCCACGACATGTAGCATGGGTCGAAGTTTGCTACGCATCAGCAGCTACGGCGTAGGCCCCGATGTCACGCAAGTATAAAACAGTGTTTACAATAGAAACACACGTAATGGCTTTTGAAAATATTCAAATTGCACACCGTTTTTTAATTTTAATCTATAGAATTGCTCAATTTAACCAATTTCTTCATTTGATATGATATGTCGTCCCAACCATTAAGTCGAATACTTATTGACTGAAGTAAGTATTTTTAAAAACTAAGTTTAAAAGTATATTGGAATACATTTAAGCAATATTATTTAAAGTAGTTTTTTTACATGTTTTAGGGTTCCGTACAAAAAACTATAAATTGAACCCTTATAAAGTACCTCGTGCATCTGTCTGTCCGTCTGTCTGTCACAGCCAATTTGCTCCAAAACTACTAGATCGATTGAGTTGAAATTCGGTACACATATGTGAATGGATGACCCAAACACAGATGTTCAAAGTAAATATATATATTTATAAATAAGGGTAATTTTAGTGCGACAAATTAGGAAGTAAAAAAAAATGCAAAACCTTACTGTGTCACATATCAAACAGAAGCTGGACTCAATACCTTCAATACTTTTTTTTTATTATTTTAAAATAAATAGTTTTGATTTTATTCACGAAAGTAGAAGAAAATTTATCACCCCTCCCTCTGATCTCCGAAACTACTGAAGCTAACATTTTGAGCAAAATACAAAATATAGTTCATTCCTTGTAGATTACAGAAAAACCTATAAGAATTCGATCAACAAAAATATTACGTATGAACGGTACGGAACCCGTTCCATGCAAGTTCAACTTACAATTCGCCGGTTTTTTAACTAACGTACAGTATTCCGTTTCTATTTTAAATAGGTACGATAATTTTATGTTCTTACCCTCTTATTCATTTACGTATTATGCACCATTTGTTCAACTATTATTTGTCATATTTCTCATGTCATTAACAATAATAAAATTTGTAAGCATACTTTATGGATCTTTAACGAAGAAAGTAACTCTAGAAGTATTGTTTTAGCCACCGGCTCGCCGCAGGTGGCCCCGCGTTGACTGGTTGCACTGGTAGGTCGGTAGCACCAGCGGGCGATGAGGTCGGCACATCCCTACGCCATTGTTATTATTATACTTGAACGAGCTGTTTGCCCGTGGACGTATGTTATAGAAGGATGTAGATTGTTCTTGAATATAAAAGACGTCTGAACTGGTTGAGTGATTTATTAGCACTAAAAGTAGTACCTATTCACATAATATGTATACAATGTAAATTGCTTAATTAGGACACAAATGCGCTATGTTAGCATTAATAGAATTAGGTACGTTAAATTATGTGCAACATGCTTGTACATGCTGCCGACTTAAGAGAAGAATAAACATTGAAATTAGAAACTAGAATTTACTTCAAAATCCACGTGTTTCTCGGGGCATAGTGGGAGAAGTAGTTGCATCAACTGTACTCGTATTCTTTCGCAGATTGAGGTTTGCTGAAGATGCTTCGCTCGGCGACTCAACAGCTATGTGCAAATCGCAATTGTGACTGGTCATCTGAGAATTACTCGGGGTTTCTGCACGGACTGGTAGAAAACACTTTCCTCTGAACTTGCGAATCCCCTTGTAGGCAAAATATATCATAGCCATAGAAGTAAAAATGTAGATCAGGGTATATTGATGAATGTCGTGGGATGATATAATTTCATCATTGGCGATGTCTTCTTGCTGTTTCTTCACGATGTCTATTTTCTGTTTCAACTGTTTCAGAATCTCGCCATGATTCTCTGGCTCTATAAAGCGGGTTATTGATCCATTGTTTATAAATTTATTAATTTCAGGAAGTTGCGGCATTGCGATCTTCATTTGATTGTCATTTGATTTCATCAACGTGCTTTGTAAACTGAGGTGGGCCGGGATTGTAAATGTATCATGCTTAAGTAAGCATCCTTGACCTAGGGCAATAAGCCCGATAGCTTGTAAGCGCTCCGACGTCACGCCAGCTGTGCAGAAAATGCGAACTGTGCATTCCTGGCAACACGAGTATAGCCACGCGCCGCCGTGGTGTAACTGGATCCACTTGTCGCTACACCTTGATGTCTCGAGCTTGCATTGAGTTATGTTTTCATTGTTTATAATTTGTGCTTCGCAGGTGGTCTCGGTGCCTTTTAAGTTGTAAATTGGTTGTTGCAATGGACATAGTGAATGTTCCTCATCGACGGCGATACATTGTATTCAGTTGTTCTAGGTGCATTGTTATGAACATGTCCTTTTGTAGGTTGATAGCGACATAATCGTTTGTTGGAATTATGGAGACACTATCGAATCTCCTCTTCTGCGGTACGGGTATGATCCTGTGTAATTCATACTGGTCAATATTGAGCAGTGGCAATTTGACTTCAAATACTAAAAATTCTTCAGATATTCTTGAGTGAACTCTTCAAATGTAAGTTTTTGATCACCAATGACTCTCTTTAGGTGGTGTTTCATGGTCCGAACCGCAGCCTCCCAGAGACCTCTAGCACTCGGCCATGCGGGAGCGTTGAAGTGCCATTCAACGCCTGTTGTAGCGATGTGTTCCATGAACTCTGTGTTTATGTAATGTTCAAGGGCCTCTTTGTTTTCCTTTGCCAATGTTTTCGCACTACCAACGAAGTTTAGGCCGTTGTCACTATACATGTGTTTCGGGGCACCCCTTCTGGCACACATGCGCTTAAATGCTGCTATAAATGTATTCGCACTGAGATCGGAAACTAACTCGAGATGTATTGCTTTTGTTGATAAGCATACAAATACAGCAATGTAGCCAGCTGTAGTTTTGATGCCTCTTCCCTTGTTTGCCTTGACTTCTACCTGGCCTGTGAAATCCACCCCACAATGTGTGAATGGACGGGAGGGTACTACACGGGGTTCGGGTAGATCTGCCATCAGCTGGTTGTTATTATTGGTCTTGAAGCGGATGCACTTGACACAGCGTTGTAACTGATTCTTGACTCGCCCGTAGCCTCCCAGGATCCAATACTTGTTGCGTAAGTGACCCAGGGTTAGCTTGGCGCCAGCGTGCAAAGTCATCTCGTGAGCTTGATTGATTAAAAGTTCAGTCACCCTGTGTGTCTTGGGTAGTATGATGGGGTGCTTCGACGTTTCTTGAAGGTTTGATTTTGTAAGACGTCCACCAACGCGCAGTAGACCTTTAGCGTCTAAGACGGGATTAAGTTTGAGTAATTTACTTTTGTTGTTCACTGCGCCATGTTTACGCAATCGCGTAATGTCCTCAATAAAGGCCAATTGCACTGTCTTCATTATTGCTGTGTGTGCTTGTTGAAGTTCATTTGCAGTTAGGTAGTTATTTTTATTGCGCTTTGCTTTACTTTTAGTACGCGTGTTTTGAATGAAACGTGATATCCAACATGTGACTCGTGTAAGTTGAGTTATGGAGCTATACCTTTGTATGAGTTTTTGTAGTAGGTTCGATTCCTGTTCAACTTGTGTTGTAACACAAGTTATAACTGTATGTTGGGTTTTAGCTTCTAGTTTCGGTACTTCCACTGTTTTCTGTTGCGGAACTACGTTTTTTCTTAGCCATCCACCATAGTTTGTGATTGAGCAGCTGTGTTGGATTTAAACCACGGCTCGCGCAGTCTGCTGGGTTTTGTTCTGATGCTACGTGTTTCCAACATGGTGTAGGCATGACATTAGTTATTTCTGTTACTCTGTTGGCTACGAATGTCTTCCACTGGGTCGCATCACGTTGTAGCCAGCCTAGGACTATCATCGAGTCGGTCCATCCATGAATTGTTATGTCTTGTCTATCTAAGGCTTCCGTAACTTTCTTCATTAATTTTGATAGTAGCAGTGCACCGCAGAGTTCTAATCTTGGAATTGTGATGGCCTTTTTTAGAGGCGCGAGTTTGGTTTTTGCGGTTATGAGTCTTATGTCGACCTCTCCAGTTTCTGTAGTTGTTTTGCAGTAGATGACACATGAGTAGGCTTTCTCTGATGCGTCACAGAAACCGTGAAGCTCGGTTTTTTGATTTGTGTTGCCAATCCAGCGTGGTATAATGACTTTTTCTATGTTTGGCATGTCATTTCTAAACAATAGCCATTCTGTGCGGAATTTTTCAGGGAGTGAGTCATCCCAGTTGACACCTGATTCCCAGACGCCTTGAAAGATCAATTTGGCTTTGATTGTAACTGGTGATAACCACCCCAGAGGATCATATAACGTCGACATGTCGGACAGCAATGATCTTTTAGTGATATTAGAGATGTTTTCTTCTCCTCCTGGATAAGCTTTCCGTTGGAATGTAAAGTGATCAGTTTGTGGGTTCCACCTTAATCCCAGTGTCTTGTTGGATTGTGTATGCTTGAAATCTAACATGCTCACGCTGACTTGTTGTTCGGATAAGTTTTCAAGTAACCTTGGATCGTTGCTTGTCCATTTACGCAAATTGAATCCGCCTCCTTCTAGGATCTGGATAAGTTGTTGCTGCGTTTGTTTAGCTTCCTGAATGTCATCTTGTCCGCCCAGCAGGTCGTCGACGTAAAGTTGGTTGTTCAGTGTGTCACACGCTAGAGGGTATTTATGGCCGTCGTCCATAACTAGTTGCTTGATTGTGCGCATAGATAGGAACGGTGCAGCCTTAGTCCCATATGTCACTGTGGTCAGCTGGTAATCTTGAAGGGGCTCGTTTGTAGAGTTTCTCCATATTCTTTTTTGTAATGGTTGATCATCTTCATGAATCATGATTTGTCTGTAAAACTTTTCAATATCTGCTGTGTACACGAACTTGTACTTTCTCCAGCGCATTATCATTGCCTGCAAATCTTGTTGTAGGTTCGGTCCACACAGCATCAATTCATTTAGGCTGTGACCCGAATGTGGTTAACTGGATCCGTTGAACACGACCCGCAGTTTTGTGGTCGTAGATTCAAGTCTCATTACTCCATGATGAGGAAGGTAGTAACTTGGTTTTTTAGTGTGATTGCTTAGTTTCATATGTCCAAGATTTAAATATTCATAGATAAAGTTCGAATATTGTGAACCAAATGATGGTTCTCGTAACATTCTCTTCACTAGTTGGAGAAATTGTGCCACAGCTGGTGATTTCGAAGTTCCCAAATGTTGTTCGTAATCTTGTTTCATGGGAATTCGTACTTGGTATCTCCCATCTTGTAGACGTGTAGTTGTGTTTTTATACAAGGACTCACAATATTCTTCTTCAGCAGTTAATGTGGTCGAGTCATTCATGATTTCTTCCATTTCCCAGAAGCGTGACAACTCTTCAATGTTGTTTATTGTCACGTGACAGTTGAATGTTTTGACATTTCCAAATAAGATCCATCCAATGTTCGTCCTTTGTGCGAGTGGAGCTTGTATAGGACCCCGGAGTATGCCATCCATTATAATTTCGGAGTACACGCTTGCATCTAGTAAAATGTCTACAGGCCGTGAAATATTGTAGTCCGGATCTGCCAACTGTAGTCCTTGTAAGTGTTCCCAATGCTGTCTTTGGAAGGTGTTATTAGGGAGGTCATTAAGCATACTTGACATTACTATTGCTTCCGTTGTGAATTTGTAGTCGTTGTACAATGACTCGCAGGATAGCTCTACCATACCCTTGCTTCTGTTGCATGAGCTGCCGATCCCGGACACGGTTCCGCTGTGGTGATGTCTTTGTAAACCTAATCTCTGCGCTGCATTTTCACTGATTAAATTGACCTGAGATCCTTGGTCAATTAAAGCTCTCATTAGCGTGTAGGTTCCATTTCTTGATTTTATTTTCAATAGTACTGTTGATAATAAAACTTCATTATCTGGATTTGACACGTGATGTGATGATGACGTCGAGGTCGTTAAACGCGCTGTGTTTTGTCGTGCCGACGCAGCTGGTTTCGTGTCATGTTGAAATAAGTCGTGTAGAATGGTGTTATGTTGATTGTTGCAAACCTTGCATCTTTTTCTTGAGTTGCACGGCTTGTTTTCATGACAGTACAAACAATTAGAACAAACATGTAATTGCTCAATTGTTTTTAGTCTCGTATCCGGTGTCATATCCTGGAATGTTTTGCAGTGGAAAAGTATGTGGTCTGTTTTACATAACGGGCACTGTCTATTATCGGCAACCGGGTACGAGTAGTAGTGGTTTTTATCCTTAAAATTGTTGTTCAGCGCAAGCTTGTATGTTGATTCCTGTTTGCTCCCGAAGGATTTAGGCATGTTTGATGTGATCTGGGCCGTAGATTTCTTGATTTTGTTATTCATTGGCTCCAGGGCCGCAAACTTCCCTTCAATGAATGTCATGAGCTCGTCGAAGCTTGGTAAATCCCGAGGCGCTTTTCTGGCTTCCATGTAAGACGAGTATGTATCACCGTCGAGTTTTTCGCATATGATGTGCACCAGAATAGGGTCCCACGTGCTAGTATCAATGCCAAGGTTCTGTATGGCATGTACAGCTTCCATGCTTGCATCGTACAGACACTTTAGTTCATAAGACGTTTGTTTGTGCACTGATTGTTGATTCATTAATAATTGAATATGTTTAGTGAATAGCAGTTGCACGTTGTTGTAGCGATACGACAGTAATTTCCAGCACGTATCGTAGTTGTCGGCGGTAATGTAGAGATGTTGCACTAAGCGTTCAGCTTCACCCTTTAGCTTTCCCTTTAGGTGTTGCATCTTCTGTACCTTCGAGAGCGTAGGATTATTATGTATGGCTTCTGTGTATAGATCCAAAAATGTAGGCCATTGAGTGTAGTTTCCCGAAAATGTGGGTATGTCAACCTTCGGGGTGGATTGTTGCTGATGGGCTGTGGAACTTAATTTTTTGTTAAGAGCCTTCTTCGTAGACTCATATGTGTCTTCATGTGCTGTGTAATCTTGTTCGTATGAAAAGTCAGTTCCCCTGAGTAAGTTATCAATCTTCCAGTGTAAGTCGTCAATTGTGTTCCAACGCTGCTGTAACATCTGTAGTTTATCTTCGAGTTCCCATTTCTCTTGAAGATTATTAATATTTATCCCCGTTGATGACTCGCATTAAGGCTCGAAAGTTCGTCCCTTGATGACCCTTTAACTCATCTGCCTTTGAAGTAGTGGCCTTGTCTTCTGTGGGGTTGGTTGGGTTGAAGGTCACCAATGTTTGACGTAAGTTATCGTAATGTTCCTTGGCCTTATTGTAGAGGTCAATGTAATTGAACTCCCTTGGGTTTACACTTACTGTTGCTAGTTTCATGTGATTTCCAACGAGTTCGTTCCATAAGTCGTCAAGATCTTTAAGTCTTTTTTGTATGTTTTCTTCGGTTTTTCTCGAAGCAGAATCTTTTCCAAAATTGATGACCATTTTTTGGATCATCTCCGCTAGAGACTTCTGGCGATTGATTAAGGCCTCCATTTTAGTAACCGGTGGCAACTGATTGTAAGATTGTAGGAGTTACCAACACGGTTAATAGGGGTCGTTGATGTGGTCGCAGGTAGCTGAGTTGCTGTACAGTGCAACCCAACTCCGTTGTTGCTGTTGTCCCAGTCCTCTCCACGGCCTTGCTGTGCTATGCACCTTCTCAATCCACTAGTGGAACCCGCTTGTGGGAAGCCAGTGAACCGATTGCCAACACACTAGACACGTACAAAGGACCAGAATCCGGTTCGAAGGACCAAAATGAACGAGCTGTTTGCCCGTGGATGTATGTTATAGAAGGATGTAGATTGTTCTTGAATATAAAAGACGTCTGAACTGGTTGAGTGATTTATTAGCACTAAAAGTAGTATCTATTCACATAATATGTATACAATGTAAATTGCTTAATTAGGACACAAATGCGCTATGTTAGCATTAATAGAATTAGGTACGTTAAATTATGTGCAACATGCTTGTACAATACTGAAGCAACAAAACAAATGTCTTTTGTTTGCAAATGAGTGATTTATATGGGTATGTAGGAGGGCTATTGTTCAAATGTCTTTCGTTTAAATTGTATCTTTCTTACGTGTTTTAATTTTTATTTATATTAAGAAATGGTCAATATAACTATCTACTTAATACAACTTCAACTGATATGTCATCCTACTCATACATTCTCTTACAAGGTACGCTATTTAAACAGACTTGCTCTAGCATTAAGTTGCGAAATATTCGACGGCGCTGTTATCCTACTTAGTAGTGACCATGCTTACAAAGCTAGCGGTCCCAGGTTCGAATCCCTACCAGTCAGGGCAAATATTTTTGTGATGAGTCCGAGTATTTGTTTCTGAGTTTTGTAAGTTCTCTAGGTTACAATATTTACCGGTGCCTAGTACAGTCACGAGCGTTATTTTGGGACCCATTTCAAGAAAAATATGCTTGAAGTCGTCAATGTCATTAGAGATGTCAAGTCATTTGTAACTTTTAGGAAACTCAATCTTATTGTTGCAGAATGTCATATTGACTTTGGACCTAAGGTGGGTACCAAATTAAATCTCGTTACTGTACAAGCCCTGAGCTTAGATTGGGTCTAGGTTTTTCTAAGGTTGTTCCCGTTATCTATTTATCTAAGTTATTTTCTAAAGTAGTGTTTTTAAAATAGTTTTTTTTTACTTATCATTAACTTAACTTTACTTACAACGTTGAACTTTTGGAACTCCCTTAGAATGTATGCTATTTTTATAGATTGTGTCTAGAAGTATGTTTGAAAATATCTAAGCTACTTTATTAACAAATGTTTTTAGTCTAAATTTTGTTTTTATTTTTTTTAATTTAATTTTATATTATTTTTACTCAATTTTTATTTTTATTTTAGTAAATTCCCTTACAAGCTACGTTTTTTATGGGCTTACTCTAGAAGTATATGAGAAAATAATTTAGGATAGTAAAGTACAAAAACTAGTGTTCTTTTTTTTGATTTTGTATTTTGTTATTTTTTTTTCATTTGTGTTTTTTCTACTTTACTAACAATTTTTATCTTAGTGAATCCCTTACACGCTACGTTATTTTAATGAACTTACGCTAGAAGTTCATCAGAACATATCTAAGCTAGTACAAAAGCTTATGTTTTGTTTCAGTTGTTGTTTCAGTTTTTTTTTGTTTGTTTTTTTGTTTACAACTTTTAGTTTAGTAAATCTCTTACACGATTTGCTATTTTGATAAACTATTGCTAGAAATATATAAGAAAATATCTAAGCTATTACAAAAGCTAGTGTTTTTCAATTTGTTTTTTATCGTATATCGTTTTTTTGTCTTTTTTGTATTTGTTTTACTTTGCTTACAACTTTTATCTATATGAATCCCTTACACGCTACGCTATTTAAATGGACTTACTCTAGAAATATTTAAGATAATATATAAGCTAGTACAAAAGCATATGTTTTTTATTTGATTTTGTATTTTATGTGTTTGTTTTTTCAGTTTTCTGATTTCTTACTTTCTTTACAACTTTTAATTTAGTGAATCCCTTAAACGCTACGCTATTTTTATGGACTAACGCTAGAAGTATATTAGAAAATATCTTAGCTAGTACAACAGCTAGTGTTTTTTAATTTGATTTTGAATTTTATATAGTTTTTTTTCTTTTTGTGTTTTTTTACTATGCTTACAACTTTTATCTAAATGAATCCCTTACACGGTACGCTATTTTTATAGACTTACTCTAGAAATATATTAGAAAATATATAAGCTAGTACTAAAGCTTATGCTTTTTATTTGATTTTGTATTTTATGAAGTTTTTTTTCAGTTTTGTGATTTTTTACTTTACATGCAACTTTTATCTTAGTGAATACCTTTCACGCTACGCTATTTTTATGGACTTACTCTAGAAGTACATTAGGAAATATCTAAGCTAGTACAAAACGTAGTGTTTTTGTATTCGATTATGTATGTAAAACACCCAAGACTCAGAAAAAATACTCGCGCTCATCAACTCGTAAATGTTTACCCGTACCGGGGGTCGAGCCCGGGAGCCCTGGCTTCGTAGGCCGGGTCACTATCGACTAGTTTAGCACGTCATCAAAATTAAGTTTGTACATTTATAATATATCGGCTAACACGCAAACTTCTTGCTTTATCTTGTTAGAGTTGTTCCATTTTTATGCCTCTTGTTATTATCTTGTTAAATTCTTGGCCATAAGTTTACTTGGAAGGTAACACTTTTTTTTTACCTGGAGCACAGGTTTCGTCTCTACTGTGGTTAGGGAGGTAGATAGCAGATATTTTGTATATGTGTTGTAGTGTGTGCGGTCGCCACGCACCATCGGCTATCCGCAGGTGGCCCTGCGTTGACTGGTTGCGCTGGTAGGTTGGTAGCATCAGCGGGCGATGAGGTCGTCATATCCCTACGCCATTATTTTTACTATACCACTTATTTACAGCGCTGACTTTTGCTATTAAGCGTTTATGCATAACAGGGTTACTCTTGAAGTCAATTGAAAAATATCTATGCTACCATTTAAACTTATACTATTATTAACTGGGTGTAGTGCTTTGTTTTTGTTTTTTTTTTGTATGGTTTTAGTTTTGTGATTACGTTTATTCTACAAGGACTAATACGCAGGTTTCTTACTTTGCATCTTATTTTTGAGTTAAGACAACTAGTCGTGCTTGTTCTATTTTCAGGCCTTTTGCATTATTAATGTGGAATTCCTGTCCATGACTTTTCTTACAAGGAAGACTAATTCTGATAAGGAGCTCAGATTCTGACTCCACTGTGGTCATTTGGTTAAGATGGAAGCACAGAGAAAGGTGTTATGAGTATGTGTGAGTGGCGGTAGTGCGCGGTGGCCCTGCGTTGACTGGTTGCGCTGGTAGGTTGGTAGCATCAGCGGGCGATGAGGTCGTCACATCCCTACGCCATTATTTTTACTATACCACTTATTTGCAGCGCTGACTTTTGCTTTTAAGCGTTTTTCGTCTTATTATCACTGTTTGTCTTTTTCATCTAATTTAAAGTTTTTTTTAAATTATTAAGTAAAAGGTTAATTTTAGTTTACAGTTAAATTAACGAGACACAAGAAAGTATTTTGTTTTTTAATAAAACGAATTCACATAAAAAGACACATTTATATTTATTTATGTATTTTTTAACAATACGCTTCCACTTAAATTGTAAACTTGTTTTCTTAATGCTTCCTTTTTCTATTTTGCCATTTCGCCAAATAAAGTTTAGGGTGAAATAAAGGTGTAGGTAATGACTAATAATCGTAACAAGATTTCTATGGAAGGTATAATAGATCGAGGACAAAAAGGTACGCCCACGACATGTAGCATGGGTCGAAGTTTGCTACGCATCAGCAGCTACGGCGTAGGCCCCGATGTCACGCAAGTATAAAACAGTGTTTACAATAGAAACACACGTAATGGCTTTTGAAAATATTCAAATTGCACACCGTTTTTTAATTTTAATCTATAGAATTGCTCAATTTAACCAATTTCTTCATTTGATATGATATGTCGTCCCAACCATTAAGTCGAATACTTATTGACTGAAGTAAGTATTTTTAAAAACTAAGTTTAAAAGTATATTGGAATACATTTAAGCAATATTATTTAAAGTAGTTTTTTTACATGTTTTAGGGTTCCGTACAAAAAACTATAAATTGAACTCTTATAAAGTACCTCGTGCATCTGTCTGTCCGTCTGTCTGTCACAGCCAATTTGCTCCAAAACTACTAGATCGATTGAGTTGAAATTCGGTACACATATGTGAATGGATGACCCAAACACAGATGTTCAAAGTAAATATATATATTTATAAATAAGGGTAATTTTAGTGCGACAAATTAGGAAGTAAAAAAAAATGCAAAACCTTACTGTGTCACATATCAAACAGAAGCTGGACTCAATACCTTCAATACTTTTTTTTATTATTTTAAAATAAATAGTTTTGATTTTATTCACGAAAGTAGAAGAAAATTTATCACCCCTCCCTCTGATCTCCGAAACTACTGAAGCTAACATTTTGAGCAAAATACAAAATATAGTTCATTCCTTGTAGATTACAGAAAAACCTATAAGAATTCGATCAACAAAATTATTACGTATGAACGGTACGGAACCCGTTCCATGCAAGTTCAACTTACAATTCGCCGGTTTTTTTTACTTATACTTTTAACTAACGTACAGTATTCCGTTTCTATTTTAAATAGGTACGATAATTTTATGTTCTTACCCTCTTATTAATTTACGTATTATGCACCATTTGTTCAACTATTATTTGTCATATTCTCATGTCATTAACAATAATAAAATTTGTAAGCATACTTTATGGATCTTTAACGAAGAAAGTAACTCTAGAAGTATTGTTTTAGCCACCGGCTCGCCGCAGGTGGCCCCGCGTTGACTGGTTGCACTGGTAGGTCGGTAGCACCAGCGGGCGATGAGGTCGGCACATCCCTACGCCATTGTTATTATTATACTGAAGCAACAAAACAAATGTCTTTTGTTTGCAAATGAGTGATTTATATGGGTATGTAGGAGGGCTATTGTTCAAATGTCTTTCGTTTAAATTGTATCTTTCTTACGTGTTTTAATTTTTATTTATATTAAGAAATGGTCAATATAACTATCTACTTAATACAACTTCAACTGATATGTCATCCTACTCATACATTCTCTTACAAGGTACGCTATTTAAACAGACTTGCTCTAGCATTAAGTTGCGAAATATTCGACGGCGCTGTTATCGTACTTAGTAGTGACCATGCTTACAAAGCTAGCGGTCCCAGGTTCGAATCCCTACCAGTCAGGGCAAATATTTTTGTGATGAGTCCGAGTATTTGTTTCTGAGTTTTGTAAGTTCTCTAGGTTACAATATTTACCGGTGCCTAGTACAGTCACGAGCGTTATTTTGGGACCCATTTCAAGAAAAATATGCTTGAAGTCGTCAATGTCATTAGAGATGTCAAGTCATTTGTAACTTTTAGGAAACTCAATCTTATTGTTGCAGAATGTCATATTGACTTTGGACCTAAGGTGGGTACCAAATTAAATCTCGTTACTGTACAAGCCCTGAGCTTAGATTGGGTCTAGGTTTTTCTAAGGTGGTTCCCGTTATCTATTTATCTAAGTTATTTTCTAAAGTAGTGTTTTTAAAATAGTTTTTTTTTTCTTATCATTAACTTAACTTTACTTACAACGTTGAACTTTTGGAACTCCCTTAGAATGTATGCTATTTTTATAGATTGTGTCTAGAAGTATGTTTGAAAATATCTAAGCTACTTTATTAACAAATGTTTTTAGTCTAAATTTTGTTTTTATTTTTTTTAATTTAATTTTATATTATTTTTACTCAATTTTTATTTTTATTTTAGTAAATTCCCTTACAAGCTACGTTTTTTATGGGCTTACTCTAGAAGTATATGAGAAAATAATTTAGGATAGTAAAGTACAAAAACTAGTGTTCTTTTTTTTGATTTTGTATTTTGTTATTTTTTTTTCATTTGTGTTTTTTCTACTTTACTAACAATTTTTATCTTAGTGAATCCCTTACACGCTACGTTATTTTAATGAACTTACGCTAGAAGTTCATCAGAACATATCTAAGCTAGTACAAAAGCTTATATTTTTTTTCAGTTTTGTTTTTTGTTTTTTTGTTTACAACTTTTAGTTTAGTAAATCTCTTACACGATTTGCTATTTTGATAGACTATTGCTAGAAGTATATAAGAAAATGTCTAAGATATTACAAAAGCTAGTGTTTTTCAATTTGTTTTTTATCGTATATCGTTTTTTTGTCTTTTTTGTATTTGTTTTACTTTGCTTACGACTTTTATCTATATAAATCCCTTACACGCTACGCTATTTAAATGGACTTATTCTAGAAATATTTAAGATAATATAATAAGCTAGTACAAAAGCATATGTTTTTTATTTGATTTTGTATTTTATGTGTTTGTTTTTTCGGTTTTTTGATTTCTTACTTTCTTTACAACTTTTAATTTAGTGAATCCCTTAAACGCTACGCTATTTTTATGGACTAACGCTAGAAGTATATTAGAAAATATCTAAGCTAGTACAACAGCTAGTGTTTTTTAATTTGATTTTGAATTTTATATAGTTTTTTTTCTTTTTGTGTTTTTTTACTATGCTTACAACTTTTATCTAAATGAATCCCTTACACGGTACGCTATTTTTATAGACTTACTCTAGAAATATATTAGAAAATATATAAGCTAGTACAAAAGCTTATGCTTTTTATTTGATTTTGTATTTTATGAAGTTTTTTTTCAGTTTTGTGATTTTTTACTTTACATGCAACTTTTATCTTAGCGAATACCTTTCACGCTACACTATTTTTTTGGACTTACTCTAGAAGTACATTAGGAAATATCTAAGCTAGTACAAAACGTAGTGTTTTTGTATTCGATTATGTATGTAAAACACCCAAGACTCAGAAAAAATACTCGCGCTCATCAACTCGTAAACGTTTACCCGTACCGGGGGTCGAGCCCGGGAGCCCTGGCTTCGTAGGCCGGGTCACTATCGACTAGTTTAGCACGTCGTCAAAATTAAGTCTGTACATTTATAATATATCGGCTAACACGCAAACTTCTTGCTTTATCTTGTTAGAGTTGTTCCATTTTTATGCCTCTTGTTATTATCTTGTTAAATTCTTGGCCATAAGTTTACTTGGAAGGTAACACTTTTTTTTTACCTGGAGCACAGGTTTCGTCTCTACTGTGGTTAGGGAGGTAGATAGCAGATATTTTGTATATGTGTGTGTGAAGGTAGTGTGTGCGGTCGCCACGCACCATCGGCTCGCCGCAGGTGGCCCTGCGTTGACTGGTTGCGCTGGTAGGTTGGTAGCATCAGCGGGCGATGAGGTCGTCATATCCCTACGCCATTATTTTTACTATACCACTTGTTTACAGCGCTGACTTTTGCTATTAAGCGTTTATGCATAACAGGGTTACTCTTGAAGTCAATTGAAAAATATCTATGCTACCATTTAAACTTATGCTATTATTAACTGGGTGTAGTGCTTTGTTTTTGTTTTTTTTTGTATGGTTTTAGTTTTGTGATTACGTTTATTCTACAAGGACTAATACGCAGGTTTCTTACTTTGCGTCTTATTTTTGAGTTAAGACATCTAGTCGTGCTTGTTCTATTTTCAGGCCTTTTGCATTATTAATGTGGAATTCCTGTCCATGACTTTTCTTACAAGGAAGACTAATTCTGATAAGGAGCTCAGATTCTGACTCCACTGTGGTCATTTGGTTAAGATGGAAGCACAGAGAAAGGTGTTATGAGTATGTGTGAGTGGCGGTAGTGCGCGGTGGCCCTGCGTTGACTGGTTGCGCTGGTAGGTTGGTAGCATCAGCGGGCGATGAGGTCGTCACATCCCTACGCCATTATTTTTACTATACCACTTATTTGCAGCGCTGACTTTTGCTTTTAAGCGTTTTTCGTCTTATTATCACTGTTTGTCTTTTTCATCTAATTTAAAGTTTTTTTTAAATTATTAAGTAAAAGGTTAATTTTAGTTTACAGTTAAATTAACGAGACACAAGAAAGTATTTTGTTTTTTAATAAAACGAATTCACATAAAAAGACACATTTATATTTATTTATGTATTTTTTAACAATACGCTTCCACTTAAATTGTAAACTTGTTTTCTTAATGCTTCCTTTTTCTATTTTGCCATTTCGCCAAATAAAGTTTAGGGTGAAATAAAGGTGTAGGTAATGACTAATAATCGTAACAAGATTTCTATGGAAGGTATAATAGATCGAGGACAAAAAGGTACGCCCACGACATGTAGCATGGGTCGAAGTTTGCTACGCATCAGCAGCTACGGCGTAGGCCCCGATGTCACGCAAGTATAAAACAGTGTTTACAATAGAAACACACGTAATGGCTTTTGAAAATATTCAAATTGCACACCGTTTTTTAATTTTAATCTATAGAATTGCTCAATTTAACCAATTTCTTCATTTGATATGATATGTCGTCCCAACCATTAAGTCGAATACTTATTGACTGAAGTAAGTATTTTTAAAAACTAAGTTTAAAAGTATATTGGAATACATTTAAGCAATATTATTTAAAGTAGTTTTTTTACATGTTTTAGGGTTCCGTACAAAAAACTATAAATTGAACTCTTATAAAGTACCTCGTGCATCTGTCTGTCCGTCTGTCTGTCACAGCCAATTTGCTCCAAAACTACTAGATCGATTGAGTTGAAATTCGGTACACATATGTGAATGGATGACCCAAACACAGATGTTCAAAGTAAATATATATATTTATAAATAAGGGTAATTTTAGTGCGACAAATTAGGAAGTAAAAAAAAATGCAAAACCTTACTGTGTCACATATCAAACAGAAGCTGGACTCAATACCTTCAATACTTTTTTTTATTATTTTAAAATAAATAGTTTTGATTTTATTCACGAAAGTAGAAGAAAATTTATCACCCCTCCCTCTGATCTCCGAAACTACTGAAGCTAACATTTTGAGCAAAATACAAAATATAGTTCATTCCTTGTAGATTACAGAAAAACCTATAAGAATTCGATCAACAAAATTATTACGTATGAACGGTACGGAACCCGTTCCATGCAAGTTCAACTTACAATTCGCCGGTTTTTTTTACTTATACTTTTAACTAACGTACAGTATTCCGTTTCTATTTTAAATAGGTACGATAATTTTATGTTCTTACCCTCTTATTAATTTACGTATTATGCACCATTTGTTCAACTATTATTTGTCATATTCTCATGTCATTAACAATAATAAAATTTGTAAGCATACTTTATGGATCTTTAACGAAGAAAGTAACTCTAGAAGTATTGTTTTAGCCACCGGCTCGCCGCAGGTGGCCCCGCGTTGACTGGTTGCACTGGTAGGTCGGTAGCACCAGCGGGCGATGAGGTCGGCACATCCCTACGCCATTGTTATTATTATACTGAAGCAACAAAACAAATGTCTTTTGTTTGCAAATGAGTGATTTATATGGGTATGTAGGAGGGCTATTGTTCAAATGTCTTTCGTTTAAATTGTATCTTTCTTACGTGTTTTAATTTTTATTTATATTAAGAAATGGTCAATATAACTATCTACTTAATACAACTTCAACTGATATGTCATCCTACTCATACATTCTCTTACAAGGTACGCTATTTAAACAGACTTGCTCTAGCATTAAGTTGCGAAATATTCGACGGCGCTGTTATCGTACTTAGTAGTGACCATGCTTACAAAGCTAGCGGTCCCAGGTTCGAATCCCTACCAGTCAGGGCAAATATTTTTGTGATGAGTCCGAGTATTTGTTTCTGAGTTTTGTAAGTTCTCTAGGTTACAATATTTACCGGTGCCTAGTACAGTCACGAGCGTTATTTTGGGACCCATTTCAAGAAAAATATGCTTGAAGTCGTCAATGTCATTAGAGATGTCAAGTCATTTGTAACTTTTAGGAAACTCAATCTTATTGTTGCAGAATGTCATATTGACTTTGGACCTAAGGTGGGTACCAAATTAAATCTCGTTACTGTACAAGCCCTGAGCTTAGATTGGGTCTAGGTTTTTCTAAGGTGGTTCCCGTTATCTATTTATCTAAGTTATTTTCTAAAGTAGTGTTTTTAAAATAGTTTTTTTTTTCTTATCATTAACTTAACTTTACTTACAACGTTGAACTTTTGGAACTCCCTTAGAATGTATGCTATTTTTATAGATTGTGTCTAGAAGTATGTTTGAAAATATCTAAGCTACTTTATTAACAAATGTTTTTAGTCTAAATTTTGTTTTTATTTTTTTTAATTTAATTTTATATTATTTTTACTCAATTTTTATTTTTATTTTAGTAAATTCCCTTACAAGCTACGTTTTTTATGGGCTTACTCTAGAAGTATATGAGAAAATAATTTAGGATAGTAAAGTACAAAAACTAGTGTTCTTTTTTTTGATTTTGTATTTTGTTATTTTTTTTTCATTTGTGTTTTTTCTACTTTACTAACAATTTTTATCTTAGTGAATCCCTTACACGCTACGTTATTTTAATGAACTTACGCTAGAAGTTCATCAGAACATATCTAAGCTAGTACAAAAGCTTATATTTTTTTTCAGTTTTGTTTTTTGTTTTTTTGTTTACAACTTTTAGTTTAGTAAATCTCTTACACGATTTGCTATTTTGATAGACTATTGCTAGAAGTATATAAGAAAATGTCTAAGATATTACAAAAGCTAGTGTTTTTCAATTTGTTTTTTATCGTATATCGTTTTTTTGTCTTTTTTGTATTTGTTTTACTTTGCTTACGACTTTTATCTATATAAATCCCTTACACGCTACGCTATTTAAATGGACTTATTCTAGAAATATTTAAGATAATATAATAAGCTAGTACAAAAGCATATGTTTTTTATTTGATTTTGTATTTTATGTGTTTGTTTTTTCGGTTTTTTGATTTCTTACTTTCTTTACAACTTTTAATTTAGTGAATCCCTTAAACGCTACGCTATTTTTATGGACTAACGCTAGAAGTATATTAGAAAATATCTAAGCTAGTACAACAGCTAGTGTTTTTTAATTTGATTTTGAATTTTATATAGTTTTTTTTCTTTTTGTGTTTTTTTACTATGCTTACAACTTTTATCTAAATGAATCCCTTACACGGTACGCTATTTTTATAGACTTACTCTAGAAATATATTAGAAAATATATAAGCTAGTACAAAAGCTTATGCTTTTTATTTGATTTTGTATTTTATGAAGTTTTTTTTCAGTTTTGTGATTTTTTACTTTACATGCAACTTTTATCTTAGCGAATACCTTTCACGCTACACTATTTTTTTGGACTTACTCTAGAAGTACATTAGGAAATATCTAAGCTAGTACAAAACGTAGTGTTTTTGTATTCGATTATGTATGTAAAACACCCAAGACTCAGAAAAAATACTCGCGCTCATCAACTCGTAAACGTTTACCCGTACCGGGGGTCGAGCCCGGGAGCCCTGGCTTCGTAGGCCGGGTCACTATCGACTAGTTTAGCACGTCGTCAAAATTAAGTCTGTACATTTATAATATATCGGCTAACACGCAAACTTCTTGCTTTATCTTGTTAGAGTTGTTCCATTTTTATGCCTCTTGTTATTATCTTGTTAAATTCTTGGCCATAAGTTTACTTGGAAGGTAACACTTTTTTTTTACCTGGAGCACAGGTTTCGTCTCTACTGTGGTTAGGGAGGTAGATAGCAGATATTTTGTATATGTGTGTGTGAAGGTAGTGTGTGCGGTCGCCACGCACCATCGGCTCGCCGCAGGTGGCCCTGCGTTGACTGGTTGCGCTGGTAGGTTGGTAGCATCAGCGGGCGATGAGGTCGTCATATCCCTACGCCATTATTTTTACTATACCACTTGTTTACAGCGCTGACTTTTGCTATTAAGCGTTTATGCATAACAGGGTTACTCTTGAAGTCAATTGAAAAATATCTATGCTACCATTTAAACTTATGCTATTATTAACTGGGTGTAGTGCTTTGTTTTTGTTTTTTTTTGTATGGTTTTAGTTTTGTGATTACGTTTATTCTACAAGGACTAATACGCAGGTTTCTTACTTTGCGTCTTATTTTTGAGTTAAGACATCTAGTCGTGCTTGTTCTATTTTCAGGCCTTTTGCATTATTAATGTGGAATTCCTGTCCATGACTTTTCTTACAAGGAAGACTAATTCTGATAAGGAGCTCAGATTCTGACTCCACTGTGGTCATTTGGTTAAGATGGAAGCACAGAGAAAGGTGTTATGAGTATGTGTGAGTGGCGGTAGTGCGCGGTGGCCCTGCGTTGACTGGTTGCGCTGGTAGGTTGGTAGCACCAGCGGGCGATGAGGTCGTCACATCCCTACGCCATTATTTTTACTATACCACTTATTTGCAGCGCTGACTTTTGCTTTTAAGCGTTTTTCGTCTTATTATCACTGTTTGTCTTTTTCATCTTATTGAAAGTTTTTTTTAAAATTATAAAATAAAAGGTTCATTTTAGTTTACAGTTAAATTAACGAGACACAAGAAAGTATTTAGTTTTTTAATAAAACGAATTCACAAAAAAAGACATATTTATATTTATATATGTATTTTTTAACAATACGCTTCCACTTAATTGTAAACTTGTTTTCTTAATGCTTCCTTTTTCTATTTTGCCATTTCGCCAAATAAAGTTTAGGGTGAAATAAAGGTGTAGGTAATGACTAATAATCGTAACAAGATTTCTATGAAAGGTATAATAGATCGAGGACAAAAAGGTACGCCCACGACATGTAACATGGGTCGAAGTTTGCTACGCATCAGCAGCTACGGCGTAGGCCCCGATGTCACGCAAGTATAAAACAGTGTTTACAATAGAAACACACGTAATGGCTTTTGAAAATATTCAAACTGCACACCGTTTTTTAATTTTAATCTATAGAAATGCTCAATTTAACCAATTTCTTCATTTGATATGATATGTCGTCCCAACCATTAAGTAAATAAAATACTTATTGACTGAAGTAAGTATTTTTAAAAACTAAGTTTAAAAGTATATTGGAATACATTTAAGCAATATTATTTAAAGTAGTTTTTTTACATGTTTTAGGGTTCCGTACAAAAAACTATAAATTGAACCCATATAAAGTACCTCGTGCATCTGTCTGTCCGTCTGTCTGTCACAGCCAATTTGCTCCAAAACTACTAAATCGATTGAGTTGAAATTCGGTACACATATGTGAATGGATGACCCAAACACAGATGTTCAAAGTAAATATATATATTTATAAATAAGGGTAATTTTAGTGCGACAAATTAGGAAGTAAAAAAAAATGCAAAACCTTACTGTGTCACATATCAAACAGAAGCTGGACTCAATACCTTCAATACTTTTTTTTATTATTTTAAAATAAATAGTTTTGATTTTATTCACGAAAGTAGAAGAAAATTTATCACCCCTCCCTCTGATCTCCGAAACTACTGAAGCTAACATTTTGAGCAAAATACAAAATATAGTTCATTCCTTGTAGATTACAGAAAAACCTATAAGAATTCGATCAACAAAAATATTACGTATGAACGGTACGGAACCCGTTCCATGCAAGTTCAACTTACAATTCGCCGGTTTTTTACTTATACTTTTAACTAACGTACAGTATTCCGTTTCTATTTTAAATAGGTACGATAATTTTATGTTCTTACCCACTTATTCATTTACGTATTATGCACCATTTGTTCAACTATTATTTGTCATATTCTCATGTCATTAACAATAATAAAATTTGTAAGCATACTTTATGGATCTTTCACGAAGAAAGTAACTCTAAAAGTATTGTTTTAGCCACCGGCTCGCCGCAGGTGGCCCCGCGTTGACTGGCTGCACTGGTAGGTCGGTAGCACCAGCGGGCGATGAGGTCGGCACATCCCTACGCCATTGTTATTATTATACTGAAGCAACAAAACAAATGTCTTTTGTTTGCAAATGAGTGATGTATATGAGTATGTAGGAGGGCTATTGTTCAAATGTCTTTCGTTTAATATTCACGTTTTTTTTTTAAAGCCCTTCACGTGATACATTTATTATTTCATTCATTTAATCAAGAAAATACTATGACTCATTGCTTAGTATTGCCTTTTTCTTTCCCTGCAGTCTAGCCAAAACAACCTTGCGCTAAAACTATAAGAGGAACGTAGAAACGGTGGAAAGGGAATATTGTTTCTGGCCTAGGCCAGCCAGAAAAGATTTGCGTACGACTCGTAGCAATGGTCGTGGCGTCGCAACGAACCCGACAGCTACGACGTACGCGTACGACAGCAGAGCTGGGGGGTGATTATGACATTGCTATGCAATTCAGTTTATAGCGAGAGTTTAGCTCTGTCCTTTTCTCGCAGCGCCAACTGAACTGCTTAGCTATGTTATAATAACCCCCCAGTACGATAAAATCAAATTGAGCAATCGCTAATCATGCAAGATAAAAAACAAAACTTTTTTTTTTTTAGTTAATGAATATTTGTCAGAGATAAATTCATACCTTATTTATGTTATATCTACTTTCCTCCATTAAAATACTGACAAGCGACGTAATTTTATTGAACTCATTCCAGAAATACATTTAATAGCATGAATTATTGAATCTACGTCACTATTACAAGTTATGTAGTGTTTTTTTGTATTTGATACTTTTTACTTTTTCTTTTTTTTGTGAGCACAACATTACACCGACTTACAAGAATGTTAATTTTGTATGTTTAAATTTTGTGCTATTCTCACATCCTGACATTTGAAATAAATATAATGAATAGCATCTAAACTAGAATAATCAAATAATAGTATTCAAATAATTTAAGTTTAGCAATAAATGGAATTTGATGTAGTTTAATTCATAGGTATAGAATAATTTATAGTCGCCCTCTCGCATTTTACTGTGCCCTTACAGGGTGTCACATGTAAACCTCTGTCTTTTGTTCCATTTGTTGTTTTATGTAATGTGACACACAATAAAAATCTTGACTTTGATTTTGACTTTGACTTTAAGGTTATACTTTTGATTACTACTGATTTATTTTGGTCTCATTTTCCATTTTCTTAGCTTTGCAATAATTTTACTAAAATGCTGTCTTTCCACTTTTTTTGATGAGGCTCTTAAACATGTAATTTTATTTTGTATATTTTGTTTTTCATTCACTGGTTTACGGTAAAAGTATATGACTTGTATATATAATATGTCAGCTGCTATTAAACGTAGTAATTTATTGAACTAATTATTCAAAAAAATATGCATTTGTGGTTTTAAAGCATTGTCAGCACTATATAAATATGATAGGTGTTTTATACAAGCCTTGTTTGTTTTATTTTTCTGTAATTATTATTCGACGGCGTTGTTATCCTCCTTGGTAGTGACCCTGCTTACAAAGCTAGCGGTCCCGGGTTCGAATCCCTACCAGTCAGGGCAAATATTTTTGTGATGAGTTCGAGTATTTGTTTCTGAGTTTTGTAAGTTCTCTAGGTAACAATATTTACCGTTGCCTAGTACAGTCACGAGCGTTATTTTGGGACCCATTTCAAGAAAAATATGCTTAAAGTCGTCAATGTCATTAGAGATGTCAAGTCATTTGTATTAATTAAGTATTAATTTAGTTTTTTATAGTTTTTATTTTATTTTATATTTTTTACGAATTTTTACTTAAATTCCCTTACTAGCTACATTTTTTATTAGGCTTACTTTAGAAGTATATAAGAAAATATCAAGGACAGTTTAGTACAAATACTAGTATTTTTTGATTTATTTTGTATTTTGTATTTTTTTTCAGTTGTTTGTTTTTTTTACTTTGTTTACAAATGTTATCTTAGTGAATTCCTTACACGCTACGTTATTTTAATGGACTTAGCTAGAAGTATATTAGAACATATCTTATATTGTACAAAAGCTTATGTTTTTTATTTGTTTTTGTATTTTTGTAGGTTTTTTTTAGTTTTCTTTTTTTGTTTTCAACTTTAAATTTAGTGAATCTCTTACACGCTACGTTATTTTTATGGACTAACGCTAGAAGTATATTAGGAAATATCTAAGCTAGAACATAAGCTAGTGTTTTTTATTTGATTTTAATTTTTTTATTGTTTTTTGTCCGTTTTGTGTTTTTTTACTTTGCTTACAACTTTTATCTATATGAATCCCTTACACGCTACGCTATTTTTATGGACTAACGCTAGAAGTATATTAGAAAATATCTAAGCTAGTACAAAAGCTAGTCTTTTTTATTTGATTTTGTATTTTTGTAGGTTTCTTTCAGTTTTTTTTTTTGTTTTCTACTTTAAATTTAGTGAATCTCTTACACGCTACGTTATTTTTATAGACTAACGCTAGAAGTATATTAGAAAATATCTAAGCTAGTACAAAAGCTAGTCTTTTTTATTTAAATTTTGTATTTTTATCGTTTTTTTGTCCGTTTTGTTATTTCTTACTTTGTTTAGAACTTTTAACAGTGAATCTCTTACACGCTACCCTATTTTTATGAACTTACTCTAGAAATATATTAGATAATATCCAAGCTAGTACAAAAGCTCATTTTATTTTTTTGATTTTGTATTTTATGTAGTTTTACAAACACTTACCTTAGTGAATCCCTTACACGCTTCGCTATTTATATGGATTTATTCTAGACATATATATGAGAAAATATCTAAGCTAGTACAATACATAGGGTTTTTGTATAAGATTTTGTATGTAAAACACCCAAGACAGAAAAATTACTCGCGCTTATCACACAAATAATTCCCTCGTACCGGGGATTGAGCCTGGGAGCCCTGGCTTCGTAGGCCGGGTCACTATCGACTAGTTTAGCACGTCGTCAAAATTAAGTCTGTACCTACATTTATAATATATCGGCTAACACGCAAACTTCTTGCTTTATCTAGTTAGAATTGTTTTGCCTTTGCCTGCCTTTTTAGGCCTCTTGTTTTTATCTTGTTAAATTCCTGGCCATAAGTTTACTTAGAAGGTAACACTTTTTTTTACCTGGAGCACAGGTTTCGACTCCACTGTGGTTAGGGACGTAGTTAGCGGATATTTTGTATATGTGTGTGTAGTGTGCGCGGGTCGCCACCCGCCATCGGCTCGCCGCAGGTGGCCCCGCGTTGACTGGTTGCGCTGGTAGGTGGTAGCACCAGCGGGCGATGAGGTCGTCACATCCCTACGCCATTATTTCTGCTATACCACTTATTTACAGTGCTGACTTTGCTATTAAGCGTTTATGCATAACAGGGTTACTCTAGAAGTCAATTGGAAAATATCTATGCTACTATTTAAATTTATACTGAGTGTAGTGCTTTGTTTTGTGTTTTTTTGTATCGTTTTAATTTTGTGATTACGTTTATTCTACAACGTCTAATACGCAGGTTTCTTAGTTTGCATCTTATTTTTGAGTTAAGACATCTACTCGTGCTTGTTCTATTTTTAGGCCTTTTACATTATTTATGTGGAGTTCCTGTCCATGACTTTTCTTACAAGGAAGACAATTTCTAACCTGGAGCACAGGTTCTGACTCGACTGTGGTCATTTGGTTAAGATGGAAGCACAGAGACAGGTGTTATGAGTAGGTAGTGCGCGGTGACCCTGCGTTGACTGGTTGCACTGGTAGGTTGGTAGCACCAGCGGGCGATGGGGTCGTCACGTCCCTACGCCATTATATTTTTTATTGAAGTCACAGCGCAAGGCGCCTTTTGTTGCTTAATATATAGGTAGTAGACTAATTGTTCAAATTTACTTTTGACATTCGTTTATTATCAGTGTGTTAAGACTGCGCCGAGCAAACGCCGAGCGTCCAGTGGCGCCCTCACAACTATTATTATGTTTTCTAATCAACTAAAGAATTTCGTTGAAATCAGACGATAGCTTTTTGTAGTGCAAATAAAAACACAATTTATGGAATACGTTACAAACTTTAATAAAAATTGCCCTAAATTATCTGTTTACTTTATATTACTTTTTTCTATTTTGCCATTTCACCAATTTAATTTTAGGGTGAAATAAAAGTGTTAGTAAATAAGATTTCTATTGTAGGCATATAGGCCAAAGACAAAAAATTACACCCATGACACGTAGCATAAGTCGTAGCTTTGCTACGCATCAGACAGCTACGGCGTAGGCCCCGATGTCACGCAAGAATAAAAAAATGTGTTTAAAACTTTTAACAGCACAAAAAATTTACAAATAAAACTCTACAGCGCAGACTTCTTACATGTATTTTTTTCATACAAACTCACCTAATGGCTGTTGAAAAAATAATAATATTTAGAAATGCTCAATATAACCAACTACTTATAACTACGTCATTATGATATGTCGTCCTAACTATTGAGTCCAATACGATACTTCCGAAGTAAGTATCTTTAAGAACATCTAAGCTACAGCGTAAACGAGATATTTTTAATTTGATTTTGTATTTTTTAATTTTACATTTTTTAACGAAACCATTAGCTTAATAAATTCCATGATAAAGTTTTTTTGTAGACAGATTTGCGAAAAAACATCACAAAAATAAATTAAAATCTAAGCGTTTAATACATTCTGATTTATCAGCTGTTTTTTTTTTACATTTTTATTGTTCTTCACTTAACTTTTACTCAAAACTTATAAATTGATAAATTCCCTTACAAGGTACGCTATTTTCTAGATCTACTTTCTTATTCACAAACATACAATTAACCCATTTCAACTGAAAAAGGGCTAAAGCATATTTTGTTAAGCTTATTTTTGCTATCGTGCGTTGATGCTCTAGAAGGGTTACTCTAGAAGTAAATTGGAGAATATCAAAGCTACTTAAACTATTGTTTTTTTATGCAATTTTGGAATTTTTTATTTTTTTTCTTGATTTTTGTTTCTTTTTCTTAAAATTTTTTTACTTAATTAAATCCCTTACAAAGTATTTTTTATTATCTGGCTTAACTTTTTTGTCCAATTTTTTTTTGTGTTTCATGAGATGTATGTTATGGTTATCGTAGACTGTAATTCATGTACATTGCCCTATTATAGATCACTATACAATTCTTGGATTTGCCTTTATTGTATTTAATTAAAATTTATTTTTAAAGATTTGTCAAAGCGCCTGATCGACGCATCACGTGACAAAAATGCTGGCCTGTACTGGGCACAAAGATTAAGCATTGCCATTCAACGTGGCAATGCTGCCAGCATTTTAGGAACAATGCCCACTGGTAGCGGTTTGTTAGATTAGTGTAGTTTTAAGTGATTTTGTAAGTTATTTCGTTTGTTTGTTTGTTTTCTGATGAATTATCCTTACTTGAATTTTACAATAAATTTATAGTCTCTTTCTTACTTATATAAGGTGCTAACAAATTAGTCACGGATATTTTTACAGCTGATAGTACTCGGTTCTCGGAGTATATTTAAGTATGAAACATCATAGGTATTCAAAACAAACTAATTAAGCATTTAAAATATAAAGCCACCTTACAGTGTCAAACATTTAATTTTAATAATATTGTTTCACTTCGAAGTCGACGCACAGTAAAAGACCAAATATTGCTATATTAAAATTTTAGTAGTACCTATCAGAAGAATTTGAATTCCTACCTAAAACAACGCTGGGTGAATAACTAACGAAAAACAAACTCAACTTCGTTTAATTACAAAAGCACATTTCTAACATCTTCTAAGTATCTATATTTTTTTAAAGCCCATGCCATTTTCACCAAATATATGGCGTTTTTAGTATAATGTAAATGAATATTTACAATTACATGATTATTACGAAACAATTTTTGAAATTATGCGTAAAATTGTGGAAATTAGTTTGAACTGGTTTTATTATAAATTTTAAAGCAAATAGCAATAGCAACTCAAATATATTTTCTTACCGCCTTCGATCCAAAAATGTGGTATCCGTGACAATCCGTGTCCAAAGCTTCCCTTATGGAATCTTTAATCATCGCTGGTAGATTTTTGACGTGTAAAAGTGCCCATGCGGCCTACTTACTGAATAAACATCTTTTATCTTATTTTTATATTTTTATCATTTGTCCTAATACATCGTGTCTCCGTGTTCAACGTTGTATGTATGGTGTAAAATAGTTTTTGTACTCGTCGATTAAAATGTGTGTATTACGATTTCATAGAGAATACTGTAACGTCACTCTTTTCATCGTTGAATAGTCTAGATGTTACTTCCGAAACAACCGAAATAACTATTTCGATACGCTCTAGACAACCGAAATAACTATTTCGATACGCTCTAGACAACCGAAATAACTATTTCGATACGCTCTAGACAACCGAAAAAAATTTGAAAATAGAACTTCGGATTTCCATATATGTGTCCTTGTTTAAGGAGCCTCGATCAGATACAAAATTGCCAATCTGTGTCGTTTCGGAACGTAGCAGCGTCGCATCATCTGTCAAAAATCTACTTTTAGTTTTCTTATATACTCGTATTAATGACTTACATTATTAATTTTAATGAACTCGTACAAAAAGTATTGTTCACAATATAGTGTCATAATTAAGCTTTTTAATCTCGTACCTTACTTAGGCCACTCAGCAAGCTTCGTGGCCTAAACACGGTACTCGACTAAAAAGCTCTCTATTATAACACGATTACGAAAAATACTATCTCCGCACAATGAGAAACATTTCATCGTCCATCGTCCCCGTTAAAAAATGTGTGTGCGTCTGTTAAAAGTTAGCACACTGGATTAAGTTAAGAATCTAGAATATTTTTATTTTTCTATTCTACGTCAGAAACGCACTAACTGTTATTTCTTGATCTAAATGATCTATTTCTTGTTACCATCTTTGCATTGCAATAACATTTCTATTTTTATTTCCATTTCAAACTAGACCAGTTTAGGAAAAATGATAGTTCGGACAAACGTTATTAGGGATTCTGTGGGAAACATTTACCTAACTGCTAAAGAAGGGCGGTAATGCTTTTGACCTATGTACGAGTGCATGTTATTTTGTTTCCTCGTACAGACTAAACGGATGGTCCAAATTCGACAAACAAGGAGTAGTTAGATGTGTATCAGCGCGGCTCAGTATTTAACATGGATATTTAACATACATAGACGATAATTTCAAAACGGGCAGTCATGTTTTTAACCCTTTTTTTATTAGAACAGTTGTAGGAGGCTGTTTATACATCAAAGATTTAAGACGGTTATTGCCGTACGAGATCAAACCTTTTAGAATCCAAATCAACCGCGGCGCCGTAATGCCTTACTACCATTACGATTACGAGAAAACTAAGCAGAAGGCAGAAGATAGCGCCTCTTTGTGTGAACTATTATAAGTAAACGTCAAAAGTAGGTGTCAGTGCTCAATTTTGTTTGACATTTGACTATTTTGACTATTTTGTTTGACATTGCTTACTGTAAAGCAAACGACAAAAGTACGTATCTACTTTTGAAGTAGATTGTAAGTGTAGTTGCGCTATATACTTTGAGAGTTCTAAAACAAATTATATTCCTTTTGAAACTGTTGTGAGAAGGGTAAATTTTAAGTTGAACTAACCTCCATTTTGTGCATATGGGATTTTGTTGGAAACTTATTGTTGCCTTTACATTATGGTTTCCATACGTTTACCATATCGCGATCGAAAACAGCGTCGATCGAAAATGCGTGCGAGGGTGGCATGGCACTAGTGTTCATACCTGATACTGCTCCGGTTGCCCTGACCCAATAACACAGTCGAGCTTAGAAATAGCTATATAATTTTAGTACCTTGTTGCACTGCGGTATTAAAGTGGGAGTGGTAAGAATTCAGTACGAGTATTATACGTGATACTAAAATCAACAGTAAAGTTACTTCCGAGTTCCATCGTACTGCAACCAGCACTGGGGGGTTATTATGACATAACAATGCAGTTCAGTTTACGGTGAAAAGGACAGAGCTATATAATTACTATAGGTCTGTCCTTTACGCTCGCCGTAATAAATGATAGCCCCCCTGAGCTGCGTTGCGCCTCTACCATTTATTTTTTTATTTTTTTGTTTTTAACCTATGTATAACATTTGTTATTGTTGTATGAAAATGGGAATTTAAAAATTACTATCTACCATGAACATTAACTTTAATTATAATATAAGTTTAACATGGGATTTTATACAATAGCTGGATATTGACCACGAAATAAAATTAAATAAAAAAAGGCTTGATGTGTTACTCTAGTGTTTTAATAAACCTCTCTGATTGATATGACTCTTTTTTTTTAATTTAGTATGGCAGTTGTGCCTCTTCACTCCGGTGCTTTTTCTGTTTCTCTACTTATACATAAAATATACTTAGGTAGGTGTGGTCTCTCTCTCTCAGAGTGATCTCTTTTAACGCATGCAAAACTTAAAGTATATTGACAAAAGCTAATTTCGCACTTAATGTACCTAATTAATATTATACACTCTACTTTTCGTCAATTATTTCATTTTTTCACGAAGCTCGATCATCCTCTTGCTTATAGCATTTTATAATAATAGTGAATGACGTGAATATATTTACAGGTTTGATGAAAATGGGAATTTTATAATTATGACTATCTACCGTGTTAAAATACTGATACAAATGGATTATTTAAATTAATTGCTTTAGGGTTTAGTCAAAAACGATGTCAGCTGGTGGTGTTTCTTCAGTTAAGTGTTTTCTAAATTACCGCGAGCCAAAATTTTTTATTTGTTAAATTTTATGATCAACTATTTCAAGTCCAAAGTTTTGTTTCCAAACTGTTTTTCCGAAAATGTATAAACTATAAATGTTTTTATTTCTTAGTCCATAAACTTTGTTAAAATGAATATTCGATAGAACTAACACGTGAGGTAGGGTTCCTTTGATAAGAATTCCGGAAATTAAACCAGTTTCAAAAAAAGGGTCATATAAAAATTTGGGAAAATGAAACAGCTATGAACACTAATTTGAAGTAGTGACCAGTCACCAAATTTAAATCAATAAAAATCTTTTACCATATTAAATAAAATGTGGTTTTTGATATGGTGAAATATTTCTGAAATGTATACTATGCTGAAAAATGCAGATTCTATTATTTCAATAAGAATTAGTTTACAATACATTTTCGTTCTCTCGGGGTTGGTTATTAAATTATTTTAATGTGACCGTCAGAATTTAATATTTTCTATCTACGGTGAATACTCTTATATCTAAACTGTATGTTTTACATCAGTTACATAATATATACTGCGGAAGCGAAAATGCAAATAAATTAATAAGAAATGCCTATTTACAAAAGATAATTAGGCTGTTTAACAACCTAATTTATATAAACATACTACTTACTTCGACTGCAACAATGTTTAAGGATAGTTAATAATTACAAACTTTTAATGATAAATCTACAAATAACATGTTATTGTAAAATGAAAGTCATAAATCAGTATTTACGAATAAATTCATAATTTATGCCACGGATCTTAAAATTTGTTTACTTGCCTTGCCTCTTCACTTAAGTGTTAAAACACCGTCGTCTAAATACTCCTATTATCGTAACTCTTTCAATAGTAAAGAAAAATAAACTAAAAATTGTTTTAATATTGTAAAATGTGTGTGTGTGTTATGTCTGCTACTAATCAAACAGCGATTGTTTTTTTTAAGGTTTAAGAAAGTTTTTTTTGTATTTGTGATCGGTTTTAACATAATTTATTATTAAAAAACAACCCTAAGTTACAGTAACTATTAATTAGTACTTAATTATTATTTACACACTACTGTAGATTGCGATTTTAATATCCTTTTGACCGTAGTTGCTTATAGCTTTTTAGTATAATATTATACGAATGAAATGAACATTATATTTATGTTTGATGAAAATGGGAATTTTATATTATGAATATCTAACGTGTTAGACTACTGCTTAGCTACAAATGATGTTTTTAATTAATTGATTTAGGGTTCTGCCAAGAACTATGTCAGCTGGTGTAGCTTCTTTAATTACCATACATTTTTCTTTTGAGTAATTTTATGATCAACTACTTCAAGTCCAAAGATTTTTTTCCAAACTGTATAATTTTTCCAAAAATGTTTAATTTAAAAATGCTTTCTTATTTCATCAACTTTGACTTACGTATTAATCGAACATATACGTGAGGTAAGGTTCTTTTGATAAAAAACTCGGAGGAAAATTAAACCGCTAGGAACATTAATTCAACCTTGTGATAATAACCAATTTAAATATTCAAAATACTTTTACCGTAATAAATGCAATATTATGTCAATATGATATCGTAAAAATTTTTATTCTGTTATATCAAGTGAAGTAAAAGGATGACCGTTATTACATAAATAAGTTGTTCACGCCATGGTGAGTGAGTTTTGAGTCCCATAAACATTTCCAGTCGACAAATTATAATTGCGTTGCCCGCCTTCAGGGCTACAGACAATATGACCAGAACACAGCACCACGTGCATTACTATGATCATACTTACACACATACATACATTAAATCACGCCTGTTTCCCAGAGGGGTAGGCAGAGACCACTTATTTCCACTTGCTACGATCTTGACAAATTTATTTCGCTTCTTCAACATTCATACATCGAGTCATGCACGCACGTCGGTTTCGGGTACTTAAGATTCGGCCCTACATCACTATGATCCGTACATTAATTTTCATATATTTAGAACGAGGGGAAAAGTTACGCTCACTCACCGTGCTAGAAGCGATAGTGGCGCTTTGCGCCGATTGTGAGAGGGTGGTACTGTAGTGAAATAAGGTTGTATTGTAAGAATACACCTTATTGCACTTTTCCTTTTTGTTAACTGGCCGTTTAATGGTTTGAATTTTTAAACTAACGGTTCGATGGAACACCGGCTTTGTTTTATATAATTTCATGAGACGCCTCTCGACCACGGTGCGAGGCACCATATTGTAGTAGCTGTTGTGCTTTTAAACTAATATAATTCTGAAAGTTAACGAAAAGATTTTTATTAACTAGCTACACCCTTTTCCTCATAGTACCTACTGCCCCGGGCGAGCCGGCCCATTCGTACAGCGCCTGTATCCAGCTGCAACGTGGCTGCGAGTAGCACAAAACCGACTGTCGTCTTGGGGAATTCTTGGGGAAGGCCATGTACGTCTATCTACTGATAAGATCACGATGGTATATGATTCTCGCATTATTTTGATGGAATTTAAATGTCTAGAAGAATATATTCAAACAAGCCACTTTTAATTACAAATTGTATGTAAATTATCGTCTTAAATGAAAAGAAAGCTACGAGTCATCACCTTTACACATAATTACTAACTGTGACTTTTTTTTTCTTTTTTTTTGTTCTCTCTTTAAGTCAGAATTTCTTATTTACGATTAAACAAATAAGCTGACGTGTAATATATATGATTAATTACCTACCGTATCGCTTAAGTGTATTTAATATCGCATCTTAGTTATTTTTTGCTTTTTTATGTTTGCTTTCTACTTTTCTTTTTTTATAAAACCTAAATATACGTGCGAATGCAAAACTTAAACTTTAATTATTGACAAAAAAAAACGCACTTAATCTACTTACCTACTATAATTATAAACTCACTACCTTTCTTTCACTTTTGCTTTGAACTGTTTATAATACTTATTTGAATGACTTGAACATACGCACATGATGTTTAATACCGTATTAACTCAAAGAACTATTTTTGTACCGAAAATGGCTGGAGGAGCTATTGGGCTATGAAAGAATATATGAAGGGGAACCTTCCTATATCGCTTAAAAGAAAACTCATGGACATGTGCATTCTTCCAATGCTCACCTATGGAGCACAGACTTGGTCTTTGACTAATGTTCAAAAATCTGCCCTCAAGGTTTGCCAAAGAGCTATGGAGCGTAGTATTTTAGGTATCAAATTGACTGATCGTATCAGAAATACTGTGATACGCTCCAAAACCCAAATAGCTGACGTAGCCTTAACAGCTGCCACCCTCAAGTGGAACTGGGCCGGATATTATCTGCCGTATGCCTGATTATCTTTGGGCAAAAATATTAACAAATTGGGTACCGCAAGATCGGATACGACGACGTGGCAGACCCCGGCGCAGATGGCGAGATGAGCTTGAAGCCTTTCAGCACGATTGGCGGGAGACTGCCCAAAACCGAATTACGTTGAAGGATGGGAAGGAGGCCTTTGCCCAGCAGTGGGACATTCCGGGCTAATAATAATAATAATAATAATAATCGTATTGTGTTTTCTATTTACGGATTGGTAAAACCGTATTTCAAACTTGTATAGGAACCGACATATGGCACTTAAGGTCTTTCTTGCCTTTTCAAACGTCACCGCAATTCGTAAAGTGACCGTGTTAGGTGGAGATACGACCAATTTAACTGAAACAAAATAAAGTAGTGAATTGTCCATACAGTATTTTACTTCTTTTAATATTATGTTCTGTGTTAATTTCTTCATATTAATACGTTTAAAACAATATTTAAGTTTCGATTGTGATTTTTAAGTTAATTTTAAGACAGCAGGAAATATGGTCACAACTCTGAAATGTTTTAAAAAGTTAACTCATAAATTGGTTGAAATCAGTCTTATATTGGGTCCTTACCTATGAAATTGTCGTTTTTTTACGTGTTTTATTTCGGACGGAATTTATTCATTTCAATTTTAACTTCTAAATATTTTTTAAGTTGCTTTAATACACTATGCAACAAAGGTTTTAGATACAAATAATATGGTTAAATTTCTTACTTAATGTTTAAAATTAAAGTGTGAACTCAACTATTTTCATGCGCTGCGAGTTCAAGTGTTTCAATCACGCAGAGTTTTATGATGCTAACTATTTTTAAGTAATTAAAATATGTATAATATAGCTTAAAAGTGTCCAATGTACCTGACAGAATTTTGTTTGGTTTGCATTTGAAGTTACAAAATAATCCACGAAATTAAATGTATGAAACCACCGTTTTCATAATATTCTCCATATAAAATGCCAATTTCATAGGTAAGGACCTAATATTACTAATACCATAAGGTACCTGTCCCACAACAAGATAGCAAAAATCATGTTTTGAAAAGTTTAAAAAGCAACATGTCTAAACGGTTTTTGTGGTGGTAATATTGTGTTAAATACCATGTGCATATGTTAGATGAAAATGGGAATTTTAAATTTACTATCTAATTGATGTTTTAAATAATTATTATTTAAGAACCATGTCAGCTGATTTAGCATCTTCAGTTAAGACTAACGTGTTTTTTATTTTATTAAATTTTATGTTAAACTATTATTGCGGGTCCAAAGATTTGTTTTTCAACAGCTTTTTTGCTGTTGTTTGTTTGTTAAATTTAATAAGGGTTTTGTATAAACCTCTATTGAGAAATTTTGACAAGCGTTTTTGTTCTAATTTGTTTATCCCTAGATCTTCAGGCCCTCGCTGTGTAAGTGACTGATTCTTAAGTAGTTTCAAGAAAAAGTAAAGTAAATTATACTGACTGGCTCTTTTCAACAAATATACAAAATATTATGCTTTGTTTGTGTTTTTAAAGTCTTTCATTTGGTCTTTAAAAGAAACATTAACAAAATATGTTCAAAACATACCTAACCTTGACAGAATAAAATATAGACTAAGGATGCGTATCCTAATGTTTAAGTATGAATGAATTAATTAATTAATCATCATCATTATCAATTAATTAATGCACGCACACTACATTATTGTCCTCTCGTTGCTTTTTATAATTCTAATAATGAAATTTAAAATAATATGTAACGAGAATGCAAATTTATTATTTCCTATCTATGGTGAATAAATACTCTTATTTCTAAACTGCATGTTTTTTATCAGTTATATTATCTAAAATACTTATACGTACAGACAGATGCAAAACTAACACAAAATATGCTTAAACAAGATATTAAGAGGCTATTTAACTATCTAATTAATTACATACATAAAATCAGATTTAAAAAATAATATTTAATACAAATGTTTTTTTGTAAAAACACAAAAGAGGGAATTCCAAAACGAATATTTTTTCCTAATTGTTTTAAATTAACTCTCAAACACCGCATAATGTTATATAAATATCGATTGTTATATTTCTAAGTGTCCTTATACTTAGCTAGGATTGTATTCTAAACGCAAGTTTTTTTAAGTTTTTATAGTTGTTTTTCTTTTCTTATTTCAAATAATATCTTAGTTTGCTACATACGTTCATTAAATGATCCTAATGACCTATGTTTAATAATAATATTGATCCTAAATTACACACGTAACCAATAACAAGAGATTATGAAATAAATTAATCTACTCGAGCTCGTCTCGATGACTGGAGATGTAAAGTCATAGGATCCTTAGTCGCCTTTTACGACATCCGTGGATAGACAGGAGTGGCGCTATTCTAACCCGGCAGCCACACAGGGTTGTTTACCTATCAGTATGTAAGCGTAAAAAATTGAGCTCGGACAGAATAAACTCACTGACAAATCGCACGATTTATTTTGTATAAGTATATTCATTGATCAGATTTAAAAAAAAACGTTTCAAAGACGTCCCTCTCATAAATCAGCCGTAAAGCGGGGTTAGCTTCATCAAATAGTATGTCACTCAGCATTAATGTATGATAGATGGGAATCCAATCTTTCTAGCGTGAATAATAATTCTGTCTGTGACAACAGTTCAGTGTTTGTGAATTGAACACTTATGCGAATTATGTAGTTTCCTGCACTTTATCACTCGCACCCTTTATACGCACTTTCATGAACTAGGAACTCTTCCAGGCGGCGTGTTGTATCCGTCGGATGATTTATCATTTACATGATATAAAGGTACCACGGATGTGAAAATGCAAAACTAAATATATCGCATTTGTTTATATTTTATGATGATAGTTTACGAATGACTTGAACATTATGTATGTTTCATGAACATGGGAATTGAATATTTACTATCTACCGTGAACGTCTACTCTAACAAATTATGTTTTAAATTAGCTGCTTAAATTAAGGATTTTGCTACATATTATGTGGCTTGCTGAGTTTTATATACGCCGTGGGCTCGAGGAACCCGACAGATTTTAACACCGAACACACCGTTCCTGAATTTTACCACACCGTTTCTGAATAATATAATATACATACTACTTTCTCTAAAATTCTGTGAGCACGTTCATGATATTGTTGCTTATAGCTTTTCCTTAAGAATATACGAATGACGTGAACAAAATGTACATGTTTGATGAACATGGGAATTTGATATTTACTATCTACCGTGAAAAACTACTCATATTTCTAAACTGTATTTATAGTACGGATGCGAAATGGCGATAGTCAATTTTTAAGCTTTGTGCCAAGTACAGGCCAGTATTTTGGTCACGATTTGCTCCTGGTCCACACAGTCCTAAAGTTTCGACCCAAAAAACTCAAATATTTAAATGCTATCAAACTGACTGTATTTGCGCCTTTTAAAGAGTCTCCGTTGATTCCGCCTCAATACCAGCACTTTTACTTGTCCCAAACTAACGGCCAGCCTGACTTCCACGGAACGTCTTTTATCATCGTCGCCCATGAGACCATTTTTGCTTAAATGAAGAATTTTTAAATTGGATTTTGATTTTGTTTTGAATGTTAATGTTGTTTTGTTGAAATTTGTTAAAAAACGATTAATATTACTAACTATAAATAAGTAGGTAGGTATGTAACAGTTATTTTTTTTATCGACCTTAATTTCCTAAAGTCGTATCCTTAAAGCAAAATGTCCGAAAAATATACTATATCCGTAGAATGATCAACGCAAACTAAAGCGTGGTCTAAGGTTAGTTTTTATATAATGTTTGAAAAATCATTTAATAGGGGTTTTATTTCACATTTCCGTTATTTGCACTAGTGAAACGTGTCCAGTCGTCTTACGAGTAGCTTCGGTCTGCCTCTGCTCCGGTGGCCATCCTGCGAAGTCCGTTTGTGACAACAGTTCAATGTTTGTGAATTGATCACTTATGCGAACACGTAGTGTGCTGTAGGTGCTTTCAACTCTTCTGCCTACCCTGTAACCGCACTTTTAAAACGAAATTCGGTTTTGCCAGCCACATTAGAGCACATCACCCGGACTAGACCAGTTGCAGGATTCGCCGTTACCGGACACGGTATGGAGGACATGAATCTGATTGTATGTTTGATACATACGCACGTGACATTTAACACCGTATTAACTCACACCGTCAATAGCAGTGGCTGTGTTAAGTAGAGATACGACAAATCAAACAGAAACCAAATAAAACTAATGAATTGTAAATACGTGTTAACTTTTTATTACTATGTGGTCTGTCAATGGAGTCAAAATACGGTAGAAATAATACTTAATTTCGATTTTTGAACGCCATTTTTTGAGGTAATTCAGAATTAAATATCATGTGCAAATATAAGTTTGATTATAATGGGAATTAAATTTTTACTATCTACCGTGTTGAAATACTGCTACAAATGCATGTTTTTAATTAATTTCTTCAGGGGCCCGCTAAGTACCACCTATGAGTGATCTCTTAAACCTGTCGTCTACCTAATTTATATACATACTACTTTCCTTAACTAATAGAGCTTATCGTAACTGTTGCATAAAGCTTTTTCATAATAGTATACGAATGACGTGAACATATGTACATGTTTGATGAACATGGGAATTGGATATTTACTATCTACCGTGAAAAACTACTCATATTTCTAAACTGTATGTTTTACATCAGTCACATAATGAACACTACGGATGCAAAAATGCAAAACATAATGTATCTTATTTGTTTCTATTTTATACTAATAATTTACGAATGACGTGAAGAATTATGTACCTACTTACATGGAAATGTGATATTTTCTACGTACCGTAAAAACCTACTTTAACTTATTTCTGCAAATTTGTTTTGCTATAAAAAACTTAAATTGGTTTTTTTCATTTAATTTAGAGCGTGTACGCGAACTTAAGTAGGTACCTAACAACATTTCAGACAAGACTTTAAAAAATATCTTCATGTGACAAAATCTTCGTTAACAGGCAAGAACTTGTTTTTCTGTGTATTCGACAATGCTATTATATCGTATTTTTTTAAATTCAAAATGACCTGTTGGGTATGAGAAGGGGAACCATAGGTAGGGGCAAGATGGGGTTGGTAGTAGGTGCCCCATCGTGCGCCTGTGTAGAATTGACTTTTTAGAGTTTTTGATTTTTATAAGGCATCAAACCTTAAATACCCGGTCTTGCCTCCGTTCCCCAACTATTAACTGTGTTAAACTACTGCTACAAATGGATGTATTATATCTTTGATTCAGGATACCGTTAAGCCCCACGTCAACAAATGTGGCTTTTTCAGTTAAGTGTTGAATCACCACCAACCAACAGACCAACGACCCTATTTTTTTTACTAATAAATAATTATACGCACCTTCTATTAGTGATCTCTTTCACTTTTCTACCTAATTTATTTAATTTATCGCCTAATAATATACCTCAACTATATATACACACTACTTTCTTTATGTCCACGTTGATGCCGTTATTGGGTATAGTTTTTCCTTAATAATATACGAATGATGAAACTAATGAACATACTTAATTGTACATGTTTGATGAAAATGGGAATTTGATATTTACTACCTACTGTGAAAAACTGCTGTTACAATGAATGTTTTAATTTAATTACTACGGTGGTGCTGCCGCTGGCGAGCCGGCCCTTGCCGTGTGTGGATCTCCTACGGCTGATTTTATCACATTTTTTTTACTTTTTTGTGGTATCATTAACATATTTTTTTTCAATTCTAACACTGACACTGGACGGTAAAGTGTTAAAGAAGAGAAAACCAAATAAACTATTCATCGTGAATAGTAAATATGACTGTTATTTTTGGAACAAATGAATTTTTACACGAATATTTTTTTGTTAGGGTTTTAAATTAACACTCAAACACGTGACGCATAATATTATATAATTATCAATTGTCCGTCCTTATATGCGCAGGATCGTATCGTTAACGAAAGTTTTTTTTGTGTTTTATGTTTTTTTATTTTTCTACATACCTACCTACTTTATCATAACCTTATTATTTATGAGTATATTAATCCTAAACTATACGTAACTAGGAATAACTAAAGATTTTGATATACTATATCTACTCGGGCTCGTCTCGATGACTGGAGATGTAAAGTCATAGAATCCTTAGTCGCCTTTTACGACATCCTTGGATAGACAGGAGTGGAGCTATTCTAACCCGGCAGCCACACGGGTTCACGGGTCACATAAGAAATTGAGCTTGGACAGAATACACTGACAAACAGGTCGCACGACTTAATTCGTATATTCGTACTAGGATATTCATGGATCACATTTAAAACACTACCTGTAGAAAGCGTAACGCATCGTTTCAAGAACGTAGGTAGGTACTTGTCTCTCAAAAATGCCGTAAAGTGGAGTTAGCTTCAAAAACATTATGACACTGCATTAATGTATAAAACTGTGTAATGGGAATGAAATATTGACTATCTAGCGTGAATAATAAGTCCATTTGGTGACAGCAGTTCAGTGTTTGTGAATTGATCACTTTTGCGAACGTGTAATAATACCTATCCTGCACTGCACTCGCTAAGTAAGTGACCAAGCCGGGGCACCGAAATTAATAATAGGAAAGGAATAATACAAAGTAAGATAAGTTCGCGCTTGAGCGACAATCAAAGTGACCCTGCATTAGCGCTTTCATGAACTACGAGCTCTCCCAGGCGACGTCTTCAATCCGTTGGATAATTTCTTCGAATACCCTTACCATGAGTTACAGTTACCGTACTCGCTAGCGAGTCGAATGCTCTGTCTTTTGCACTCTATAAGAATACTTGCGAGGTTTGCGAGGGACAGAACTTCGACTCGCAAGCAAGTACGTTAATTGTAACTCATGGTAAGGGTACTGGCCTACTACCATGATTTTACGTTTCGAGCCATTATGAGTCCGTCTTCAAGACTTTCCGTCCTCAAATCTTGCCACATTTGCTGCGGGGGGGGTGCCGTGTGGCGTCTTTTTTGTTTGACAATCGATTTGCTACCTAAGTACTCAAAGCTTTAAAGCCCAGTGCGTAAATTCAAGTTTTTGCCAGGGTTTTTATTTTTCTGATTAAGAAGCACAGAGAGAGCGGTGTGGATCTCAAGGGAGGAGGCCTTTGCCCAGCAGTAGGACACTTCACTAGGCTAATAAATAAAAAAAACACTCGGCTTCTTCGTTCATAAAACATATCGTTTGCTACGATTTTTATATTAAAGTTACCTATGCAATATTCGTACCTTCTTCTTACTTAGGTACTTACTAGTATAATAATTAAATACAAGCTATACTTAATAAATACATATACACACTACTTTCTCTAACTAACGTTGTTATTGTTTTAATAATTGACGATCCTTATTTTTCATGACACAAGTAGGTACTTATACAAATGACGTGACCATACATACGCACGTGACATTTAATACTGTATTAACTCAAAGATTTGCATTTTTTAGTTAAGTATGACAAGTCTCTATTTACGGATTGGTAGAACCATCATATTTCAAACTTATGTAGTTACCGAGACATGGCAATTAAGGTCTTTCTTGCCTTTTCAAACGTCAATAGCAGTGGCTGTGTTAAGTAGAGATACGACAAATCAAACAGAAACCAAATAAAACTAATGAATTGTAAATACAGTGTTTACTTTTTATTACTATGTGGTCTGTCAATGGAGTCAAAAGACGGTAGAAATAATACTTTATTTCGATTTTTGAGGTAATTCAGAATTAAATATCATGTGCAAATATAAGTTTGATTATAATGGGAATTAAATTTTTACTATCTACCGTGTTGAAATACTGCTACAAATGCATGTTTTTAATTAATTTCTTCAGGGGCCCGCTAAGTACCACCTATGAGTGATCTCTTAAACCTGTCGTCTACGTAATTTATATACATACTACTTTCCTTAACTAATAGAGCTTATCGTAACTGTTGCATAAAGCTTTTTCATAATAGTATTCGAATGACGTGAACATATGTACATGTTTGATGAACATGGGAATTGGATATTTACTATCTACCGTGAAAAACTACTCATATTTCTAAACTGTATGTTTTACATCAGTCACATAATGAACACTACGGATGCAAAAATGCAAAACATAATGTATCTTATTTGTTTCTATTTTATACTAATAATTTACGAATGACGTGAAGAATTATGTACATGGAAATGTGATATTTTCTACGTACCGTAAAAACCTACTTCAACTAACTTATTTTTTTAATTTATTTCTTCAATGAGGGATTTTTCTGCAAATAATGTGTGTTTTGCTATAAAAAACTTAAATTGGTTTTTTTCATTTAATTTAGAGCGTGTACGCGAACTTAAGTACCTAACAACATTTCAGACAAGACTTTAAAAAATATCTACATGTGACAAAATCTTCGTAAACAGGCAAGAACTTGTTTTTCTGTGTATTCGACAATGCTATTATATCGTATTTTTTTTAATTCAAAATGACCTGTTGGGTATGAAGGGGAACCATCATAGGTAGGGGCAAGATGGGGTTGGTAGTAGGTGCCCCATCGTGCGCCTGTGGAGAATTGACTTTTTAGAGTTTTTGATTTTTATAAGGCATCAAACCTTAAACACCCGGTCTTGCCCCCCTTCCCCAACTATTAACTGTGTTAAACTACTGCTACAAATGGATGTTTTATATCATTTCTCCAGGATACCGTTAAGAACCACGTCAACTAATGTTGCTTTTTCAGTTAAGTGTTGAATCACCACCAACCAACAGACCAACGACCCTACTTTTTTAACTACTAAATAATTATACGCACCTTCTATGAGTGATCTCTTTCATTTTTCTACCTAATTTATTTAATTTACCGCCTAATAAATAATATATCTTATTTATATATACACACTACTTCCTTTACGTCTACGTTTATGCCACTGTTGTGTATAACTTTTTCTTAATAATATACGAATGATGAAACTAATGAACATAATTGTATGTGCTTGATGAAAATGGGAATTTGAAATTTGCTACCTACTGTGTAAAACTACTGATATAATGAATGTTTTAATTTAATTACTACGGTGGTGCTGCCGCTGGCGAGCCGGCCCTTGCCGTGTGTGGATCTCCTACGACTGATTTCAATCACAACTTTTTTCCTTTTTTGTGGTGTCATTGCAATTATTATTTTTTAATTCTAACAATGACACTGGACAGTAAAGTGTTAAAGAAGGGAAAACCAAATAAACTATTCAACGTGAATAAAAAATAAGTTTCTTTTGGAACAAATGAATTTTTACACGAATATTTTATTGTAAGGTTTTAAATTAACACTCAAGCACCGTGACGCATAATATTATATAATTATCAATTAACATTTCTTTTGGCGTCCTTATATGCCCAGGATCGTATCGTTAACGAAAGATTTTTTTGTGTTTTTATGTTTTTTTTATTTTTCTGCATACCTACCTATTTTATCATTGCCTTAATAATGATATATGAGTATATTAATCCTTAACTATACTTAACAAGGAATAACTAAAGATTATGATATACTATATCTACTCGGGCTCGTCTCGATGACTGGAGATGTAAAGTCATAGGATCCCTAGTCGCCTTTTACGACATCCGTGGATAGACAGGAGTGGTGCTATTCTAACCCGACAGCCACACGGGTTCACAGGTCACATAAGAAATTGAGCTTGGATAGAATGCATGAACCACGAGCTCTCCCAGGCGGCGTCTTCAATCCGTTGGATGATTTCTTCGAATACCCTTACCATGAGTTACAGTTACCGTACTCGCCAGCGAGTCGAATGCTCTGTCTTTTGCACTCTATAAGAATACTTGCGAGGTTTGCGAGGGACAGAGCTTCGACTCGCAAGCAAGTACGTTAATTGTAACTCATGGTAAGGGTACTGGCCTACTACCATGATTTTACGTTTCAAGCCATTATTCTTCACTTGCGTCATTGCTGTATTAATTTTGAGTCCGTCTTCAAGACTTTCCGTCCTCAAATCTTGCCGCATTTGCTGCGGGGGGGGGTGCCGTGTGGCGTCTTTTTTGTTTGACAATCGATTTGCTACCTAAGTACTCAAAGCCTTAAAGCCCAGTGCGTAAATTAAAGTTTTTGCCTCGGTTTTATTTTTTCTGATTAAGACGCACAGAGAGAGCGGTGTGGATCTCAAGGGAGGAGGCCTTTGCCCAGCAGTAGGACACTTCACTAGGCTAATAAATGAAAAAAACACTCGGCATCTTCGTTCATAAAACATAATTATCGTTTGCTACGATTTTTATATTAAAGTTACCTATGCAGTATTCGTACCTTCTTCTTACTTACTTACTAGTATGATAATTAAATACAAGCTATACTTAATAAATAAAAAATATAAAAAACCGGGCAAGAGCATGTCGGACCATGCTCAGTGTAGGGTTCCGAAGCCGTAACGACAGACACAAAAAACTATCTCAAAAATCAACAAGTATGAACCAATATTCTATTTAAAGTTATTTGGCGCTGTCTTAGATGATTTTTAGTAGGTATAAACCCGTTAGTCGCCTGTATCTCAGGAACTAATTAAGTCTACTAAGTAATGATTATTTTTCTTATAAATTCGTATACATATAATATCTCAAACAAGAGCCAAGCTTTTAAGTGTGAGATCAGTATACCTACCTATGTAGGTAGTTAGGTATCTAAACTGCTTCAAACCGACTTTAAATTACAATAAAAGTTTGATTTGTTACTTGCACAGTTCGACTCCCCCCGCGCGTGCAGGCCCCCCCCCCGTTAACAATTTTTCTATCAAAGTTATCATAGGCGATTTTGATAGGTATGAACACTTTAGTCACCTGTATCTCAGGAACTAATCATGTCTACTTAGCCGTGATAGTTTTCCTTTAAAATTCGTTATATGCCCTTTCGTTGAAGATATTTTTCAGATTTTTATTATTTGTAGTTTTGGCTGTGGGGGGGGGGGGGGGACACTTGACTCTAACAAAAAATAGCGCTTTAAAGCTTAATTATTCATAAACGGATCCCTTAATCGAAAAATTGTTTTCATAAACCCGCAATGTTTTTGAAAGACCTATCCAACGACACCCCCACACTATGGGGTAGGCAAGAAAAAAAAAAGGCATCCCCACGTTACGTGTAGGGGAGGTGCATTAAAAAAAAATATTTTTCAAAATTTTATTTTACCACTTTGTTGACGTGACTAATATGTATATTCATGCCAAATTACAGCTTTCTAGTACTATGAGTCTCTGAGCTAGACTGGGGACGGACGGACGGATGGACGGACGGACGGACATGGCGAAACTATAAGGGTTCCTAGTTTGACTACGGAACCCTAAAAAGGTGATCCACAGAACTCTGAAAATTACAGACCCATTGCTTTAATACCAATACTATCAAAAATATTTGAATCACTTTTGTACAATAGACTTATGTCGTTTTTTAAAAAGTACAATGTTATATCCGAGAGTCAATTTGGGTTCAGAAAAAACAAAACCACTATCTTGGCTATTTACGAGGTTCTAAAAACTATTATGTCCTGCAGGGATAAAAGTATGCCCGTCATGACGATCTTCATGGATATGTCCAAGGCATTTGACCGGGTATCTCATGAGTTGCTTTTTGTGTAGAGGAAATTCATATAGATGGTTAAAATCCTACCTCCATAATAGAAAGCAATGTACGGAGATAACGAGCTTCTGTGAAAAGGCCAATAGCGTTCTCACTTCAAAGTCTAAATACAGTGTCGTTAAATATGGTGTGCCGCAGGGCAGTATATTGGGGCCGTTATTATTTTTAGTATACATAAACGATTTACCCGAAAAAACTATGCATAAGATTGTTCTTTTTGCTGATGATTGTTCACTAGTTGTGAAATGTAATGATATTCTGACTTATGAATCAGAGGTGAACAGGGTCTTCCATGATGTTTATAACTGGCTAAGGAGTTACAACCTAAATATAAACCTAAAAAAGACTAAATTTATAGAGTTTTATGCTCCGCAGGGTAAACCTGTAAATATATCGATAAAATGTGATGGATGTGAAATACAGAGGGTGTATTCAATTCGTTTCCTTGGAATAACCATAGACTGTCACAATAAATGGAAAGATCATACTGAGAATCTAATCAATAAATTAAACAGGTATGTCTTTTCCCTTAGACGTCTAACTCATATTACCTCGCAAAAAACAACTCTTCTAGCGTTCCATGCTTATGTCATGTCTAATCTAAGATATGGGTTAATTCTATGGGGTAACAGTACTAACGTTGACAAAGTATTTAGGATACAGAAAAAATGTCTGCGCTCGATTAGTGGTTCAGCACAATTGGACTCATGTCGCCCATTGTTTCAAAAATTTAAAATTTTATCCTTACCGTCGTTGTATGTATTTGAAGTGTGTCTGTTTATTAAAAATAACCCTAACCTGTTACCAACAATGGCATCAACTTCAAGACATAATACTCGGCATGGGCATAACATTCACTACCCAGGATCAACGTCTGCTTTAGTAAATAAGAATATTATGTTTATGAGCGCAAAAATCTATAATTACTTACCACACGACCTAAAAAAAAATTACATGCCTACTTTTAAATCTAAGCTCTTCGATTGGTACTTAAATAAAACGTACTACAGAGTTTCTGATCATTTTCAACGTGAATAAATTTAATGTACTCGTACTTACCTACCTGCTTACTACTTGCCATAATATATGTATATTTTGTAATCATGCCGTATTTATTTGTCGGTTTTTTTTATTGTTATTTTTGAGGGTTTTTTTTTGCCTCTGTTATAAGTAGGTACCTAGTGAAACCCTGACTATGACGTAAAAAATAATAATTAGTATATCCTATAGGTGCCTAATATGATTAATTAATGTATGTTTTAACTTCTTCAATGACGCCCACATCTTATTGATGTTTTAAATTTGTATGCCTATTAACAGGTAAAAAGTGGATGTTCCTTTAATTATATAAGATCAATTTTGTGTACCCGCTTTTGACAAATAAACATTTTGAATTTTGAATACATATACACACTACTTTCTCTAACTAACGTTGTTATTGTTTTAATAATTGACGATCCACATTTTGCATAACACAAGTAGGTACTTATACAAATGACGTGACCATACATACGCATTAACCGTATTAACTCAAAGATTTGCATTTTGTAGTAAGGTATGACAAGTCTTTATTTACGGATTGGTAGAACCATCATATTTCAAACTCATGTAGTAACCGAGACATGGCACTTAAGGTCTTTCTTGCCTTGACAAACGTCAGTAGCAGTGGCTGTGTTAAGTAGAGATACGACAAATCAAACAGAAACCAAATAAAACTAATGAATTGTAAATACAGTGTTTACTTTTTCTTACTATGTGGTCTGTCAATGGATTTAAAATACGGTAGTAATAATACTGAATTTCGATTTTTGAACGGCATTTTTTTAAGTAATACAGTGTTATATATCATGTGCAAATATATGTTTGATTATAATGGGAATTTAATTTTTACTATCTACCGTGTTGAAATCTGCTACAAATGCATGTTTTAACTTAATTGCTTCAGGGGCCCGTTAAGTACCATCTATGAAGGATCTCTTACACCTGTCATCTACCTACGAGTAATTTATATATACATACTACTTTCATGTATCACAAATGTTGCTTAAACCTTTTTCTTAATAGTATTCGAATGACGTGAACATATGTACATGTTTCATGAACATGGGAATTGGATATTTACTATCTACCTTCAGGGTACCGCTATGCACCACGTCAACTAATAATGCTTTTTCAGTTAAGTGTTGAATCACCACCAACCAACAGACCAACAACGACCCTCCTTTTTTTAACTACTAAATAATTATACGCACCTTCTATGAGTGATCTCTTTCACTTTTCTACCTAATTTATTTAATTTATCGCCTAATATATACCTACCTTATTTATATATACACACTACTTCCTTTACGTCTACGTTTATGCCACTGTTGCGTATAACTTTTTCTTAATAATATACGAATGATGAAACTAATGAACATAATTGTATGTGCTTGATGAAAATGGGAATTTGTTATTTACTACCTACTGTGAAAAACTACTGTTACAATGAATATTTTAATTTAATTACTACGGTGGTGCTGCCCCTGGCGAGCCGGCCCTTGCCGTGTGTGGAACTACTACGGCTGATTGTATCACATTTTTTTTCCATTTTTTTGGTATCATTGCATTTTTTTTTAATTCTAACAATGACACTGGACAGTAAAGTGTTAATGAAGGGAAAACCAAATAAACTATTTATTCATTCATAAGTTTTTTTTGGAACAAATGAATTTTTACACGAATATTTTATTGTAAGGTTTTATAATTAACACTCAAACACCGTGACGTATAATATTATATAATTATCAGTTGTCCGTCCTTATATGAGCAGGATCGTATCGTTAACGAAAGTTTTTTTTGTGTTTTTATGTTTTTTTTATTTTTCTGCATACCTATTTTATCATTGCCTTAATAATGATATATGAGTATAATATTAATCCTTAACTATACTTAACAAGGAATAACTAAACATTATGATATACTATATCTACTCGGGCTCGTCTCGATGAATGGAGATGTAAAGTCATAGGATCCTTAGTCGCCTTTTACGACATCCGTGGATAGACAGTGGTGCTATTCTAACCCGACAGCCACACGGGTTTACGGGTCACATAAGAAATTGAGCTTGGATAGAATGCATGAACCACGAGCTCTCCCAGGCGGCGTCTTCAATCCGTTGGATGATTTCTTCGAATACCCTTACCATGAGTTACAGTTACCGTACTCGCTAGCGAGTCGAATGCTCTGTCTTTTGCACTCTATAAGAATACTTGCGAGGTTTGCGAGAAACAGAACTTCGACTCGCAAGCAAGTACGTTAATTGTAACTCATGGTAAGGGTACTGGCCTACTATCATGATTTTACGTTTCAAGCCATTATTCTTCACTTGCGTCATTGCTGTATTAATTTTGAGTCCGTCTTCAAGACTTTCCGTCCTCAAATCTTGCCGCATTTGCTGCGGGGGGGGGTGCCGTGTGGCGTCTTTTTTGTTTGACCATCGATTTGCTACCTAAGTACTCAAAGCCTTAAAGCCCATTGCGTAAATTAAAGTTTTTGCCTCGGTTTTATTTTTTCTGATTAAGAAGCACAGAGAGAGCGGTGTGGATCTCAAGGGAGGAGGCCTTTGCCCAGCAGTAGGACACTAAATAAAAATAACATTCGGCTTCTTCGTTCATAAAACATATCGTTTGCTACGATTTTTATATTAAAGTTACCTATGCAATATTCATACCTTCTTCTTATCTTACTTACTTACTAGTATGATAATTAAATACAAGCTATACTTCATTAATACATATACACACTATTTTCTCTAAACGACGTTGTTATTGTTTTAATAATTGACGATCCACATTTTGCATAACACAAGTAGGTACTTATACAAATGACGTGACCATACATACGCACATGACATTTAATACTGTGTTAACTCAAAGATTTACATTTTTTAGTTAAGTATGACAAGTCTCTATTTACGAATTGGTAGAACCGTCATATTTCTAACTTATGTAGTAACCGATACACGGCACTTAAGGTCTTTCTTGCCTTGACAAACGTCAGTAGCAGTGGCTGTGTAAAGTAGACATACGACAAATTAAACAGAAACCAAAATAAAACTAATGAATTGTAAATACAGTGTTTTACTTTTTCTTACTATGTGGTCTGTCAATGGAGTCAAAATACGGTAGAATTAATACTTAATTTCGATTTTTGAACGCCATTTTTTGAGGTAATTCAGTGTTAAATATCATGTGCAAATATTATGTTTGATTATAATGGGAATAAAATTTTTACTATCTACCGTGTTGAAATACTGCTACAAATGCATGTTTTTAATTAATTTCTTCAGGGGCCCGCTAAGTACCACCTATGAGTGATCTCTTTAACCTGTCGTCTACCTAATTTATATACATACTACTTTCCTTAACTAATAGAGTTTATCGCAACTGTTGCATAAAGCTTTTTCATAATAGTATTCGAATGACGTGAACATATGTACATGTTTGATGAACATGGGAATTGGATATTTACTATCTACCGTGAAAAACTACTCATATTTCTAAACTGCATGTTACTGATGTAAAAGTCACATAACTAACGGATGCAAAAATGCAAAACATAATGTATCTTATTTGTTTTTATTTTATACTAATCATTTACGAATGACGTGAACAATTATGTACATGGAAATGTGATATTTTCTACGTACCGTAAAAACCTACTTTAACTTATTTCTTTAATTTATTCCTTCAATGAGGGATTTTTTTGCAAATTATGTATGTTTTGTTATTGGTTTTTTTCATTTAATTTAGAGCGTGTACGCGAACTAAAGTACCTAACAACATTTCAGACAAGACTTTAAAAAATATCTACATGTGACAATATCTTCGTTAACAGGCAAGAACTTGTTTTTCTGTGTATTCGACAACGTTTTTATATCGTATTTTTTTAAATTCAAAATGACCTGTTGGTTATAAAGGGGAACCATAGGTAGGGGCAAGATGGGGTTGGTTTGGTAGTAGGTGCCCCATCGTGCGCCAGTGGAGAGTTGACTTTTTAGAGTTTTTGATTTTTAAATGGCATCAAACCTTAAATACCCGGTCTTGCCCCCCTTCCCCAACTATTAACTGTGTTAAACTACTGCTATAAATGGATGTTTTATATCTTTGCTTCAGGATACCGTTAAGCACCACGTCATCTAATGTTCCTTTTTAGTTAAGTGTTGAATCACCATCAACCAACAGACCAACGACCCTACTTTTTTTACTAATAAATAATTATACACACCTTCTATGAGTGATCTCTTTCACTTTTCTACCTTATTTATTTAATTTATCGTCTAATAATATACCTCAACTATATATACACACTACTTCCTTTATGTCCACGTTTAGGCCGTTTTTGGGTATAGCTTTTCCTTAATAATATACGAATGATGAAACTAATGAACATTGTATATGTTTGATGAAAATGGGAATTTGAAATTTGCTACCTACTGTGACAAACTACTGATACAATGAATGTTTTAATTTAATTACTACGGGTGGTGCTGCCCCTAGCAAGCCGGCCCTTGCCGTGTGTGGATCCACTACGGCTGATTTTATCACATTTTTTTTTCCTTTAATTGGTATCATCACAATTTTTTTTTTAATTCTTACAATGACACTGGACAGTAAAGTGTTAATGAAGGGAAAACCAAATAAACTATTCATCGTGAATAATTAATAAGTTTTTTTTGGAACAAATGAATTTTTACACGAATATTTTATTGTAAGGTTTTATAATTAACACTCAAACACCGTGACGCAAAATATTATATAATTATCAATTGTCCTTCCTTATATGAGCAGGATCGTATCGTTAACGAAAGTTTTTTTTGTGTTTTTATGTTTTATTTATTTTTCTACATACCTATTTTATCATAACCTTTTTATTAATGAGTATATTAATCCTAAACTATACGTCACTAGGAATACCTAAAGATTATGATATACTATATCTACTCGGGCTCGTCTCGATGACTGGAAATGTAAAGTCATAGGATCCTTAGTCGCCTTTTACGACATCCGTGGATAGACAGGAGTGGTGCTATTCTAACCCGGCAGCCACACGGGTTCACGGGTCACATAAGAAATTGAGCTTGGACAGAATGCACTGACAAATAGGTCGCACGACTTAATTCGTATATTTGTACTAAGATATTCACGAATCACATTTAAAAAACTACCTGTAGAAACCGTAACGCATCGTTTCAAGAACGTAGGTAGGTATTTGTCTCTCAAAAATGCCGTAAAATGGAGTTTGATGAAAAGAAGCCATCGGTCTTCACTTGCGTCATTGCTGTATTAATTTTGAGTCCGTCTTCAAGACTTTCCGTCCTCAAATCTTGCCGCATTTGCTGCCGGGTGGGTGCCGTGTGGCGTCTTTTTTGTTTGACTATCGATTCTTTAAGGGCAGATGAAAGCACAAGCACAGTGCGTAAATGAAAGTTTTTGCCTCGGTTAAAACTTTTTTTTTTTTTTTTATGGCATAGAGAAGGCAAACGAACACACAGGCCACCTGATGGTAAGTGGAAACTGTGATCCATAGACATTCGCACTCACAAGACTGCAATGCAATCCTAAGACTGCAAATGCGTTGCCAACCCTGAGGGCTAAGATAGAATGCCTCTATGCTAGTTATTTCACCGGCTGTCTTACCCCCAAACCGGAACACAACAATGCGAACACTGCTGTTTGGCGGTAGGTTAATGGATAAGATGGTGGTAGCGATCCGGACGGACCCTGCACAAGGTCCTACCACCCACTTGGCTCTACTTTCACTATGAGATCAAAATAACACAATACAAGGAGAATCGGCGTATCGGAAGTCGAAGAAGTCGAGTTGCCGAATTGAAGTCGAATACAATTAATTTCCTTTTACACATATTTATCCTTTTTCTCTATAAAACAATTTGTCCGTACACCGCCCAGGAGTGGGTCGGATTGACCAATCAACGCCCGATAATTCGTGTTCGTTTTCCCGCCCGCGCCCCTTCTCCTAGGACGCCCAGCGGGAGATCGGGGTTTGATTGGCCTAAATTATTTACAATAATTTTCCATAAACCTATACATTTTCTTTATCCCGCCTTATACTTTGGCCCCTATCTTTAACTACTTTGAGCTTAACCCAATGTGGTTTACTCAATCCCGTCAATCCCGGGTTCGCCGACCCGGCAACCCGGCCTTCGTTCCGGGGTCCTCAAGGTTACGGAGTCGGCGGTCCATTCCCGAGCTCGACACCTAGCCGTGTGGGTTTTTTCCCGTAGGTATTCCTACCTCACGGCGGTGAGGGAGCTCGGGCATCCACCATATACGGTATGCCGCCTCTGCGGGTCATACACGTATATGGTGTCCCATAAAATTCCTTATTTTCTAAACCTGTCATTAAAATCTCTGGTTCTCAATAATAAATCATAGGACATTTTCCTTAAAATTATCCTACATACTAAATAAAAACATTTACAATTCATTTCTTATATACTAACTTATATATCTAGTATATAAGCAGCTCGTTCGGCTGACTGTCGTTAACAGTAGTATATAAGCAGCTCGTTCGGCTGGCTGTCGTTAACAGTGTGCCTAATAATAATAATAATAATAATAATATAAGGGGACAATCTCACACCAATTGACCTAGTCCCAAACTAAGCTCTAGGCTTGTACTATGGGTACTAGACAACGATATAAATACTTATATAGAGAAATATATACTTAAATACATAGAAAACATCCATGACTCAGCAACAAATATTCGAGCTCATCACACAAATATCTGCCCTTACCGGGATTCGAACCCAGGACCACTAGCTTCGTAGGCAGGGTCACTACCCACTAGGCCAGCGCGTCGTCACCCTGAACGAGTTAAATTTAATAGTTCATGTTTTGGATTCTATTCCAATAGGTGAACTCTTACTGGTTTTTGTTCGTTCATTTCACAAATTCTGTGACCTAAAGTTGAATCAAGTAAATTCAGTCGTTCAACTTTTAGGCATAGTTTTGTAATTATGAAGACTAGTGTTTATAGAAACGTTTACTAATAGGTATTTCAAATATGAAAGTAACTGTGTTTCTCTGTTTATCAGTTTATTACGTTTTGGATTCTATTCCAATAGGTGAACTCTTACTGGTTTTTGTTCGTTCATTTCACAAATTCTGTGACCTAAAGTTGAATCAAGTAAATTCAGTCGTTCAACTTTTAGGCATAGTTTTGTAATTATGAACACTAGTGTTTATAGAAACGTTTACTAATAGGTATTTCAAATATGAAAGTAACTGTGTTTCTCTGTTTATCAGTTTATTACGTTTTAACCGCTAAAAAAAAAAAAAAAAAAAAATATTCAAAGTTAAGAGTAACAAAATTAACAGATTATCCGTTGGTCCGTTAGCCCGAATATTACAACAAATTTTATTATATTAAATTACTAAATTACTAAAATATTTGAGGTACGAGTTATTTATTTATTTATTTATTTATTTATTTTATGCGTGGTTGCGATTTGTTGTGTGTGAGTGTGTGTGTGTGTATCGTGTGTGAGTGAGTGTGTGTGTGTGTGTGTGTGTGTCTGTCTGTGTGTGTGAGTACATGTTTGTGTTTTCGTGCGTGTTTTGGTGGAGGTTACGAGTTCTCAAGTGATGGCCTTCAGCAGTTTATCAGTCTCCCTATAGCCAAGAGTTTTTAACCAACTGAGGATTCTCAGCCTTGCTTCACGAGGGGAAGATTTTGAGATGTCACACGAATTGGCAATTTTGTTGTAGATGTAGGGATGAAGAAAATCCGGGAACCGCCTTGCGAAGGAGGTCTTTACTAGTGGGGTAGGTATTCTGAACAAACGCTTGCGTAACAAGTCAGCGTAATGCTGTGAACGAATGCTAGATACGAAACCCTGGCTAGAAACGAAACTGTATATGTATACATGTTTATTTGTCTCATTGTAAGATATTATTTTTACCAAATATTAACCCTAAAATATGAAATGCTTTTGGTTTTTGAGAAAATTTATGGGACTGTTTCTGAGGGAGCAGCGGTAGTAGGTAGTTAAATCGAACAGTAGATAACCAGTGACTGGAATTACGTGAGCCAAAATACCTTTTCTTCGGAAGAGGACATAATATAGGGTAGTTAAAACCGGGTAGAAAAATATTATTTTTCTTTAATACCGGGTATTCGATATTTATCGGGGTATTAGTCGTAATGTTAAACATACATCATAATGTTATTTCTGAAACTTCGTTAAAATTATAATAGGTTTTTTATTATGTTAGTTCATAATTATAGGTTTTTTATTATGTTAGTTCAACTTTTGGGTCCAAACCGTTCAGAATTAGGGCACGCTGTTCATCTTTTGGGCAAATCGGTCTATTTTTGGTTTCAACGATTTTTAGGAAATTCCTGTGATATAATAGCAGGCTTTATAATAGTCATCTTCAATCTAGACTATATACTGTACCAAATAAAAAAATTAAATAGGGTGAAATTTGTTAATTTCACTGAGAATAAACGGTCTTAAGTTCGTGTAGTCGCTTAATCGTTCATCTTTTGGTGCCCCTACCCTAATTCACGAACAACGAATCAACTAAGAACGACGAGTATTTGGAAAATGAAATAAGAATAAATATTTTTTTTTTGTCTGCGTAGAATCTCCATATTTTATTTTAAATTGCAAGTGGTACATAATTAATTGTCTTATTATAGACAATAAAGTAAGTTATAAATCATTGATGTGTTTTGGTATATTTTTTACCTTTTCACCAAATACCGTACCGGTTAATTGTATTTCATAACACTAATGTCGTAGCAGGGACCGGACCCGCTTACCCTAACCCGGGGTTTTTAAAGAGTTTTTATAGCGCTGATTTTTATAAACCCGCACATTTCAGTAAGCGCTTCATCGGGTTACACATTAAACGGATAATCCATTCGATTGAGTTAATTTCGCTTACCGCTTACCAGTATCAAAACCTCCGAATGGGTTACCGCTTAAAATACCTTCAAGCAATTTTAGTACTTAGACGAACTACGTACGACATATTTTTTTGGACCGTTTATAGAAACCTATAGAAACCAAAACTCGGGCGGCGCGCGCGCTTCAATCAAAGGTGAGTGCAGTGGCCTGTGGCACGAGCCGCTCATGGCGGCATTTGTCAAAGCTTTATGAATTGCCGCCGTCGCAGCCTTGGTCCTTGATCTTTAAGCATATTTTTGCAAAAATGTTGGGTCCTTGTGATCAATTTTTGGCGTAAACTACCTTTTGTCACTTGTTTGCCTATTTATTTGTTTATTGCACGCATATTACTCGTCATAATACACAACATAAGTACTTACTTAGTATATGCTTAAACATTAGATAACTCTTTCTTCTCTTTAAATAGTATAAAACAAAGTCTAAAACATCCAAATTTGTTTACTCGTTTGTGTGTACGAGTAGATAACAAACAAACATACTAAACTAACACACATACGCACACACGAACTTTCGCATTCATAATAATAATTCATAATAATAATAATAGACCGAGCGAGAAAATAACTAACATTAAATTATTCATAACAATTACTTACCATATTATCAATTTTAATATCAATTAATATTAACTTATGAAGACAACAACAACACGACCTGTCCGATATCCTTTCCAAGTTTTACTGATTATCTGTAGCCAATACAATACACGTAAAAATAGCGGCACGCGCGGGAAGGTGGCGAAGGGGTTACCCTAACCCGAACGGTAAGCGCTTAATTAATACCAAATCCAACAACATTCGGTAAGCGGTTACCAAAGGGATACGGTTAGGGTAACCTGGCTTGATAGGGCTATCTCATCGTTTGGGTAAGCCGGTGAAGAGGTTACCGAAACGATTGGCTTACCGTATGAACGGGTAAGCCGTTCGAACGGCTTAAGCAAAGGAACGGGTTTTCCGGTCCCTGTGACGTAGTTTTTTGATCAGATATTTTTAATATACGCAATAATTTATGATCTTTATTTTGAATTTTTTATTTAGGTAAGTATAAAACAAGTTTTTACAATGCAAAATATAAACTATATGACAAAAGTAATTAAGTAGTAAGTAATTGCGTATGTATTCTTCGTAACATAATGAGTTTTATACAAAAAAAGCATTTTAAATTGAATTATGGTGTTCGCGTTTTGATGCTGTTTAGTTTAAGTTTTTTTGAAAATTTATTACGGATAATTATGTGCAGTTATTTCTTTTAGCGTCCTTTTTTTATTATTATTATTAATCTAAAACCGTATCCTTAAAGCAAAAGTAATTTATTTAATTTATCACCTAATAATCTACCTAATTTATATGTACATCCTACTCAATTTTACTGAAATCATGTCTGTATAATATTGTTGCTAATAGCCTTTCACTAAAATTCTAAACGAACGACGTGAACGTATAATTTTTGATGAAATTGGGAATTTAAAATTTTCTAACTACAGTGAAAAACTACTCTTACAATAAATGTTTAAATTTAATTACCTACTTAAAAAGAGGTTTTTTTTTTAGTTTTTATGCGTGTTTTATAAAAAAAACTTGTATATTTATGTTCATTATAAAATATGAACATCCCATTTTTAATGAGCATATTATTCCTAAACTATGATTATGATATACCTTAATCTACTCAACCTCGTCTCGATGACTGGAGATGTAAAGTCATGGGATCCTTAGTCGCCTTTTACGACATCCGTGGATAGACAGGAGTGGCGCTATTCTAACCCGACAGCCACACGGGTTCGTCCTATTAGTAAGTTGGCATAATTTGAAGTACTGTTGCTTATAGCATTTCATTAATTTTATACGAATGACGTGAACAGACGAGTATGCATAATTTTTTGATGAAAATGGGAATTTTAAATTTTCTAACTACAGTGATAAACTACTATTACAATAAATAATTTAATTTATTTCCTACTTAAAAGAGGTATTTTTTGTTTTATACGTGTTTTAAAAAAAAACTTTTATATTTATGTTCATTATAAAATATGAACAACCCATTTTTAATGAGCATATTATTCCTAAACTATGATTATGATATACCTACCTTAATCTACTCGACCTCGTCTCGATGACTGGAGATGTAGAGTTTTAGGATCCTTAGTCGCCTTTTACGACATCCGTGGATAGACAGGAGTGGCGCTATTCTAACCGGACAGCCACACGGGTTCTTTCTATTAGTACGTCGTCAAAATTTGCAGTACTGTTGCTTATAGCATTTCATTAATTTTATACGAATGACGTGAACATACGAGTATGCATAATTTTTTGATGAAAATGGGAATTTTAAATTTTCTAACTACAGTGATAAACTACTCTTACAATAAATGTTTTAATTTATTTCCTACTTAAAAGAGGTATTTTTTGTTTTATACGTGTTTTAAAAAAAAACTTTTATATTTATGTTCATTATTATGAGCATCCTATTTATTAGTCCTAAATTATACGTAGCTATGAATAACGAAACATTATGATATACCTTAATCTACTCGAGCTCGTCTCGATGACTGGAGATGTAGAGTCATAGGATCCTTAGTCGTCTTTTACGACATCCGTGGATAGACAGGAGTGCCGCTATTCTAACCCGACAGCCACACGAGTTCGTTTTCCTATCATTATATCTAAAAAGAAGTTATCTACAGCGAATGTTATGACACTCGGCATTAATTGGTGAAAATGTGGGAATTACCTACGTATTGACTACCTTTCGTGAATAATAATTCTTAATTTATAAATAATTTACATGTTTAACATTACGTTTATACAAAAAAAAAATATGTTACTGTTATTTGTGTTGGTTACTCAACACCCAACCATGGTAACGCTTAATTAAGAGATAGAATCGTATCACTTAACGAAAGTAACCGTACAAAAAAATATTAAACACTTGATCTACCTTAGTAATAATTGTGTATACACTACGTTTTTTACACGGGTTCGTTCTATCAGTAGGTAAACAAACTTTGAAGCACTGTCGCTTATAGCATTTCATTAATTCTATACGAATGACGTGAACATACGAGTATGTATAAATTTTTGATGATAATGGGAATTTTAAATTTTCTAACTACAGTGATAAACTACTCTTACATTAAATGTTTTAATTTAAGTACCTACTTAAAAAGAAGATTTTTCTTTATTTTTATGCGTGTTTTATAAAAAAATACTTTTATATTTATGTTTATTTATGTAAATAAATGTGTTAAGCTATTTAGAAAAGCTAAGCAAAAGGGTTCAGATTAGATTGTCATTTTGATGGCATTAATAAAGTAAAACCTGGTCCACTGAGGACTGGGACAGTGGACGAGTCAGGTCACCTTGCCAGTGGACCCAAACAGAATCGCTTTCTATTTTTTCACTCCACTGATCTTGCCACTATTCTTAACCGATGTAAAGCTAGTTTAAAAGAGCACACAGGCCACCTGATGAGAAATGATTTTGAATTCAATGAATAATTGCAATAGCAAAGTTGTAAATGCGTTGCCAGCCTTGAGGGCTACGATGAGATGACCGAGAGAAAGCACTGCGTACACTACAGGTTAGTGGAAAGTTAGCGGTTAAGATAATGGTTGCAACCCGATTTGATACTGTACAATGGCACATTATAAGAACCATACTTGCTTGGCTAATGTCATATATCCTAAAGTCAATATTAGTTGGTGACTCCTAAGAAATTCGAAAAATAATAATATGGAAATTATAAAGGAGGGTGGGCTAATAAAATTGGCCTAATGACCAATAAGGACAAGCGATATGTCCCCGAATAGGTAATTCTAAGTTGTAAAACTATTACTATGACAGGTGGTTCGAAATCTTTGTGTGAAAAAAGTTATTCCATGCAAAGACCGCGGTTTTTCCAAGTAATTATTCTAACTTCGTCTATGTTAGGCGTCCCGATGTTCCAGATTTTTAAATATTTCACACAGCGATTTAAGATTTCCCGCCATACAAAAAGTTGTAGAATATGAAAAAATCTTTCGAAGGACATATGGCTTGTCATTATTGGTTTTTAGGCCAGTGTCCATACAAAACTGACCATCATCATTTGGGCCTCCGACACTTGCTCACCGCTCAAGATACAATACGTAGTGGTACTAGAGCTTCGCGCCGTGTCGGTGAGAGGGTGGTGCTTACGACTGATTTGATCACATTTTTTTTTCTCTTTTTTGTCTTAATTCCAATTTTCTTTCGATTTTTTTATTAATTCCCCGCTTGACGTCAGGAGTTTTTGTTCATTTTCCAGTACAGTGTTGATTTTTATTGAACATTGTGCTTCTTCGCTTTAGTGCTTCAACACTGCGGTTTTCATGTTGTTTTTTTTTGTTTTTTCTTTTATATAAAATACAAAGTACTTACTATGAGTGATATTTATCACTTTCCTACATAAATTATTTTATACACTAATCTCTTATATAATATACACTACTCTCTTAATTTTAGTACCGCATTTCCTTATAACTTTTAGGCGGACTTGCGCGGACCAGAGTTAGCCCTTAACCCAGAGTTAAGCGTCTACTTTTGTACGTGGTTTGCCGCCTAACCTCGGGTTAAGACGCTAACTCTGGTCCACGCAAGTGGGCGTTAATGATACTATTATTTAAATGACGTTAACATATGGACATGTTTGATGGAATTAGATATTTACTATCCACCGTGAAAATCTACTCATATTTCTAATCTGCATGTTTTCCATCAGTTATATGCAAGACTTAATGTATCGCATTTGCTTATATTGATTTACGATGATAATTTACGAATAACGTGAACATAATTTTACGTATATGTTTGAAGAACATTGGGAAGTGGACAATTACTATCTACTGTGAAAATCTATTCCAACAAATTACGAATAACGTGTTTTGCTGAGCTTCGTATAAAAAAAAATATAATTTTGGTTTTCAGTTGTTGATCTTGTTTTGTTAAAATGTAATAAAAAACGATTCACAACACAATTAGGTACAAAATGTCCGAAAATATTCTATTTCCGTAGAATGATCAACGCGAACGAAAGCGTGGTCAAAAGTTAGTTTATATAATAATGTTTGAAAGATCATTTATCTCGGTATTTTGTTGCACGTTTCCGTTACAAGCACTAGTCAAAGGCGTCCTGGGTAGTGATTCTCTCAACAACGAAGGTCGAACGGAATCTCCAAGCGGCGAGTTTAAGTAGTCCCATCAGTGCGAACAAAACATATTTTAGCGCGTGCATTTTCAATTTAGCAGCATGGTTTCTGCCAATCGATCGAACGTATATAAGGCTGCTTAATTGAAATTGCACGCGCTAAAATGTGTTTTGTTCGCTCTGACGGGACTACTTAAACTCGCCGCTGCGATTTCGCTCGTCCGTCTGACCGTACCTACGTTGTTTTTGAGAGAATAACACCCCAGTCGTCTTGGCCCTCGGCCTGCCTCTGCTCCGGTGGCCATCCTGCGAAGTCCGTTTGTGACAGCAGTTCAGTGTTTGTGAATTGATCACTTATGCGAGCACGTAGTGTGCTGTACTTTATCTGAATATACGTTTGATGAAAATGGTAATTAAATATTTAAAGTCTGCCTCGTATGTGGTCTCTTTAAATTTTCTACCTAATTTATTTAATTTGACGACGCGCTGGCCTAGTGAGTAGTGGCCCTGTCTACGAAACTAGCGGTCCTGGGTTCGAATCCCAGTAAGGGCAGATATTTGTGTGATGAGCGATATTTATTCTTGAGTCTTGGATGTTTTCTATTTATTTAAGTATATATTTCTCTATATAGATATTTACATCTTTGTCTAGTACCCATAGTACGGTCACGAGCGTTAATTTGGGACCCATTTCAAGAAAAATATGCTTGAAGTTGTCAATGTCATTTGAGATGTCAAGTCATTTGTAACTTTTAGGAAACTCAACCTTATTGTTGTAGAATGTCAGATTGAGTTCGGACCTAAGGTGGGTCTCAAATTAAATGTCGTGACTGTACAAGCCTAGAGCTTAGTTTGGGACTAGGTCAATTGGTGTGACATTTTCCCCTTATATTTATTTTTTATTTATTTAATTTATCACCTAATAATCTACCTAATCTACTACTATTTAATTACTGTGGCTTCCGATAGGCTCATTATATTGTTGCTTATAGCATTTCATTAATTCTAAACGAATGACGTGAACATACTAGTAAGTACTACGTTTAATGAAAATGGGAATTTGATATTTACTAACTACATTGAATAACTACTCTTACAAATACATACATAAATACATACCGTCACGCCTTCATCCCAGAGTGGGGTAGGCAGAGCTACAGAATTACCAACAAATTTAACAGCCAGTTGTTAATTCTGTAACCACATTTTGCACATACAGGCTAAGATGTATATCATGTGTATATTAGTGACAGGTTGCAAGCCCATCGCCTAAAAATACTACAAGCCTTTAATCCTACTCTTACAATTAATGTATTAATTACATTACTTAAAAAAAAAAACTATTTTTTATGAGTGTTTTGCTCTGTTTTATTAGAAAAAGACTATAAATATTGAATTTTATATTCAAACAAAATATGTAAAGCTATATTGCAAAGTTGAGCAAAAGGGTTAAGATTAGACTGACATTTTACTGTCATTAGACTGGTATTAATAAGGTAAAGCCCGATTTAGTGGAATGGGACAGTGGCCAATACAGTAGGTAGTGTAAACCGGTCGGACAGTAGCGAGTCAAGTTACCTTGGCTGTGGATATAGTTAGACACTATTATATGATTTTTTATAAGTTTTTTTGCCGATGGATGCGAGACGAACAAAATCTTATGTTGTGGAAAACTGTAGCGAAAATTTTATGTAACTATAATTGCATTTTTTTGTTCCTTTTACTAAATAAACTTTTATCGTGACAAATAAATAAGATTAAAAAAATAATATTAATTACATAAAGTCATATAAGTCTTCACACAAAAGTTGGAATTGTAAAAGGAATATTTTTTCGTAATGGTTTTAAATTAAGACTCAAACACTGTAACGGATAATATTCTATAATTATCTATTGTCATTTCTCTTTGCTTCTTAACGCAACTTTTTTTTGTATTTTTACGTTTTTTTCAGTTAGTAGTTTCACTTTTCTTATTTTAAATAACATTTAGTTTTGCTACATTCCTATATTTGTTATAACCTTAATATATACGTCGATTATATGAGCGACCTATTTTAAATGAATATATTGATCCAAAACTATACGTACCTAACTACAAACAAATGATTATTAAATACTTAATCTAAGTACCTTAATATATGTACACACTACTTTGTTTCAGAGCGCCTTTGGACTTTATTCTTAATGCAAATATGATTAAAAACAATACAACACAGAAGTTATGGTTGATTTTTCATTCTAAGTAGATATATGTAGTAGTACAAAAAGAGAATTTTATATAAATATTTGAACGGCCGGCCGCCTGCGTAACGTCAGGGCTCCTCGGGCACGTCTCGATGACTGGAGATTATTTCCTTATTTTGGTATAATTGCAATTTTCTTTTGTTTTTTTATTAATTCTAATAATGACACTGGGCAACTAAGTGTTAAAGAAGGGAAAACCAAATAAACTATTCATCGTGAGTAATAAATAAGATTTAAAAAAAATATTTGATACGAATAAGTTTTTACACAAACGTTGGAACTTTTATATCAATATTTCTTCTGGGTTTAAAATTAACACTCAAACACCGTAGAGCATAATATTTATTATAAAATTAACGAATGTCATTACTCTTTATGTCCTTATGTGTATACCTAGGATCGTATCGTTAACGCAAATTGTTTTTGTATTGTATGTTTTTTATGGTTTTACTTTTTTGTTTAGAATAACATCTAATTTTGCTACATTTCTATTTTATTATAACCTTAATATTATACACGATCATTATAATGAGCATCCTATTTTTAATGGATTACGAAATATACTTAATCTACTCGAGCTCGTCTCGATGACTGGAGATGTAAAGTCATGGGATCCTTAGTCGCTTTTTACGACATCCATAGATAGACAGGAGTGGCGCTATTCTAGTCCGACAGCCACACGGGTTCGTCCTCCTATCACTTTCTACTTGTAAAACATGCATCGCACGCATCGTTTCAAGAGCGTACTCTTCTAAACTAAGCTGTAAAGTGAAGTAAGCTTCAACCAACATTTTGACACTTGACAATACTGTGAGCACGATCTAACATACCGTATACCGTAAATAATTTACCTAAAATAAATCGATTCCTATTATTTTATCAATACACCTTTCAACGAACGTATACACAGAATTTTCATTTCATTGAGAGGCATGTCTTGCCGCATGAATTGAGGGCGCTCAGGGACCAGTGGACCAAAGAAGGCGACATGACAGACACCTCGACCCATCATCAGCTGGTCTACACGTTTCGGCCGCAGAGGATAGGGTGAACGACGCATCGTAATACCGGCACTCCTCTCCCTCTGCGGCCCCACCACGCCGCAAACAACGTTGCGGCGGCCAGATTGCGGAAGGTAGGTACGCTTCTCTCCACGTAACCAGGGACGCCCTAACCTGACCTAAACCTGAGTATATGCTTAATATAACAGCCGGACCATCTCGGGCTCGTCTCGATGACTGGAGATGTAGTCATAGGGTCCTTAGTCGCCTCTTACGATATCCGTGGATAGATAGGAGTGGCACTATTCTAACCCGACAGCCACACGGGTTCGTTCTCGTATCAGTGTCTAAAGCGAATTCATTACTTTTATGCAAATTCTGGAAATTTACGACGGTTAAAGTTTGTGTCGGTTTTATATTAACACTCAAATACCGTAACTCTTGATAGAAAAAAAGATTGTATGAGTACCTAGCTATTTTTATCTTAATTTACTTACCTAATAATGGCCTGGCTTAACCTACGTTATGTCCGGCCATTTGGCATTACAGTTTAAATTATGGGAATTAAATATACATTATCTAACTTGAATAATAATTCCAAATTAATAAATAAGTACATTTTTAATTTTTTTTATGGCATGTCGAATAAAAACGAGCACACAGGCCACCTGATGGTAAGTGGAAACTGTGACCCATAGACAATCGCATTCACAAGACTGCGATGCAATCCTAAGACTGCAAATGCGTTGCCAACCCTGAAGTACGATGGAGTCCCTCTATGCTAGTCATTTCACCGGCTGTCTTATCCCCAAACCGGAACACAACAATGCGAACACTGCTGTTTGGCGGTAGGTTAATGGATAAGATGGTGGTAGCGATCCGGACGGACCTTGCACAAGGTCCTACCACCCGCAATAACGTTAACACAAAAAAAAGATTTTAGAAATATTATAATTTGTGTTGGTTTTATATTTACACCCAACCACCGTAACGCTTAGTAGAGAGATGGATTGTATAGAAAGTTATTTATGTTTGCGTCTTAATTTAATTGATAGAGAAAAAGGTTGTATGAGTACCTAGCTATTTATTTTTGCATTTTAATTTACTTACCTGATAATGGTCATAATCCCTAATAAAGCAAAGTTAACTTTACAAATAAATAATCGTGCTATAAAAATAATAAAGTTTTACGGTAAACTTAATTGTTTTATGCGCTTAATTTTGTTAGTAATATTATTTGTATTAGCGAACTATTTTAACTTAAGATGCGGATCCTAAACTGTATAATTATAACTATTTACACAAGACAACTTTACGCTTTTGATCTGCCTAGTGAATATGTACACACTATACATAATTATACATTATTTTTGAGCCCATTTTTTTCCTTTTTTTATTAATACAAAATGAAGGTCTCGAACTTTTTACAAACACAACACAATTAAGCACTTAAGCTACCTATTATAGACGTATCTACCGTGAATAACTATGTTTATTTAAAATTGCATATTTAAATCATATTATTTACAGAAGTCTGTATTACGCTACAAGTAACTGATGTGTTGGTTTTACCTTAACACCTAAAGCACAGTTAATCGGCCAATAACATTACTCGTATGTACGTAAATACCCACCTACAACAAACGTCATGACATTCGACATTAATTCGTGAAAGATATAAATATCGTGAACATTAATTCTCAATTTTAAAATACGTATTTCACATTACTTTTATACAAATTGTGGAATTTTACGACGAATAAAGTTTGTGTCGGGTTTATATTTACACTCTTCATAGAGATATAGATTATGAACATGGCTATTTTTTTTCCACCGATAAGGCTGATTTCTTTTTTGTTGTGTTCAACATTCCTAAGACAAGGAACCGCTGACGGGCCGCTAGTCCCTAATAAAGCAAAGGATATAACTATTTACACAAACTAACTAAACACAATTGATCTGCCTAATGAATATGTACACACTACGTTATATTTTAGCCCCTTGTATGTACACTTATAAACGTTATATATTTATTTTTACAGTTAATTTAAAATTATTTTTATAATCTTATTTTTGTTAAGAATCTTTATATAAGTACATCATTTGTATGAGCGAACTATTTTAACTTAGGATGCGGATCCTAAACTGTATATTTATAAATATTTACACAAGCTAAGTAAACAGTTTTGATCTACCCAATGAATATTACACACTACGGTATATTTTACCACCCTGTATGTACACTTATAAATATGTGCTATAATTAATTTTACAGTAGGTACCTAAATTTCAAATTATTTTTACAATCATATTTTTGCTAAGAATCTTTGTATAAGTACATCATTTGTATGAGCAAACTATTTTAACTCAGGATGTGGATCCTAAACTGTATATTTATAAGTATTTACACAAGCTAAGTAAACACTTTTGTTCTACCCAATGAATATGTACACACTACGTTATATTTTAGCCCCTTGTATGTACACTTATAAACATGCTATAATTATTTTAACAGTTAATTTAAAATTATTTTTACAATCTTATTTTTGCTAAGAATCTTTGTATAAGTACATCATTTGTATGAGCAAACTATTTTAACTCAGAATGTGGATCCTAAACTGTATAATTTATAAGTATTTACACAAGCTAAGTAAACACTTTTAATCTACCCAATGAATATGTACACACTACGTTATATTTTAGCCCCTTGTATGTACACTTATAAACGTGCTATAATTATTTTAACAGTTAATTTAAAATTATTTTTACAATCTTATTTTTGTTAAGAATCTTTGTATAAGTACATCATTTGTATGAGCAAACTATTTTAACTCAGGATGTGGATCCTAAACTGTATAATTTATAAGTATGTACACAAGCTAAGTAAACACTTTTGATCTACCCAATGAATATGTACACACTACGTTATATTTTAGCCCCTTGTATGTACACTTATAAACGTGCTATAATTATTTTAACAGTTAATTAAAAATTATTTTTACAATCTTAGTCTTTTGTCAGGAATCTTTGTATAAGTACATCATTTGTATGAGCGAACTATTTTAACTAAGGATGTGGATCCTAAACTGTATATTTATAAGTATTTACACAAGCTAAGTAAACACTTTTGGCTTGGCTAATGTCATATATCCTAAAGTCAATATTAGTTGGAGACTCCTAAGAAATTCGAAATATAATAATATGGAAATTATAAACAGTTAAGGGTTATGGAATTTGGGCCTCCGACACTCTTGCTCACCGCTCAAGATACAATACGCAGTGGTTCTAGAGCTTCGCGCCGTGTCGGTGAGAAGGTGGTGCTTACGACTGATTTTTTTGTCTCTTTTTTGTCATAATTCCAATTTTCTTTCAATTTTTTTATTTATTCCAACGATGACACGCTTGGCGTCAGGAGTTTTTATTTATTTTCCAGTACAGTGTTGATTTTTATTGACCATTGTGCTTTTTCGCTTCAGTGCTTGAACACTGCGGTTTTCATGTTGTTTTTTTTTGTTTTTTCTTTTATATAAAATACAAAGTACTTACTATGAGTGATATTTATCACTTTCCTAAATAAATTATTTTATACACTAATCTCTAATATAATATACACTACTCTCTTAATTTTAGTACCGCATTTCCTTATAACTTTTAATGATAATATTATTTAAATCACGTGAACATATATGTTTGATGGAATTAGATATTTACTATCCACCGTGAAAATCTACTCATATTTCTAATCTGCATGTTTTCCATCAGTTATATGCAAGACTTAATGTATCGCATTTGCTTATATTGATTTACGATGATAATTTACGAATAACGTGAACATATTACGTATATGTTTGAAGAACATTGGGAAGTGGACAATTACTATCTACTGTGAAAATCTATTCCAACAAATTACGAATAACGTGTTTTGCTGAGCTTCGTATAAAAAAAAATATAATTTTGGTTTTCAGTTGTTGATCTTGTTTTGTTAAAATGTAATAAAAAACGATTCACAACACAATTAGGTACAAAATGTCCGAAAATATTCTATTTCCGTAGAATGATCAACGCGAACGAAAGCGTGGTCAAAAGTTAGTTTATATAATAATGTTTGAAAGATCATTTATCTCGGTATTTTGTTGCACGTTTCCGTTACAAGCACTAGTCAAAGGCGTCCTGGGTAGTGATTCTCTCAACAACGAAGGTCGAACGGAATCTCCAAGCGGCGAGTTTAAGTAGTCCCATCAGTGCGAACAAAACATATTTTAGCGCGTGCATTTTCAATTTAGCAGCATGGTTTCTGCCAATCGATCGAACGTATATAAGGCTGCTTAATTGAAATTGCACGCGCTAAAATGTGTTTTGTTCGCTCTGACGGGACTACTTAAACTCGCCGCTGCGATTTCGCTCGTCCGTCTGACCGTACCTACGTTGTTTTTGAGAGAATAACACCCCAGTCGTCTTGGCCCTCGGCCTGCCTCTGCTCCGGTGGCCATCCTGCGAAGTCCGTTTGTGACAGCAGTTCAGTGTTTGTGAATTGATCACTTATGCGAACACGTAGTGTGCTGTACTTTATCTGAATATACGTTTGATGAAAATGGTAATTAAATATTTAAAGTCTGCCTCGTATGTGGTCTCTTTAAATTTTCTACCTAATTTATTTAATTTGACGACGCGCTGGCCTAGTGTGTAGTGGCCCTGTCTACGAAGCTAGCGGTCCTGGGTTCGAATCCCAGTAAGGGCAGATATTTGTGTGATGAGCGATATTTATTCTTGAGTCTTGGATGTTTTCTATTTATTAAAGTATATATTTCTCTATATAAGTATTTACATCTTTGTCTAGTACCCATAGTACGGTCACGAGCGTTAATTTGGGACCCATTTCAAGAAAAATATGCTTGAAGTTGTCAATGTCATTAGAGATGTCAAATCATTTGTAACTTTTAGGAAACTCAACCTTATTGTTGTAGAATGTCAGATTGAGTTCGGACCTAAGGTGGGTCTCAAATTAAATGTCGTGACTGTACAAGCCTAGAGCTTAGTTTGGGACTAGGTCAATTGGTGTGACATTTTCCCCTTATATTTATTTTTTATTTAATTAATTTATCACCTAATAATCTACCTAATCTACTACTATTTAATTACTGTGGCTTCCGATAGGCTCATTATATTGTTGCTTATAGCATTTCATTAATTCTAAACGAATGACGTGAACATACTAGTAAGTACTACGTTTAATGAAAATGGGAATTTGATATTTACTAACTACATTGAATAACTACTCTTACAATTAATGTATTAATTACATTACTTAAAAAAAAATCTTTTTTTTTATGCGTGTTTTGCTCTGTTTTATTAGAAAAAGACTTTAATATTGAATTTTATATTCAAACAAAATATGTAAAGCTATCTTGCAAAGTTGAGCAAAAGGGTTAAGATTAGACTGACATTTTACTGTCATTAGACTGGTATTAATAAGGTAAAGCCCGATTTAGTGGAATGGGACAGTGGCCAATACAGTAGGTAGTGTAAACCGGTCGGACAGTAGCGAGTCAAGTTACCTTGGCTGTGGATATAGTTAGACACTATTATATGATTTTAATAAGTTTTTTTTGCCGATGGATGCGAGAAGAACAAAATCTTATGTTGTGGAAAACTGTAGCGAAAATTTTATGTAGGTAACTATAATTGCATTTTTTTGTTCCTTTTACTAAATAAACTTTTATCGTGACAAATAAATAAGATTTAAAAAATAATTTTAAATACATAAAGTCATATAAGTAAGTCTTCACACAAAAGTTGGAATTGTAAAAGGAATATTTTTTCGTAATGGTTTTAAATTAAGACTCAAACACTGTAACGGATAATATTCTATAATTATCTATTGTCATTTCTCTTTGCTTCTTAACGCAACTTTTTTTTTGTATTTTTATGTTTTTTTTAGTTAGTAGTTTCACTTTTCTTATTTTAAATAACATTTAGTTTTGCTACATTCCTATATTTGTTATAACCTTAATATATACGTCGATTATATGAGCGACCTATTTTAAATGAACATATTGATCCAAAACTATACGTACCTACCTAACTACAAACAAATGATTATTAAATACTTAATCTAAGTACCTTATTAATATATGTACACACTACTTTCTTTCAAAGCGCGTTTGGGCTTTATTCTTAATGCAAATATGATTAAAAACAATACAACACAGAAGTTATGGTTGGTTTTTAATTCTAAGTAGACATGTAGTAGTACAAAAAGAGAATTTTATATAAATATTTGAACAGCCGGCGCCTGCGTAACGTCAGGGTTCCTCGGGCACGTCTCGATGACTGGAGATTATTTCCTTATTTTATATTATTTTATTTTGCAATTAAGAAAGTAAGTAGATAATAGGTTTTACATTAGTTATTAATTAGTCTGTTAAAGACGATAGAAAACAGAAGAGGGAAGATGATAGGGCACTTGATACGACACGATAATTTCATGAATAGTATCATAGAAGGTAAAATAGAAGGCAAAAGAGGCAGAGGACGACCCAGACGAAGTTACTTTGAGCAAGTCAAAGAGAAAGTTAAGGTCGGGTCGTATCAAGATGTCAAGAACCTAGCAACCAATAGAGAGGAATGGCGGACACTCCACCGACAAGAGCATAGCTCTTAAGTTATGAAGAGATTAATTATTATAATTATTATTGTTTACTGTATATTAGTTATTATAAATAAAAATTAAGTACATTTTTTTTTTGCAATTTTCTTTTGTTTTTTTATTAATTCTAACAATGACACTGGGCAATTAAGTGTTAAAGAAAGAAAAACCAAAAAAACTATTCATCGTGAATACTAAAAAATATTAAAAAAAAAAATTTGACACACAAAAGTTTTTACACAAAAGTTAGAACTTTTATATCAATATTTCTCCGTACCTACCTAAGGGTTTAAAATTAACACTCAAACACCGTAGAGCATAATATTTATTATAAAATTAACGAATGTCATTACTCTTTATGTCCTTATGTGTATACCTAGGATCGTATCGTTAACGCAAATTGTTTTTGTATTGTATGTTTTTTATGGTTTTACTTTTTTGTTTAGAATAACATCTAATTTTGCTACATTTCTATTTTATTATAACCTTAATATTATACACGATCATTATATGAGCATCCTATTTTTAATGGATTACGAAATATACTTAATCTACTCGAGCTCGTCTCGATGACTGGAGATGTAAAGTCATGGGATCCTTAGTCGCTTTTTACGACATCCATAGATAGACAGGAGTGGCGCTATTCTAGTCCGACAGCCACACGGGTTCGTCCTCCTATCACTTTCTACTTGTAAAACATGCATCGCACGCATCGTTTCAAGAGCGTACTCTTCTAAACTAAGCTGTAAAGTGAAGTAAGCTTCAACCAACATTTTGACACTTGACAATACTGTGAGCACGATCTAACATACCGTTTACCGTAAATAATTTACCTAAAATAAATCGATTCCTATTATTTTATCAATACATCTTTCAACGAACGTATACACAGAATTTTCATTTCATTGATAGGCATGTCTTGCCGCATGAATTGAGGGCGCTCAGGGACCAGTGGACCAAAGAAGGCGACATGACAGACACCTCGACCCATCATCAGCTGGTCTACACGTTTCGGCCGCAGAGGATAGGGAGAACGGCGCATCGTAATACCGGCACTCCTCTCCCTCTGCGGCCCCACCACGCCGCAAACAACGTTGCGGCGGCCAGATTGCGGAAGGTAGGTACGCTTCTCTCCACGTAACCAGGGACGCCCTAACCTGACCTAAACCTGAGTATATGCTTAATATAACAGCCGGACCATCTCGGGCTCGTCTCGATGACTGGAGATGTAGTCATAGGGTCCTTAGTCGCCTCTTACGATATCCGTGGATAGATAGGAGTGGCACTATTCTAACCCGACAGCCACACGGGTTCGTTCTCGTATCAGTGTCTAAAGCGAATTCATTACTTTTATGCAAATTCTGGAAATTTACGACGGTTAAAGTTTGTGTCGGTTTTATATTAACACTGTAACACCCGTTTTTTTTGCTTAGCTTTTTCTTATAGCAACACTACTACTGGTGGGCTTCTGCACCAAAATCAAGGATCGAGTACACATAGTTCTGTCCTTTTTTCTCGCTTTGGTTACGAATGGAGAAAGAGTGAGACGGAGTCCTTCAATACTTTTTCAATACTTACAGTCAAGCGTGAGCGTGCATTACGTTTCACTGCTGCGCTCCTGCGTCTTGCCTTATGGACTAAGACTCGGGATCATTCGATAATTTTCGGCATGTAAAATTATATTGTTTTAGGATTCTTGGAATATCTTTAGAACTATCTTGTGGATTGTTTTAGATTAGTTTTGATTTCTAAATTGTTAAAACAGTGAACGAGCGTTGCCGTCTAAGAGTGAAACGAGTTCGCGACCATAATGACATAGCCACAATCCACATCATGGATCATGGATTGCCACATCATCTAGGTTCGCTCTATTCTCTTTGATTCAGATTCCGCTTGCGGGAAGTGCAGCAGTGCCTTCTTCATATATAATTTAATAACCTTTACAAATGGATAATTAGCGGTGAGTTGCGGTGTTAATTCGATGCTTCTTTCCATCGTGCCCATGTGGGATTTGTTTTTATGTCCATTTAACTTTTGTTTCAGGCAGTTTATACGATGATAATTTCATGCATCGTGGCAGTACTCATATCTGCGTGCCCGTTAAACAAATAGGCGACAAATGCCCATGATATAACTAATATAATAAACCGTAAGTAATACTCGCCCTCCACGCTGTTAAAGGTGTATTTCTTTCTTGATTTGACGATTCACGTGAACTCTTTTGTTGTAGCATCATGCAGCTCTGTGAATCCCAAGCGCTGACTCCTGCCTTGTAAAACAGGGTCATTAGGCAATATACGTGCCTGATTAAGGTGAGTATCGTGAGAGTCCACGCTCCCGTCGGCAAGTACCACCGTCCCAACCAAATTCTAATAAGCTACGTTTTCTTTCAGCCAGTGCCACGTTTTATGGAGGCACCATGCGTATGCCGGTCTCAACTAGCCTCATGATATAAGGCTACATAAAACCCACTTTGTGGTGAGTACTATATTTACCTCATGGCTAGGGCTGATAGGTTAGCTTTCATTTAAGGCTTATTTTTATTAATAACTGCAATTCTTGCTGTAGGGTTTTATTGCTAGGCGTAGCCTTAACCCCGGATAGACCGTGAAGGGCGCTTCGTGTTGGACCGCATGGGCGGGACCTTCGTGCCACGTGTTGCAACCCTCTTCGCATATCTCTGGGACATCAAGTCTTCGCTTGCCACTTTACTTCACCTTACACACACTTGACCACATGCGTACTTCACCCTAGATAAGTGATGTTTCTATTTGTGTAGTCAGTAACCCATTGAGGCTTAATATTAAAATGGAGCTACTGTTACTCCTAGAGGTTTTATCTGTGTGTATGTAACGATACCAATAAACCAAGGAGAACCACCCTTTTTGTTTATTTTTAACAAGAAACCATCCCTGTTTGTAGTAAGGTTACCCAGGGCGCCTTTTTACTTTTATAAATTCGAGGTGACTTACTCTCAGGCCCATGAAACCCTCTGGCCCTCTCAACGTCTCATGCCTGCCGATTGAAGATGAATCAACACTCAAATACCGTAACTCTTGATAGAGAAAAAGATTGTATGAGTACCTAGCTATTTTTATCTTAATTTACTTACGTAATAATGGCCTGGCTTAACCTACGTTATGTCCGGCCATTTGGCATTACAGTTTAAATTATGGGAATTAAATATACATTATCTAACTTGAATAATAATTCCAAATTAATAAATAAGTACATTTTTAATTTTTTTTTGTGGCATGTAGAATAAAAACGAGCACACAGGCCACCTGATGGTAAGTGGAAACTGTGACCCATAGACATTCGCATTCACAAGACTGCAATGCAATCCTAAGATTGCAAATGCGTTGCCAACCCTGAGGACTAAGATGGAATGCCTCTATGCTAGTCATTTCACCGGCTGTCTTATCCCCAAACCGGAACACAACAATGCGAACACTGCTGTTTGGCGGTAGGTTAATGGATAAGATGGTGGTAGCGATCCGGACGGACCTTGCACAAGGTCCTACCACCCGCAATAACGTTAACACAAAAAAAGGATTTTAGAAATATTATAATTTGTGTTGGTTTTATATTTACACCCAACCACCGTAACGCTTAGTAGAGAGATGGATTGTATAGAAAGTTATTTATGTTTGCGTCTTAATTTAATTGATAGAAAAAAAGGTTATATGAGTACCTAGCTATTTATTTTTGCATTTTAATTTACTTACCTGATAATGGTCATAATCCCTAATAAAGCAAAGTTAACTTTACAAATAAATAATCGTGCTTTAAAAATAGTAAAGTTTTACGGTAAACTTAATTGTTTTATGCGCTTAATTTTGTTCGTAACATTATTTACTTTATTGTTTTTTTTTTTTATTTATTTTATTATTACTGCGCGCGAGGAGCGCTACCGCCAGAAGGGCTATCTACGCCTCCTCCAACACTCTGCTTTCGGTGGTAAGGGAGTGGGACGCGAGTCCGCTTCACGAGCGTTGGAGGGGCTACCATAAGCCTGTCATCGCGGGATCCGGGTGACCCGTGGCGCCGCCCACGCTGCGAGCACTTTATTTCGTTTAGTTTATGACATTATTGTATTTTTCTTTTCTTTTCTTTTGTGCTCTTTATGGAACCTGTTTTCCGGAATAAAACTATTTCATTTCATTTCATTTTCATTTGTATTAGCGAACTATTTTTACTTAAGATGCGGATCCTAAACTGTATAATTATAACTATTTACACAAGACAACTTTACGCTTTTGATCTGCCTAATGAATATGTACACACTTTACATATACATTATTTTTGAGCCCATTTTTTTCCTTTTTTTATTAATACAAAATGAAGGTCTCGAACTTTTTACAAACACAACACAATTAAGCACTTAAGCTACCTATAGACGTATCTACCGTGAATAACGATGTTTATTTAAAATTGCATGTTTAAATCATATTACCTATTTACAGAAGTCTGAATTACGCTACAAGTAACTGATGTGTTGGTTTTACCTTAACACCTAAAGCACAGTTAATCGGCCAATAACATATGTACGTCAATACCCACCTACAACAAACGTCATGACATTCGACATTAATTCGTGAAAGATATATCGTGAACAATATAATTCTCAATTTTAAAATACGTATTTCACATTACTTTTATACAAATTGTGAAATTTTACGACGAATAAAGTTTGTGTCGGGTTTATATTTACACTCTTCATAGAGATATAGATTATGAACATGGCTATTTTTTTTCCACCGATAAGGCTGATTTCTTTTTTGTTGTGTTCAACATTCCTAAGACAAGGAACCGCTGACGGGCCGCTAGTCCCTAATAAAGCAAAGGATATAACTATTTACACAAACTAACTAAACACAATTGATCTGCCTAATGAATATGTACACACTACGTTATATTTTAGCCCCTTGTATGTACACTTATAAACGTAATATATTTATTTTTACAGTTAATTTAAAATTATTTTTATAATCTTATTTTTGTTAAGAATCTTTATATAAGTACATCATTTGTATGAGCGAACTATTTTAACTTAGGATGCGGATCCTAAACTGTATATTTGTAAATATTTACACAAGCTAAGTAAACAGGTTTGATCTACCCAATGAATATTACACACTACGTTATATTTTACCACCCTGTATGTACACTTATAAATATGTGCTATAATTAATTTTACAGTACCTAAATTTCAAATTATTTTTACAATCATATTTTTGCTAAGAATCTTTGTATAAGTACATCATTTGTATGAGCAAACTATTTTAACTCAGGATGTGGATCCTAAACTGTATATTTATAAGTATTTACACAAGCTAAGTAAACACTTTTAATCTACCCAATGAATATGTACACACTACGTTATATTTTAGCCCCTTGTATGTACACTTATAAACGTGCTATAATTATTTTAACAGTTAATTTAAAATAATTTTTACAATCTTATTTTTGTTAAGAATCTTTGTATAAGTACATCATTTGTATGAGCAAACTATTTTAACTCAGGATGTGGATCCTAAACTGTATATTTATAAGTATTTACACAAGCTAAGTAAACACTTTTAATCTACCCAATGAATATGTACACACTACGTTATATTTTAGCCCCTTGTATGTACACTTATAAACGTGCTATAATTATTTTAACAGTTAATTTAAAATAATTTTTACAATCTTATTTTTGTTAAGAATCTTTGTATAAGTACATCATTTGTATGAGCAAACTATTTTAACTCAGGATGTGGATCCTAAACTGTATAATTTATAAGTATTTACACAAGCTAAGTAAACACTTTTAATCTACCCAATGAATATGTACACACTACGTTATATTTTAGCCCCTTGTATGTACACTTATAAACGTGCTATAATTATTTTAACAGTTAATTTAAAATAATTTTTACAATCTTATTTTTGTTAAGAATCTTTGTATAAGAACATCATTTGTATGAGCGAACTATTTTAACTCAGGATGTGGATCCTAAACTGTATAATTTATAAGTATTTACACAAGCTAAGTAAACACTTTTAATCTACCCAATGAATATGTACACACTACGTTATATTTTAGCCCCTTGTATGTAGGTACACTTATAAACGTGCTATAATTATTTTTACAGTTAATTTAAAATTATTTTTAGTATCTTATTTTTGTTAAGAATCTTTGTATAAGTACATCATTTGTATGAGCAAACTATTTTAACTCAGGATGTGGATCCTGAACTGTATAATTTATAAGTATGTACACAAGCTAAGTAAACACTTTTGATCTACCCAATGAATATGTACACACTACGTTATATTTTAGCCCCTTGTATGTACACTTATAAACGTGCTATAATTATTTTTACACTTAATTTAACTTTTTTTTTTTTTTTTTATACCATTTAAATTCAATTTATTGTAAAATTCAAGTAAGGATAATTAATCAGAAAACAAACAAACGAAAGAACTTACAAAATCACTTAAAACTACACTAATCTAACAAACCGCTACCAGTGGGCATTGTTCCTAAAATGCTGGCAGCATTGCCACGTTGAATGGCAATGCGTAATCTTTGTGCCAAGTACAGGCCAGCATTTTTGTCACGTGATGCGTCGATCAGGCGCTTTGACAAATCTTTAAAAATACGGTGTGCTCCTGGTCCCCACGGTCCTAAAGTTTCGACCCCAAAAGGCTCAAATATGTAACTTCTATCAAGTTGACTGTATTTGCGCCTTTTGAAGGTCTCCGCTGATTCCGCCGCGAAACCAGCCCTAGTACTTGTTCAGGGAAGATGTGACGGCGCAAGGGTGTCCACGCAAGTGGCATCCCAAACCAACGGCTGGCCCAACTTCCACGGAACAAGAGTCATCCCATCAGGTCTTTTACCATCATCGCGCATGAGACCATTTGGTTCCAAAATAGCCGCGCAATTGGCGGTGGTAAAAGCCCGACGGAGGACATCATTAATGCTGGAGTGACGGGAAAATCTACCAGCACTTCGCGTACAGCATAGACCGTGGTGACCAAGCCGATCGACGCTAGTGCCACACTGGCAGCGGTGAGGAGCACAACATTGTGCACCCAAGCGGAGTGAGGTTGCAACTCTAAATGTTGATGAATCTAACAAAGTTCCTGTGTTCGGCGATGGAAGCGTCTGTAGCCACAAACCCGATCACCACACTCCGACCGCTAGGAGACGGGCACGATCTGCGGAGCTGTTGCAAGTTTGTAAAAGTTGATTCCGTACTTGCTCGCAGATCGGTCCGTCCCACAGCCTCTGAGAAGAAAGAGTTTTTGGGAGCTCAGAGTTTGGACAAGCCAAAACCCACGTGTCTTGGGCCTCGTTAAAATGTGGTATGAAATAATTTGAAAAAGATTTGGAAAGAATTTTTGCAATTAAATTTTGAGTACTATGTACTGAGGACAGAAACGCGGGCAAAGCGATTCCAGAAACCGACCTGATGCCTAAACCACCGGATCGCACAGGAAGTGAGGCCTGTAACCACTCTCGTTTATCTAAATTTATGTTTAAAATCGAAGCCAAAGTATTTTTTATGATGCTGTCAATTCTGTGTAATAGATCTGTATGCTTCCAGAGTTGACAACAGCGAGTATAATATGTAAATTTAGGAACAAAAAGACAAAACGAATAATGGTAAAAGCCATGTGTGTGTTAATTTTCGATAAGCGGTCTGAACATTGCGAAAAATTTTGAATTTTCTCTTCGAAAAAAGGAGGTATAGATTCATCAAGAATAGGAGAGCCCAGTAAACGAAGTGAAGATCTGTTTAAAGTACCACACGTTGAACTTTGATTGCAGGCGTTGGATAATGGGGTGTATGGCGAGACTAAAAACAGCCGGTCCGAGAGGATCCCCTTGTTGGCACCCTACAGCTGAAGAAATTTCGTTGCCATTGTACGTTAATTTTGATGCGGAACCGTAACATTGCCAAAGAAAATTGTAAACATTTGGAATTTTGTCCTTAACTTGCGTTAGTCCTCTATCCACAGAATTAAAAGCATTCTTCACATCCACCTTCAGCAGCACCTCCCCACCATTTTGGTCCAAAAATGTGCGGATGGAATGGACGGCGGCTTCACAGCCACCTCGCGAGCCAAAACCTAGTTGTATCGGCTGAAATAACTGGGGAAGCTCGGGCGCTATTTTTTTGCAGCAAATTTTAACCGCGAGGCGGCGATACGTCGTTCCGACTGCAATCGGTCTGATGCCGCCGTCCTTTTTTTTTAGGGCACACAGGCTAGCACCATAGAGAACCTCAGTTACCTCATCGCTTACTCGCCCAGACAGCAAAAGGTTGACTAGAGCCGTCAGGTCCCTCAGAAGTGTCTCGGCAGTTTCCCCACAGCTACTGCATAGTAAATCTTTTAAATGCTGTGGTGCGAGGGCATCTACACCACCCGCAGAGCCACTCGGGAAGGACATTACGGCTGCAGTCACGTCTAGAGCGATAACTTCGAAAGCGGTAACTGGATCCCTCTGTGCTTCAGGGAATTGGACATCAGCTGCTGGAGATGGATGCTTCTCTTTCAAAGCCGAGAGCGTTTCAGAGGAATTTGGAGCTATCGTGTCAGTGGAAAATAAAATTCGTGCAGCCCCTGTTATATCACCATCACTAATTTTATTTTCTACAAGTTTGTAGGAAGCAGAATCGGAGACCGGTTTAACAGTGAATTTAGAATTTGGATTTTTAATCGAGATATTACCGAAAAGTAAAGTGGGATCTTCCAGTGATGCATACTTCATGCAGTTCTCCTTTACTCTGGAAGTTAAAGATTTATTATTACCTTTTTTTTTTTTAAATTTATTTATTAAGAAACAATTTTTTTTACAAATATTAATATTATTATTTTTATTTTCGGGTACCACATGAAGCACAGCATATGGATAAATCAGTAAATGTTCCCAGGCACGTTTAGTGTTATTTAAGACAACGGTCTTTATAGCCTGAGATAGGGCAGTGGCAACAGAGAGGCGGGCACCACGTGGAATACGTTTTAATACTGGAATTGTCAGTTTTAGTTCAGATATAGTTTTCCAAAAAGGTTGATGATGAGTACTGATAGGGTGTTGGTTAGGACATGGGGCCGAAAGAGAAATACTGCAAATTTTATGGCATTTACCTTGATGAATTCGTAATCCTCTCTGGCCCTTGAAAAAATGTACCTGGGGACATTCTGGGCACTGCACAAGGTTTTCCAACGACACGACAGATTGAGCACCATCACTGTGATCCGCTTGAGTGCACTGTTGCATCCTTGATGGGTTATAATACTTAAAAACTAAAGCAATAAGAAAAAGAGCAAATACAACAATTAAGCTACATATAACACACATGTGACAGTAAAAATGACACTAAAAATATAGTTTCTGATGCACACAAAAAAGTACTTTAAAAAAGAACACATTGGCTTCAAATCCACTCCATAGGACACGGCTGCTTTGGGCCGCAGCGCGCGCCGGCGCGCGGCCGGCCAGCGTCGAAAGAGGCGCCCCTTGAGGGAAGAAGCAAAACAAGGAAGAAGTAGATAGTGCGTCTGTAAAAACTATTGCAAATGCGCCGGCTTTGCTTAAAAGCAAGCAACAGAAAATCCAGGGTTTAAATTAATTATTATTAATTCAAAATAAAATAAAATTGCATCTGTCAAATATGCGAAACATGATCGCCATTTTGGTCCACATGTAGCGGTTTGTTAGATTAGTGTAGTTTTAAGTGATTTTGTAAGTTCTTTCGTTTGTTCGTTTTCTGATTAATTATCCTTACTTGAATTTTACAATAAATTGAATTTAAAATTATTTTTACAATCTTATTTTTGTCAGGAATCTTTGTATAAGTACAATACAATACAATACAAAACACTTTATTGTACACCAAACAATAACATTAAAGAGATACAGCATTATTAAAAACAACACAGGTAAACAACAGGCGGTCTTATCGCTGATTAGCGATCTCTTCCAGACAACCTTACATCATTCATTCATTTCATTCATATGTATGCGAACTATTTTAACTAAGGATGTGGATCCTAAACTGTATATTTATAAGTATTTACACAAGCTAAGTTAACACTTTTGACTTGGCTAATGTCATATATCCTAAAGTCAATATTAGTTGGAGACTCCTAAGAAATTCGAAATATAATAATATGGAAATTATAAACAGTTAAGGGTTATGGAATTTGGGCCTCCGACACTCTTGCTCACCGCTCAAGATACAATACGCAGTGGTACTAGAGCTTCGCGCCGTGTCGGTGAGAAGGTGGTGCGGTGCATACGACTGATTTGATCACATTTATTTGTCTCTTTTTTGTCATAATTCCAATTTTCTTTCAATTTTTTTATTTATTCCAACGATGACACGCTTGGCGTCAGGAGTTTTTATTTATTTTCCAGTACAGTGTGGATTTTTATTGACCATTGTGCTTTTTCGCTTCAGTGCTTGAACACTGCGGTTTTCATGTTGTTTTTTTTTGTTTTTTGTTTTATATAAAATACAAAGTACTTACTATGAGTGATATTTATCACTTTCCTACATAAAATATTTTATACACTAATCTCTAATATAATATACACTACTCTCTTAATTTTAGTACCGCATTTCCTTATAACTTTTAATGATAATATTATTTAAATCACGTGAACATATTTATATTTCGTAGCTTCATTCTTCAGATATAATAACAAAGTAGTCCTTTAATCTACCAGGCAACCCTTCGCACGTTTAGAGTAGTAAAAACCATAGCTCAAACAGTTTTATCCCTACTCAGCTTCTCCTACCCAGCACCTTGGGACTTGGCTTACTACCGTGTCTCATTCTTTATTTGTGCGAGGCAACGAACGCACGGTTTCAAATAATAACTATTTTCACCATGCCGAAACGCAGTGCAGAAGAGAAGATGGAGTATTACTCTTCAAAGATCAAGAAGTTACAAGAACAGAATTATAAACGACGTCGCCGAATTGTTCTGTCTGATTCGTCTGAGGCTGAAGAAAAGTCAGGTAAATGTAACTGTTTTATTCAAATATTTACTTAACGGTTTGTATTTAATGCATTGATTACCGCGCACGGGCCGTGAGTCCGCGCATGGTGACCAAAAGCCTGGGGGGCGGCCGAGAGTCGTCACGAAGGCACATACGCTTGGGGGTTGGCCGTGAGTCAACACGATAGCTATTTCAATAAACCGATCCAAGAATTAAATAAGATCTGGATCCGTTAAGATGGATATTTTTTTCCTTCCATTGCATTTGTTACGTCCTACCTTCAAAATGAAATTTATGACCGCGCACGGGCCGTGAGTCCACGCATGGTAACTAAAAGCCTGGGGGGCGGCCGAGAGTCGTCACGAAGGCTTAATATACTCGGGGGTTGGCCGTGAGTCAACACGATAACCACTTTCGAAACATCCATATTTACTATTACATGTATGGTCTACCCTCAAATTAAAAATAATTTATTTTTCTAACAGACCACGAAGGACAGAATAATGAGATCACAACGGCGACGATAGACAATGAGACCAACGATGACGTGGAAACGCCACTGGCACAGTCGAATGAAGTACAGACTGCTCCATTAGACGAAAACCCTGTAATAGATGCTGAGTTATTGACCGCGCTAGGGGAGGCGACGGATGACGTCCCAATATATGGGGAAAATATTCACCCTGACTTAGCACAACGGTGGTTACCAATATTACGCAAAGGTATGACAAATGAAAACAAAGATAAACTCTTAAAAGAGTATCTCATACCAGAAAACTGTAAATTATTAAGAGCGCCATCCTTAAATGCCGAGATTGCCGCGGCGGTCACAGACATCGCAAGAGGCCGAGACAAGAAAATTGAGTCGTCACAACAGCAGTTGGGCGTCGGAATATCCGCTATGAACAGAGCCATGAGCCTTCTTTTAACAACTGAAGACAAACAAAGTAAGGTACAGGCGATAAAAATTCTATCGGATGGATGTCGAATTTTGACAGACTTGCACTATTCAAACTCACAATTGAGAATGAAATTAGTCACTCCCGGATTAGACAAAATGTTTCTTAATGTAATTCAAGACGTCGAGAGAGACGAGACTCTTTTCGGCAGTAAACTGTCACAAAAAATTAAGGCTTCAAAAGCCATTGAAAAACAAGGATTACAGATTAAGAAAGGTACAGTTGTCACTGTAGTCGGTTCAAATACACCTCAAAATGTAACGACAGCACACTCTCGGTACCAGGGAAACTGGACTCGGCCCTCTCGCTTTCAACCAGCGAGCCGCAGGGGGAGGGGAGGGCCGCAGAGGAACACGCCGGCACCGCGCAGACCACCACCGCCGGGCCCTGCGCACACGCAGCCCAGAGGGGGCTACAACAAGCCACGTGCGCCGGCGCGGCATTAACACAGGTACATGCTGGTCGCCTTAAAGGTTTTTATGAGTGCTGGGTTAATATTACAAATAACCGTACCATATTAAGTTGGATACAAGATGGCTTTACGATACCTTTTGCAGGGCATGTTACGCAAACTGTAAAACCTGTTAACACATTTTCACGTCAAGAGAAACGTGAAATGAACTTAGCGGTACAGAACTTAATTAACTTAGGCGCTATTACTGAATGTCAACAGAGCGAAAATCAATTTGTCTCTAAGATTTTCTTGACCCCTAAATCAAATGGTGGTTATAGGTTCATTCTTAACCTCAAACCTCTTAATAAATTTGTAATAAAATCCCATTTTAAAATGGAAGATTATAGAACCGCCTCAAAATTAATTCCTGAAAATGGGTTTATGGCTACCATTGATTTAAAGGAGGCTTATCTGCTTGTACCAATTGCACCTGCCCATCGAAAATGTTTAAGATTTGAGTATAACAATGTTACCTATGAATTTTGCGCTATGCCCTATGGGCTTTCAGTAGCACCTAGAACTTTCACAAAAATTATGAAAGTGGTTGTTACGCACTTGAGAAACCAGGGACTTACTTCCACTGTTTATCTCGATGACATATTATGTATTGGCAGGAACTATAACGAATGTAAATATAACGTAAAGGAGACTCTTTGCCTCCTCGAGTGCCTAGGATTTGTAGTAAATAATAATAAGAGTTCTTTAGAGCCCCAACAATGTTGTACATTCTTAGGTTTTGTTTACAATTCGGTAGATATGTCAATATCCCTTCCTGTAGAGAAGCGTAACAACATAGCACAACTATTAAAAAAGTTTTCCCGCTTGCCTGTTTGCACTATAAGGGACTATGCTCAATTGTTAGGTGTACTTACCGCCGCATGCCCAGCAGTGAGGTACGGCTGGTTATACACCAAGCTACTAGAAAGATATAAATTTTTAGCCATTCAGGAGCACAAAGACTATGAGAAAAAAGTAAAACTTCCTTGCGAAATATTACCTGACCTAGATTGGTGGACTAATAATATATTGAAAACCTCTTGCCATTTGGCAGTTTCTAAATTTGAACAGGAAATTTTTTCAGACGCGTCCCGAACTGGCTGGGGCGCGTTTTGTGATGGAGAGTGTGCAAACGGAGCATGGAAGGAGGACGAGTTAACATTCCACATTAATTACTTGGAGTTGCTCGCCGTCTTTTTAAGTTTAAAATGCTTTGCTCGGCACAAATATAACTGTGCGTTATTGTTGCGTATTGACAACACCACCGCGATCAGTTATATTAATCGGATGGGTGGAATTCAGTTTCCCCACTTAAATAGTTTGACTAGATCAATATGGCAATGGTGCGAGGAGCGAAAAATATGGTTAGTCGCGTCATACATCAATACAAAAGATAATGTAGAAGCAGACAGGGAGTCGAGAAGACAAAATTCAGATATCGAATGGACCTTGAGTATTACAGCTTTTGAAAGATTAGCTGAACAATTTGGAGTACCGGAAATCGACCTTTTCGCTTCTCGTACCTCTGCCAAATGTAAAACTTATATTTCGTGGAAACCAGACCCGGACGCCCTTACCGTTGACGCGTTTACCATCAACTGGAACAATAAAGACTTTTACGCGTTCCCACCATTCGCATTAATCTTAAAGTGCTTACATAAGATCATAAAGGACAAAGCCACGGGTATTGTAATATTTCCCTATTGGCCGTCCCAACCGTGGTTTCCACTATTATTAAGATTATTAATATCCGACATAATATATTTTGATCCAAATAGACATATTGAGCAGTTCCGTTGTTCCAGAACTCAGGACAAGAAATTTCCCCAATTTACCCTGGCTGCCGCCAAGCTCTCCGGAGTGCGTTTTCAAGCCGAGGAACTCCTGAAGCCGCATTAAATCTTATGTTGGCTTCACTTTCGGACAACACTTTACTTCAATATAATGTGTCTTACAAATTATGGTGGAAATTTAGTATAGATAATAATTTTAACTTTTATAAGGGTTCGATTTCGGCCGTTCTGCTGTTTTTAACGGACGAATTTAATAAGGGAGCGTCATATGGATCGTTAAACAATCATAGGTCGGCACTTTCACTTCTACTGGGTAGCAGTATTGGGTCAGATGACCAAATTAAAAGATTGATGAAAGGTGTATATAAGTTAAAGCCAGTAGCTCCTAAGTATAGTAGTACCTGGGATCCTCAAGTGGTCTTAAATCATATTTCGACATGGAACCCAAATAGAGAACTCTCACTGGAAAAGATCACAAAGAAATTGACAATTTTGTTAGCTTTATGTACTGCCCACAGAGTGCAGACATTTTCTTTGATTAAGTTAGAAAATATTAACATAAACGCAGGTGGCGTTAAAATTAGTATAGATGATATAATTAAAACATCAGGCGCCGGACGCGCACAACCGATTCTGTTCCTTCCATATTTTCAGGATGATAGGAACATTTGTCCAGCGACTGTAATAGAGGATTATCTTTATGTTACATCAAGCCTCAGGACCGAAAGGTCACAAAACCTTTTGTTAACCTTTAAACGACCCCACAAGAATGCATCTGCTCAATCCATTAGCAGATGGATTAAACAAGTGCTTGACGAGAGCGGGGTGGACGTGACCGCGTTTAGCGCACACAGCACTCGCCACGCCGCCACGTCCGCCGCCCACCGCGCGGGCGTCTCGCTTGATGCTATCCGAAAAGCAGCTGGATGGTCGAAAACATCAGAGACTTTTGCAAAATTCTATCACCGTCAAATAATCGACGAAGGAAATTTTGCCAAGTCTATTTGCCTTTCGAATAGATAAATAGATATTTAAGCAAATTGATGTTTGTACTTTAGGATATCTAATTGTATCGATGAATATGGTACGAAAAATATACAATGATCATTTATAATTTTCTCGTTTATTATTTACGAAATACAGCAAAACTTCCATCTCTAAACATCTACTTTGTTATTATATCTGAAGAATGAAGCTACGAAATATAATATATGATCAAACGAACTTCGAAGTGAAGTTCGATCATTATTATATGAGTAAGCTTCATTCGAAGATATAATTTCCCTCCCGCCCTAAGCCCGTTAAGAAAGTTTTGTCTGATATAATTAAACATACTCTGAAAAGAATGAGACACGGTAGTAAGCCAAGTCCCAAGGTGCTGGGTAGGAGAAGCTGAGTAGGGATAAAACTGTTTGAGCTATGGTTTTTACTACTCTAAACGTGCGAAGGGTTGCCTGGTAGATTAAAGGACTACTTTGTTATTATATTTCGTAGCTTCATTCTTCAGATATAATAACAAAGTAGTCCTTTAATCTACCAGGCAACCCTTCGCACGTTTAGAGTAGTAAAAACCATAGCTCAAACAGTTTTATCCCTACTCAGCTTCTCCTACCCAGCACCTTGGGACTTGGCTTACTACCGTGTCTCATTCTTTATTTGTGCGAGGCAACGAACGCACGGTTTCAAATAATAACTATTTTCACCATGCCGAAACGCAGTGCAGAAGAGAAGATGGAGTATTACTCTTCAAAGATCAAGAAGTTACAAGAACAGAATTATAAACGACGTCGCCGAATTGTTCTGTCTGATTCGTCTGAGGCTGAAGAAAAGTCAGGTAAATGTAACTATTTTATTCAAATATTTACTTAACGGTTTGTATTTAATGCATTGATTACCGCGCACGGGCCGTGAGTCCGCGCATGGTGACCAAAAGCCTGGGGGGCGGCCGAGAGTCGTCACGAAGGCACATACGCTTGGGGGTTGGCCGTGAGTCAACACGATAGCTATTTCAATAAACCGATCCAAGAATTAAATAAGATCTGGATCCGTTAAGATGGATATTTTTTTCCTTCCATTGCATTTGTTACGTCCTACCTTCAAAATGAAATTTATGACCGCGCACGGGCCGTGAGTCCACGCATGGTAACTAAAAGCCTGGGGGGCGGCCGAGAGTCGTCACGAAGGCTTAATATACTCGGGGGTTGGCCGTGAGTCAACACGATAACCACTTTCGAAACATCCATATTTACTATTACATGTATGGTCTACCCTCAAATTAAAAATAATTTATTTTTCTAACAGACCACGAAGGACAGAATAATGAGATCACAACGGCGACGATAGACAATGAGACCAACGATGACGTGGAAACGCCACTGGCACAGTCGAATGAAGTACAGACTGCTCCATTAGACGAAAACCCTGTAATAGATGCTGAGTTATTGACCGCGCTAGGGGAGGCGACGGATGACGTCCCAATATATGGGGAAAATATTCACCCTGACTTAGCACAACGGTGGTTACCAATATTACGCAAAGGTATGACAAATGAAAACAAAGATAAACTCTTAAAAGAGTATCTCATACCAGAAAACTGTAAATTATTAAGAGCGCCATCCTTAAATGCCGAGATTGCCGCGGCGGTCACAGACATCGCAAGAGGCCGAGACAAGAAAATTGAGTCGTCACAACAGCAGTTGGGCGTCGGAATATCCGCTATGAACAGAGCCATGAGCCTTCTTTTAACAACTGAAGACAAACAAAGTAAGGTACAGGCGATAAAAATTCTATCGGATGGATGTCGAATTTTGACAGACTTGCACTATTCAAACTCACAATTGAGAATGAAATTAGTCACTCCCGGATTAGACAAAATGTTTCTTAATGTAATTCAAGACGTCGAGAGAGACGAGACTCTTTTCGGCAGTAAACTGTCACAAAAAATTAAGGCTTCAAAAGCCATTGAAAAACAAGGATTACAGATTAAGAAAGGTACAGTTGTCACTGTAGTCGGTTCAAATACACCTCAAAATGTAACGACAGCACACTCTCGGTACCAGGGAAACTGGACTCGGCCCTCTCGCTTTCAACCAGCGAGCCGCAGGGGGAGGGGAGGGCCGCAGAGGAACACGCCGGCACCGCGCAGACCACCACCGCCGGGCCCTGCGCACACGCAGCCCAGAGGGGGCTACAACAAGCCACGTGCGCCGGCGCGGCATTAACACAGGTACATGCTGGTCGCCTTAAAGGTTTTTATGAGTGCTGGGTTAATATTACAAATAACCGTACCATATTAAGTTGGATACAAGATGGCTTTACGATACCTTTTGCAGGGCATGTTACGCAAACTGTAAAACCTGTTAACACATTTTCACGTCAAGAGAAACGTGAAATGAACTTAGCGGTACAGAACTTAATTAACTTAGGCGCTATTACTGAATGTCAACAGAGCGAAAATCAATTTATCTCTAAGATTTTCTTGACCCCTAAATCAAATGGTGGTTATAGGTTCATTCTTAACCTCAAACCTCTTAATAAATTTGTAATAAAATCCCATTTTAAAATGGAAGATTATAGAACCGCCTCAAAATTAATTCCTGAAAATGGGTTTATGGCTACCATTGATTTAAAGGAGGCTTATCTGCTTGTACCAATTGCACCTGCCCATCGAAAATTTTTAAGATTTGAGTATAACAATGTTACCTATGAATTTTGCGCTATGCCCTATGGGCTTTCAGTAGCACCTAGAACTTTCACAAAAATTATGAAAGTGGTTGTTACGCACTTGAGAAACCAGGGACTTACTTCCACTGTTTATCTCGATGACATATTATGTATTGGCAGGAACTATAACGAATGTAAATATAACGTAAAGGAGACTCTTTGCCTCCTCGAGTGCCTAGGATTTGTAGTAAATAATAATAAGAGTTCTTTAGAGCCCCAACAATGTTGTACATTCTTAGGTTTTGTTTACAATTCGGTAGATATGTCAATATCCCTTCCTGTAGAGAAGCGTAACAACATAGCACAACTATTAAAAAAGTTTTCCCGCTTGCCTGTTTGCACTATAAGGGACTATGCTCAATTGTTAGGTGTACTTACCGCCGCATGCCCAGCAGTGAGGTACGGCTGGTTATACACCAAGCTACTAGAAAGATATAAATTTTTAGCCATTCAGGAGCACAAAGACTATGAGAAAAAAGTAAAACTTCCTTGCGAAATATTACCTGACCTAGATTGGTGGACTAATAATATATTGAAAACCTCTTGCCATTTGGCAGTTTCTAAATTTGAACAGGAAATTTTTTCAGACGCGTCCCGAACTGGCTGGGGCGCGTTTTGTGATGGAGAGTGTGCAAACGGAGCATGGAAGGAGGACGAGTTAACATTCCACATTAATTACTTGGAGTTGCTCGCCGTCTTTTTAAGTTTAAAATGCTTTGCTCGGCACAAATATAACTGTGCGTTATTGTTGCGTATTGACAACACCACCGCGATCAGTTATATTAATCGGATGGGTGGAATTCAGTTTCCCCACTTAAATAGTTTGACTAGATCAATATGGCAATGGTGCGAGGAGCGAAAAATATGGTTAGTCGCGTCATACATCAATACAAAAGATAATGTAGAAGCAGACAGGGAGTCGAGAAGACAAAATTCAGATATCGAATGGACCTTGAGTATTACAGCTTTTGAAAGATTAGCTGAACAATTTGGAGTACCGGAAATCGACCTTTTCGCTTCTCGTACCTCTGCCAAATGTAAAACTTATATTTCGTGGAAACCAGACCCGGACGCCCTTACCGTTGACGCGTTTACCATCAACTGGAACAATAAAGACTTTTACGCGTTCCCACCATTCGCATTAATCTTAAAGTGCTTACATAAGATCATAAAGGACAAAGCCACGGGTATTGTAATATTTCCCTATTGGCCGTCCCAACCGTGGTTTCCACTATTATTAAGATTATTAATATCCGACATAATATATTTTGATCCAAATAGACATATTGAGCAGTTCCGTTGTTCCAGAACTCAGGACAAGAAATTTCCCCAATTTACCCTGGCTGCCGCCAAGCTCTCCGGAGTGCGTTTTCAAGCCGAGGAACTCCTGAAGCCGCATTAAATCTTATGTTGGCTTCACTTTCGGACAACACTTTACTTCAATATAATGTGTCTTACAAATTATGGTGGAAATTTAGTATAGATAATAATTTTAACTTTTATAAGGGTTCGATTTCGGCCGTTCTGCTGTTTTTAACGGACGAATTTAATAAGGGAGCGTCATATGGATCGTTAAACAATCATAGGTCGGCACTTTCACTTCTACTGGGTAGCAGTATTGGGTCAGATGACCAAATTAAAAGATTGATGAAAGGTGTATATAAGTTAAAGCCAGTAGCTCCTAAGTATAGTAGTACCTGGGATCCTCAAGTGGTCTTAAATCATATTTCGACATGGAACCCAAATAGAGAACTCTCACTGGAAAAGATCACAAAGAAATTGACAATTTTGTTAGCTTTATGTACTGCCCACAGAGTGCAGACATTTTCTTTGATTAAGTTAGAAAATATTAACATAAACGCAGGTGGCGTTAAAATTAGTATAGATGATATAATTAAAACATCAGGCGCCGGACGCGCACAACCGATTCTGTTCCTTCCATATTTTCAGGATGATAGGAACATTTGTCCAGCGACTGTAATAGAGGATTATCTTTATGTTACATCAAGCCTCAGGACCGAAAGGTCACAAAACCTTTTGTTAACCTTTAAACGACCCCACAAGAATGCATCTGCTCAATCCATTAGCAGATGGATTAAACAAGTGCTTGACGAGAGCGGGGTGGACGTGACCGCGTTTAGCGCACACAGCACTCGCCACGCCGCCACGTCCGCCGCCCACCGCGCGGGCGTCTCGCTTGATGCTATCCGAAAAGCAGCTGGATGGTCGAAAACATCAGAGACTTTTGCAAAATTCTATCACCGTCAAATAATCGACGAAGGAAATTTTGCCAAGTCTATTTGCCTTTCGAATAGATAAATAGATATTTAAGCAAATTGATGTTTGTACTTTAGGATATCTAATTGTATCGATGAATATGGTACGAAAAATATACAATGATCATTTATAATTTTCTCGTTTATTATTTACGAAATACAGCAAAACTTCCATCTCTAAACATCTACTTTGTTATTATATCTGAAGAATGAAGCTACGAAATATAATATATGATCAAACGAACTTCGAAGTGAAGTTCGATCATTATTATATGAGTAAGCTTCATTCGAAGATATAATTTCCCTCCCGCCCTAAGCCCGTTAAGAAAGTTTTGTCTGATATAATTAAACATACTCTGAAAAGAATGAGACACGGTAGTAAGCCAAGTCCCAAGGTGCTGGGTAGGAGAAGCTGAGTAGGGATAAAACTGTTTGAGCTATGGTTTTTACTACTCTAAACGTGCGAAGGGTTGCCTGGTAGATTAAAGGACTACTTTGTTATTATATCTTCGAATGAAGCTTACTCATATAATAATGATCGAACTTCACTTCGAAGTTCGTTTGATCATATATTATATCTTCGAATGAAGCTTACTCATATAATAATGATCGAACTTCACTTCGAAGTTCGTTTGATCATATAGTATATGTTTGATGGAATTAGATATTTACTATCTACCGTGAAAATCTACTCATATTTCTAAACTGCATGTTTTCCATCAGTTATATGCAAGATTTAATGTATCGCATTTGTTTATATTGATTTACGATGATAATTTACGAATAACGTGAACAATTACGTATATGTTTGAAGAACATTGGGAAGTGGACAATTACTATCTACTGTGAAAATCTATTCCAACAAATTACGAATAACGTGTTTTGCTGAGCTTCGTATAAAAAAAAAAAATAATTTTGGTTTTCAGTGTTGTTGATGTTGTTTTGTTAAAATGTATTAAAAAACGATTCACAACACAATTAGGTACAAAATGTCCGAAATTATTATGTTTCCGTAGAATGATCAACGCGAACGAAAGCGTGCGAAAAGTTAGTTTAAAATAATGTTTGGAAGATCATTTATCTCGGTATTTTGTTGCACGTTTCCGTTACAAGCACTAGTCAAAGGCGTCCTGGGTAGTGATTCTCTCAACAACGAAGGTCGAACGGAATCTCCAAGCGGCGAGTTTAACGCACGCGCTAAAATGTGTTTTGTTCGCTCTGACGGGACTACTTAAACTCGCCACTGCGATTTCGCTCGTCCGTCTGACCGTACGTTGTTTTTGAGAGAATAACACCCCAGTCGTCTTGGCCCTCGGCCTGCCTCTGCTCCGGTGGCCATCCTGCGAAGTCCGTTTGTGACAGCAGTTCAGTGTTTGTGAATTGATCACTTATGCGAGCACGTCGTGTGCTGTACTTTATCTGAATATACGTTTGATGAAAATGGTAATAAAATATTTAAAGTCTGCCTCGTATGTGGTCTCTTTAAATTTTCTACCTAATTTATTTAATTTGACATCGCGCTGGCCTAGTGAGTAGTGGCCCTGTCTACGAAGCTAGCGGTCCTGGGTTCGAATCCCAGTACGGTCAGTACGGTCAAATACGGAAAAATATGCTTGAAGTTGTCAATGTCATTAGAGATGTCAAGTCATTTGTTACTTTTAGGAAACTCAACCTTATTGTTGTAGAATGTCAGATTGACTTTGGACCTAAGGTGGGTCTCAAATTAAATGTCGTGACTGTACAAGCCTAGAGCTTAGTTTGGGACTAGGTCAATTGGTGTGACATTTTCCCCTTATATTTATTTTTTATTTATTTAATTTATCACCTAATAATCTACCTAATCTACTACTTTTTCATTACTGTGGCTTCCCATACGCTCATTATATTGTTGCTTATAGCATTTCATTAATTCTAAACGAATGACGTGAACATACTAGTATGTACTATGTTTAATGAAAATGGGAATTTGATATTTACTAACTACATTGAATAACTACTCTTACAATAAATGTCTTAATTAAATTACTTAAAAAAAACCTATTTTTTAATGCGTGTTTTGCTCTGTTTTATTAGAAAAAGACTTTAATATTGAATTTTATATTCAAACAAAATGTGTAAAGCTATCTTGCCAAGCTAAGCAAAAGGGTTAAGATTAGACTGTCATTTTACTGTCATTAGACTGGCATTAATAAGGTAAAGCCCGATTTAGTGGACTGGGACAGTGGCCAATACAGTAAGTAGTGTAAACCGGTCGGACAGTAGCGAGTCAAGTTACCTTGGCTGTGGATCTATTTCGACATAATATTATTTTAATAAGGTTTTTTTTTGCCGAGGGATGCGAGAAGAACAAAATCTTATGTCGTGGAAAACTGTAGCGAAAATTTTATGCAACTATAACTGCATTTTGTTGTTCTTTTCACACAACACTGGACAATAAAGTGTTAAAGAAGGGAATACCAAATAAACTTGTATCGTGACAAATAAATAAGATTTAAAAAACTATATTAAATACATAAAGTCATATAAGTCTTCACACAAAAGTTGGAATTGAAAAACGAATATTTTTTCGTAATGGTTTTAAATTAGGACTCAAACACTGTAACGGATAATATTCTATAATTATCTATTGTCATTTCTCTTTGCTTCTTAACGCATTTTTTTTTGTATTTTTATGTTTTTTTCAGTTAGTTGTTTCACTTTTCTTATTTTAAATAACATTTACTTTTGCTACATTCCTATATGTGTTATAACTTATAACCTTAATATATACGTCGATTATATGAGCGACCTATTTTAAATGAACCTATTGATCCAAAACTATACGTACCTAACTACAAACAAATGATTATTAAATATTTAATCTAAGTAGGTACCTTATTAATATATGTACACACTACTGTCTTTCAAAGCGCGTTTTTGCTTTATTCTTAATGCAAATATGATTAAAAACAATACAACACAGAAGTTATGGTTGGTTTTTAATTCTAAGTAGACATGTAGGTAGTAGTACAAAAAGAGAATTTTATATAAATATTTGAACGGCCGGCGCCTGCGTAACGTCAGGGTTCCTCGGGCACGTCTCGATGACTGGAGATTATTTCCTTATTTTATATTTTTTTATTTTGCAATTTTCTTTTGTTTTTTTATTAATTCTAACAACGAGACTGGGAAATTAAGTGTTAAAGAAGAAAAAACCAAATAAACTATTCATCGTGAATCGTCCTTATGTGTAGGTATACCTAGGATCGTATCGCTAACGCAAATTGTTTTTGTATTGTATTTTTTTTTATGGTTTTACTTTTTTGTTTAGAATAACATCTAATTTTGCTACATTTCTATTTTATTATAACCAAGGCCCGTAATTTACATGCCGTTGACGTAAAAATGACGTCACGCTACATACAGTATGATTCCAATTTGTATTTCGTCATAATTATTATTGTCAACCTCTTTAGTTGACTGGTATCGATGAAATAATCAGTACAACGAAGTTAAACTAAATCTTACAGTCACTCAAATAAAGAACGGAATGTCAGTTTATTAAATAATTCATACTTATGTTCTTTAGATTTTAATAGTGTCTTAGTTATTGTTTACATTTGCTATTGTTACAGGAGTTTTGCAACAAATATCTGTTTTAATCGTAAACGACAAAAACGATTATTGTACTAATTGTGATCAAAATGTAACATCAAAAATCAGCAATGTCACAACACATATCTAATATGCGAACAACTAAACATATTGAAAGAGAAGAACGAAATGTAACACAAGGTGTTTAACCTGGATCTTACGAATTTTAAGATGCATCAGGAGCATAAAATACAAAACAAATGGTTTCATTTACGTTTCATGTATCAAGTAAAAATAAAAAAATAAAAATCCATCAAATCTTGTTCACATCCACCTTGGTTTACTTCTGCATTAATTAAAACATTGAAAGAGAAGCAAAAATTTCATAATAAATTCAAGATTTATGGAAACTTGTCAGACTATGCTTCATTCTCATTATTGCGCGCCAGAGCTGTTGAGCTAGAAAGTAATTGTTTTGAAACATATATTACTAGAATTGAATCATCCATTGCTAGTAACCCGCGGTCTTTTTGGTCCTATGTGAAAAGTAAACACAAAAATAAATGCTCTAGTTTCCCCAATATCATGACGTATAATAATATAACTGCAGATAACGGCAAGGATGTAAGTAATTTGTTCGCAGAATATTTCCATTCTACATTTCAAAAACTAGACCTACATCAAAATTATTCATCGCGGAGTTCAATATCAACTTCTCTCGGCAGTATCAGCTCTGTGGATGTTCCCCCAGATGTACTGTTGAAAATGCTTAAATCTCTAGACCTGACGAAGTCTGGAGGCCCAGATTTTATCCCTCCATTATTTATTGTGAACTGTGCTGAGAGTTTGGTTTTGCCGTTAGGTATTCTGTATCGACGCTCATTATCTGAAGGTATAGTGCCTAGTGTTTGGAAGTCTGCATTTGTCACACCTGTTCATAAAAAAGGTAGTAGGTCTGAGATCCAGAACTACCGTCCCATTTCAAAGATCTGTCTTTTTGCAAAAATATTAGAAAAAATTGTTTACAGAGCTGTGTATTCTGAGCTGCAGTGTGTATTTGGTGATGAACAGCATGGTTTTCTTAGAAATCGCTCTACTGTTACAAACTTAATATTATCTAATGAACTGATTTCAAGTGGGATGGATAGTCATGTGCAAGTGGATGTAATTTACACGGACTACAGTAAATGTTTCGATCGTATTAACCATCATATACTAAAACACAAAATACTTGAGGCCGGTATACATGGTGATCTCTACCGATGGTTTTCTTCGTATGTAGACAACCGAACTCAGGCTGTAGTTCTCCATGGCCATCAATCCAGTTGGATGCCTATTCCTTCTGGCGTGCCTCAAGGGTCGATTCTGGGGCCCCTTCTATTTGTTATATTTTTAATGGATATTAAGAAATGTTTTAAACACTCTCATATACTTTTATATGCCGACGATATGAAGATTCTTAAATCAATACATCACTCTGAAGACGTGAGAGACCTTCAGATTGACTTGGATACTTTTGTCAGTTATTGTTCACTAAATAAGCTAGAACTTAACGTATCTAAATGTTTTTATATTAATTATACGCGAAAGTTAACAACTATTGGTACAGGTTACACACTCGCTAATGAGCAAATCGACAGGGTTTATAAGATCCGTGACCTCGGCGTCATTCACGACAGCAAACTACTCTTCGACTGTCACATTGACCACATTGTTACCAGAGCATCTAAGGCATTGGGCTTCATCATGAGAACGTCAACTGATTTTCGTGAATTAAAATCTTTAAAAATTCTTTACTGTTCCTTCGTACGTAGCCTGCTTGAGTATGCATCGCAAATTTGGAATCCTCGGTACAAAGTATATATTGATCGTATTGAGGGCATTCAAAGGAGGTTCCTGAGATATTTAGATTATAAAACTCACCAGTGGTCAAATGGTTATGTGCACCGTTGTAAGCGTTATCACTTCTTGCCGTTGGAGACTAGACGTAATATTAATGACGTCTGCCTCTTAATTAAAGTTGCTAATAATAGTATAGATAGTCCGGCGATATTATCTAAGTTATCCCTGCGGCCTCGTGTCGGTCTCAGGCCAAGGCCGCTACTACATGTACCCTTTGCAAATACCAATTATAGAAAAAACTCATTTTTACTGCGTGGTGCTAAATTTTTTAACGAGGTGTCTTCGGTGACTGATATTGACTTGTTTTGCACTAGTGCTCAAGCTGCTACCAGAAACTTAAGTAATGCTTTCTTCAATTAGTCTAATAATTATATTGTTAAATGTCTTTTAGTTATATCTAACTAAATAGTGTTCGAACCATCTTGAGTGAGTATGTCTTTGTGAATTAGCTTGTAATATGCGGAGACTTATTGTCAGCAATTTACACTTGTCATATATTATACCCAATTCTTACTTTCCTGTATTAGTCTGTAAGTCTTCCTAAAATAAATAAATAAATAAATAAATAAATAGATAAGTAGGATTTTATTTTTCTACGCGTAAAAAGATTACTTGACTCAGTTGTACATGATTAAATGATTGACGATACTAATGGTTAATAATTACAATAAAACAATATGAAATCATACTCTATGTAGCGTGACGTCATTTTTGCGTCAGCGGCATGGAAATTACGGGTCCTGCTTATAACCTTAATATTATACACGATCATTATATGAGCATCCTATTTTTAATGGATTACAAAATATACTTATTCTACTCGAGCTCGTCTCGATGACTGGAGATGTAAAGTCATGGGATCCTTAGTCGCCTTTTACGACATCCGTGGATAGACAGGAGTGGCGCTATTCTAACCGGACAGCCACACAGGTTCGTCCTCCTATCACTTTCTACTTGTAGAAACATGCATCGCACGCATCGTTTCAAGAGCGTACTCTTCTAAACTAAGCTGTAAAGTGAAGTAAGCTTCAACCAACATTTTGACACTTGACAATACTGTGTGCACGATCTAACATACCGTATACCGTAAATAATTTACCTAAAATAAATCGATTCCTATTATTTTATCAATACACCTTTCGACGAACGTATACACAAAATTATCATTTCTTTGAGAGGCATTTCTTGCCGCATGAATTGAGGGCGCTCAGGGACCAGTGGACCAAAGAAGGCGACATGACAGACACCTCGACCCATCGTCAGCTGGTCTACACGTTTCGGCCGCAGAGGATAGGGAGAACGGCGCATCGTAATACCGGCACTCCTCTCCCTCTGCGGCCCCACCACGCCGCAAACAACGTTGCGGCCCCGCCAGATTGCGGAAGGTAGGTACGCTTCTCTCCACGTAACCAGGGACGCCCTAACCTGACCTAAACCTGAGTATATGCTTAATATAACAGCCGGACCATCTCGGGCTCGTCTCGATGACTGGAGATGTAGTCATAGGGTCCTTAGTCGCCTCTTACGATATCCGTGGATAGATAGGAGTGACACTATTCTAACCCGACAGCCACACGGGTTCGTTCTCGTATCAGTGTCTAAAGCGAATTCATTACTTTTATGCAAATTCTGGAAATTTACGACGGTTAAAGTTTGTGTCGGTTTTATATTAACACTCAAATACCGTAACTCTTGATAGAGAAAAAGATTGTATGAGTACCTAGCTATTTTTATCTTAATTTATTTACCTAATAATGGCCTGGTTTAACCTACGTTATGTCCGGCCATTTGGCATTACAGTTTAAATAATGGGAATTAAATATAAATTATCTAACTTGAATAATAATTCCAAATTAATAAATAAGTACATTTTTAATATTTTTTATGGCATGTCGAATAAAAACGAGCACACAGGCCACCTGATGATAAGTGGAAACTGTGACCCATAGACATTCGCATTCACAAGACTGCGATGCAATCCTAAGACTGCAAATGCGTTGCCAACCCTGAAGTACGATGGAGTCCCTCTATGCTAGTCATTTCACCGGCTGTCTTATCCCCAAACCGGAACACAACAATGCGAACACTGCTGTTTGGCGGTAGGTTAATGGATAAGATGGTGGTAGCGATCCGGACGGACCTTGCACAAGGTCCTACCACCCGCAATAACGTTAACACAAAAAAAGGATTTTAGAAATATTATAATTTGTGTTGGTTTTATATTTACACCCAACCACCGTAACGCTTAGTAGAGAGATGGATTGTATAGAAAGTTATTTATGTTTGCGTCTTAATTTAATTGATAGAGAAAAAGGTTGTATGAGTACCTAGCTATTTATTTTTGCATTTTAATTTACTTACCTGATAATGGTCATAATCCCTAATAAAGCAAAGTTAACTTTACAAATAAATAATCGTGCTATAAAAATAATAAAGTTTTACGGTAAACTTAATTGTTTTATGCGCTTAATTTTGTTAGTAATATTATTTGTATTAGCGAACTATTTTAACTTAAGATGCGGATCCTAAACTGTATAATTAAAACTATTTACACAAGACAACTTTACGCTTTTGATCTGCCTAGTGAATATGTACACACTATACATAATTATACATTATTTTTGAGCCCATTTTTTTCCTTTTTTTATTAATACAAAATGAAGGTCTCGAACTTTTTACAAACACAACACAATTAAGCACTTAAGCTACCTATTATAGACGTATCTACCGTGAATAACTATGTTTATTTAAAATTGCATATTTAAATCATATTATTTACAGAAGTCTGTATTACGCTACAAGTAACTGATGTGTTGGTTTTACCTTAACACCTAAAGCACAGTTAATCGGCCAATAACATATGTACGTCAATACCCACCTACAACAAACGTCATGACATTCGACATTAATTCGTGAAAGATATAATATATCGTCAACATTAATTCTCAATTTTAAAATACGTATTTCACATTACTTTTATACAAATTGTGGAATTTTACGACGAATAAAGTTTGTGTCGGGTTTATATTTACACTCTTCATAGAGATATAGATTATGAACATGGCTATTTTTTTCCACCGATAAGGCTGATTTCTTTTTTGTTGTGTTCAACATTCCTAAGACAAGGAACCGCTGACGGGCCGCTAGTCCCTAATAAAGCAAAGGATATAACTATTTACACAAACTAACTAAACACAATTGATCTGCCTAATGAATATGTACACACTACGTTATATTTTAGCCCCTTGTATAATAATAATAATAATAATAATAAAATCTGTTTATTTCAATAATTGTGTCGAGTTTACAATTTTTACTTAGCCTAAATCTTTATCTATTTAAGATTATTTGGCTAAGTTAGTGAGGACACTATTTATAAGAATTAATTAGAATTAATTACAAGACATAAGAAATCTTTTAACTATGTTTTTGGTAGACCCAGGTTTAGCTTCCATGCGTTCTAATACATGTTTGGGGAAACTATTCAAAATATGAGGTAGGAGATTTGACCAAATTCTAGACCCGTATAGGTTATTACTTCTTGGAGTGATAAATGACTTTCCTTCTTTTAGATTTCGCAGATTATCAGATCTTCTATATTTAACTATTGCACACTTATAAACGTGATATAATTATTTTTACAGTTAATTTAAAATTATTTTTATAATCTTATTTTTGTTAACAATCTTTTTATTAGTAAGTAGGGTAAACGTACCAGTGAATGAACCCTTAAGGAGAATTTCGTCTTTAAATTTTTTTTTTAATAAAATGGAAGTTTTTACCAACAAATATAAATGTCGTTATCAATCAATCAAGTATACTAGTTTGCTTCTATAACGTTTGTTTTACATTAATATTGCTTAATTTTAAGTTATAGCTATTTTAAGCCGCAAACACCCCAAAACACCAGTGATTGAACATAGAAACACCAGCAAATGAACAAATGAAACTAGTGAATGAACAATGTTTAATTGTTGATTATGTTTTATCCTTCTTAAAATTGATTTATAAAAATGTTATTTTACTACTTAGTGTTGATTGACGTGCAACTTTCCCGCCTGAAAACGCTGTAGGTATAATAGGTTATTTTCAAATAACGATAGTTCAATAACTGGCTCTTAAATTTTATGCTAAGCCAATAAATGAACCAGTCACATTGGTGGTAGTTTATTTACTGGAAATAATAAACCAGTAAATGAACGAACATTTTAAGCATTTGAGAGTTTGTTCGAATACTGGCCACATGAAGGACAATCCACTTAAAGCTATGTTTCTGAAAAAGAAACTCTAATACAACAACGAAAACTCACAATATTGTAAAATAAGTAATTCACGCGGTTCTAGTAAATGAACACCGTCGTTCATTCATTAGTTTTAGTGGTTTCTGTGATCCAGTTATAAAACATTTGGCCAAAAATGGCAATTTGAAACAAAAACACTTGATATGACTTGTAAATAGAAAAAATATATCCTTAAGACTTAAAATAAACACACACTACGGATCTCAGTTGTGTGGAATAAGAATAATATCACTTCAAACACAAGGTAACTTACCCGTCTGCTAACTACTGCCCCATACAACGAAAACACGTCTGCGACACGTCAACTTTAGATGTCCGCCATGGTTCAACTAAAGCAACTGAGTTGAATTTAATGTTACCATGATGTTATTAGTAAAGATGCCAATTAAAAAAAAATACTTTGTAGGGTAGAAATTAAAAGAACCCTTGATTTACGAAAAACGGCTCATTTTGTTCATTCACTAGCACTGTTCATTCACTGGTACGCTTACCCTACATCATTTGTATGAGCAAACTATTTTAACTCAGGATGTGGATCCTAAACTGTATAATTTATAAGTATGTACACAAGCTAAGTAAACACTTTTGATCTACCCAATGAATATGTACACACTACGTTATATTTTAGCCCCTTGTATGTACACTTATAAACGAGCTATAATTATTTTTACGGTTAATTAAAAATTATTTTTAGAATCTTTTTTTTGTTAGGAATCTTTGTATAAGTACATCATTTAATTTTGTATGAGCGAACTATTTGAACTTAGGATTTGGATCCTAAACTGTAAATTTATAAGTATTTACACAAGCTAAGTAAACACTTTTGATCTACCTAATGAATATTACAAACTATGTTATATTTTAGCCCCTTGTATGTACACTTATAAACGTGCCATAATTATTTTAACAGATAATTTAAAATTATTTTTACAATCTTATTTTTGTTAAGAATCTTTGTATAAGAACATCATTTGTATGAGCGAACTATTTTAACTCAGGATGTGGATCCTAAACTGTATATTTATAAGTATTTACACAAGGTAAGTAAACACTTTTGTTCTACCCAATGAATATGTACACACTATGTTATATTTTAAGCCCCTTGTATGTACACTTATAAACGTGCTATAATTATTTTAACAGTTAATTTAAAATTATTTTTACAATCTTATTTTTGTTAAGAATCTTTGTATAAGTACATCATTTGTATGAGCAAACTATTTTAACTCAGGATGTGGATCCTAAACTGTATATTTATAAGTATTTACACAAGGTAAGTAAACACTTTTGTTCTACCCAATGAATATGTACACACTATGTTATATTTTAAGCCCCTTGTATGTAAACTTATAAACGTGCTATAATTATTTTAACAGTTAATTTAAAATTATTTTTACAATCTTATTTTTGTTAAGAATCTTTGTATAAGTACATCATTTGTATGAGCAAACTATTTTAACTCAGGATGTGGATCCTAAACTGTATAATTTATAAGTATGTACACAAGCTAAGTAAACACTTTTGATCTACCCAATGAATATGTACACACTACGTTATATTTTAGCCCCTTGTATGTACACTTATAAACGTGCTATAATTATTTTAACAGTTAATTTAAAATTATTTTTACAATCTTATTTTTGTTAGGAATCTTTGTATAAGTACATCATTTAATTTTGTATGAGCGAACTATTTAAACTTAGGATGTGGATCCTAAACTGTAAATTTATAAGCATTTACAAAAGCTAAGTAAACACTTTTGATCTACCTAATGAATATTACAAACTACGTTATATTTTAGCCCCTTGTTTGTACACTTATAAACGTGCTATAATTATTTTTACAGTAAATGTAAAATTATTTTTACAATCTTATTTTTGTTAAGAATCTTTGTATAAGTACATCATTTATTTGTATGAGCGAACTATTTTAACTTAGGATAACTTAAGGGCAGATATTTGTATGATGAGCGATATTTATTCCTGAGTCTTGGATGTTTTCTATTTATTTAAGTATATATTTCTCTATATAAGTATTTACATCTTTGTCTAGTACCCATAGTACGGTCACGAGCGTTAATTTGGGACCCATTTCAAGAAAAATATGCTTGAAGTTATCAATGTCATTAGAGATGTCAAGTCATTTGTAACTTTTAGGAAACTCAACCTTATTGTTGTAGAATGTCAGATTGACTTTGGACCTAAGGTGGGTCTCAAATTAAATGTCGTGACTGTACAAGCCTAGAGCTTAGTTTGGGACTAGGTCAATTGGTGTGACATTTTCCCCTTATATTTATTTTTTATTTATTTAATTTATCACCTAATAATCTACCTAATCTACTACTTTTTCATTACTGTGGCTTCCGATACGCTCATTATATTGTTGCTTGTAGCATTTCATTAATTCTAAACGAATGACGTGAACATACTAGTATGTACATTGTTTAATGGAAATGGGAATTTGATATTTACTAACTACATTGAATAACTATAAAAAAATGTATTAATTAAATTACTTAAAAAAAAACTATTTTTTAATGCGTGTTTTGCTCTGTTTTATTAGAAAAAGACTTTAATATTGAAGTTTATATTCAAACAAAACGTGTAAAGCTATCTTGCTAAGCTAAGCAAAAGGGTTAAGATTAGACTGTCATTTTACTGTCATTAGACTGGCATTAATAAGGTAAAGCCCGATTTAGTGGACTGGGACAGTGGCCAATACAGTAAGTAGTGTAAACCGGTCGGACAGTAGCGAGTCAAGTTACCTTGGCTGTGGATCTATTTCGACATAATATTATTTTAATAAGGTTTTTTTTTGCCGAGGGATGCGAGAAGAACAAAATCTTATGTCGTGGAAAACTGTAGCGAAAATTTTATGCAACTATAACTGCATTTTGTTGTTCTTTTCACACAACACTGGACAATAAAGTGTTAAAGAAGGGAATACCAAATAAACTTTTATCGTGACAAATAAATAAGATTTAAAAAACTATATTAAATACATAAAGTCATATAAGTCTTCACACAAAAGTTGGAATTGTAAAACGAATATTTTTTCGTAATGGTTTTAAATTAAGACTCAAACACTGTAACGGATAATATTCTATAATTATCTATTGTCATTTCTCTTTGCTTCTTAACGCATTTTTTTTTGTATTTTTATGTTTTTTTCAGTTGTTTCACTTTTCTTATTTTAAATAACATTTACTTTTGCTACATTCCTATATGTGTTATAACTTATAACCTTAATATATACGTCGATTATATGAGCGACCTATTTTAAATGAACATATTGATCCAAAACTATACGTACCTACCTAACTACAAACAAATGATTATTAAATACTTAATCTAAGTACCTTATTAATATATGTACACACTACTTTCTTTCAAAGCGCGTTTGGGCTTTATTCTTAATGCAAATATGATTAAAAACAATACAACACAGAAGTTATGGTTGGTTTTTAATTCTAAGTAGACATGTAGTAGTACAAAAAGAGAATTTTATATAAATATTTGAACGGCCGGCGGCGCCTGCGTAACGTCAGGGTTCCTCGGGCACGTCTCGATGACTGGAGATTATTTCCTTATTTTATATTATTTTATTTTGCAATTTTCTTTTGTTTTTTTATTAATTCTAACAATGACACTGGGCAATTAAGTGTTAAAGAAGGGAAAACCAAAAAAACTATTCATCGTGAATACTAAAAAATATTAAAAAAAAAAATTTGACACACAAAAGTTTTTACACAAAAGTTAGAACTTTTATATCAATATTTCTCCGTACCTAAGGGTTTAAAATTAACACTCAAACACCGTAGAGCATAATATTTATTATTAAATTAACGAATGTCATTACTCTTTATGTCCTTATGTGTATACCTAGGATCGTATCGTTAACGCAAATTGTTTTTGTATTGTATGTTTTTTATGGTTTTACTTTTTTGTTTAGAATAACATCTAATTTTGCTACATTTCTATTTTATTATAACCTTAATATTATACACGATCATTATATGAGCATCCTATTTTTAATGGATTACGAAATATACTTAATCTACTCGAGCTCGTCTCGATGACTGGAGATGTAAAGTCATGGGATCCTTAGTCGCCTTTTACGACATCCGTGGATAGACAGGAGTGGCGCTATTCTAACCCGACAGCCACACAGGTTCGTCCTCCTATCACTTTCTACTTGTAGAAACATGCATCGCACGCATCGTTTCAAGAGCGTACTCTTCTAAACTAAGCTGTAAAGTGAAGTAAGCTTCAACCAACATTTTGACACTTGACAATACTGTGTGCACGATCTAACATACCGTATACCGTAAATAATTTACCTAAAATAAATCGATTCCTATTATTATATCAATACACCTTTCGACGAACGTATACACAAAATTATCATTTCTTTGAGAGGCATTTCTTGCCGCATGAATTGAGGGCGCTCAGGGACCAGTGGACCAAAGAAGGCGACATGACAGACACCTCGACCCATCATCAGCTGGTCTACACGTTTCGGCCGCAGAGGATAGGGTGAACGACGCATCGTAATACCGGCACTCCTCTCCCTCTGCGGCCCCACCACGCCGCAAACAACGTTGCGGCCCCGCCAGATTGCGGAAGGTAGGTACGCTTCTCTCCACGTAACCAGGGACGCCCTAACCTGACCTAAACCTGAGTATATGCTTAATATAACAGCCGGACCATCTCGGGCTCGTCTCGATGACTGGAGATGTAGTCATAGGATCCTTAGTCGCCTCTTACGATATCCGTGGATAGATAGGAGTGGTGCTATTCTAACCCGACAGCCACTCGAGTTCGTTCTCCTATCAGTGTGTCTAAAGCGAATTCATTACTTTTATGCAAATTCTGGAAATTTACGCTGGTTAAAGTTTGTGTCGGTTTTATATTTACACTCAAATACCGTAACTCTTGATAGAGAACAAGATTGTATGAGTACCTAGCTATTTTTATCTTAATTTACTTACATAATAATGTCCTGGTTTAACCTACATTATGTCCGGCCAGTTGGCATTACAGTTTAAATTATGGGAATTAAATATAAATTATCTCACTTGAATAATAATTCCAAATTAATAAATAAGTACATGTTTTTTTTTTTTATGGCATGTCGATTAAAAACGAGCACACAGGCCACCTGATGGTAAGTGGAAACTGTGACCCATAGACATTCGCATTCACAAGACTGCAATGCAATCCTAAGATTGCAAATGCGTTGCCAACCCTGAGGACTAAGATGGAATGCCTCTATGCTAGTCATTTCACCGGCTGTCTTATCCCCAAACCGGAACACAACAATGCGAACACTGCTGTTTGGCGGTAGGTTAATGGATAAGATGGTGGTAGCGATCCGGACGGACCTTGCACAAGGTCCTACCACCCGCAATAACGTTAACACAAAAAAAGGATTTTAGAAATATTATAATTTGTGTTGGTTTTATATTTACACCCAACCACCGTAACGCTTAGTAGAGAGATGGATTGTATAGAAAGTTATTTATGTTTGCGTCTTAATTTAATTGATAGAGAAAAAGGTTGTATGAGTACCTAGCTATTTATTTTTGCATTTTAATTTACTTACCTGATAATGGTCATAATCCTTAATAAAGCAAAGTTAACTTTACAAATAAATAATAGTGCTATAAAAATAGTAAAGTTTTACGGTAAACTTAATTGTTTTATGCGCTTAATTTTGTTAGTAACATTATTTGTATTAGCGAACTATTTTTACTTAAGATGCGGATCCTAAACTGTATATTTATAAATATTTACACAAGCTAAGTAAACAGTTTTGATCTACCCAATCAATATTACACACTTCGTTATATTTTACCACCCTGTATGTACACTTATAAATATGTGCTATAATTAATTTTACAGTTAATTAAAAAATATTTTTAGTATCTTATTTTTGTTAAGAATCTTTATATAAGTACATTATTTGTATGAGCGAACTATTTTAACTTAGGATGCGGATCCTAAACTGTATATTTATAAATATTTACACAAGCTAAGTAAATACTTTTGATCTACCCAATGAATATGTACACACTACGTTATTTTTTAGGCCCATTTTCGTTTTTTTTTTTATTCCAATTGTTAAACTGTACTTTTTTCCTTTTTTCATTAAAACTGAATGAAGATTTTCAACTTTTTACAAACACAAGACAACTAAGCATTCTATCTAACTATACACTTATCTACCGTAAATAACGGTGTTTATTTAAAATTACATATTTTTATCACATTATTTACAATAGTCGGAATTACGCTACAAATTACTGATGTGTTGGTTTATCCTTTACACTAAAACACTGTAACTCTAAATTGAATCTTTTGTGTTAAATTATATTAGTAACTAAGAAAATTGTTTGATTGTTTGCTGCTACTGTAAGTGCATTTCCTCCGTATTTTCCATAAGGTCTGGCGGTAGGTATGCAGCAATATTTTATAAAACATTTGTATAAGGAATAGAGCTTGCTATATTTTTACCTCCCCGCTTTAAGTAAAATATGTTTGTTTGTTACATGTTCACGGTATCTTTTACCTTTAAACGAGCAATTCCTGTATATATATATATATGTGTATATATATATATATATGTATAAATGATCTATTATTCGGAAACGGCTCTAACAATTTTCATAAAATTCGATCTAGCTAGGTTTCATTTTAAGAAAACTTACCAAAAAAAAAACCGAGCATAGGTCGGTCGGTAAATTGGAGAGACGTAGTTCTTTAATTTTATCCAGGAAAACGGAGTAGCTCTAAAAAGAACGTACTGCGGGCTGACTCCATCACATCATGCTTTTAGAGAACATGAAGTATCAAGATGTTTCAATGTTACTAATTCGGAGTTGCAAGGCATCATAGGTTTGAATTTCTCTTTTTGTCGTGATACATTTAAAACCTGTGCGTGCCGCATTTTCTCTAAAACATGTTGCTACGTGTACATCAAGGTCTTCTCTCATGCTCTATATACATGTCCTCTTTAAGATCATCGGTCAAGATATGACCTAAGTATTTGAATTATTTTGCAAACCGAACCGCTGAACCATTAAACCTAACTCTTTGTACATCTTCCGGGCCTCTTATGCCTCGAAAACAACCATTTCTGTTTTGCCGATGTTGTACTGACTGAGTGACTGAGAACAACTTTTTCAGGCCTTCCGCCGATGGGCCGGGGTGCACCATGTTATCTGCATAGTTCATTATGTTGCTATATGTAGTGTCCACTAACGTGGCATCCTCCCCATGCACTCCTAATCCGAATAATAGGGGCGTTTGCATAGACACTGAAGAGGTCCGGAGACGTACGTCTGCCTTGGCGAACATCGCATTCTAACCTGTGTTAGATGTCGTGTCACCCCATTTCACATTGTTAGTCTGACCACCATACCAGTATCTCAACAGACCGACTACCTCTTCTGCTACCCTTGAGCCGTACATCTTGTTCCAGATAATGGTATATAACAAATAAACTAGATCAAACTCACACCTTAGATCGAGGAATCACGCGCACACAGACTTATTACGGCTGGTGTAGTAGTTTATGGTGTGTTTCAAACATATGTATATATATTATTAATAATATTACATATATTAATAAAATTAGAGTTTAGGGCTTTTGTATAAGCCGCTTCTTAGTCTGGTAGTAAAATAACAAAGTTAAATACTTCTAGAAGCACTGAATACATATAAAGTAGTTGACCTTATATGAGTGCGAATACTGGGAAGTATATCTTTCGTTCTTTTCCCACTAATACAAAGTATAGGCAGAGGCCGACTAAAGGCTGACCACTGGTGAGTTTAACCTACGTTATGTCCGGCCAGTTGGCATTAGAGTTTAAATTATAGGAATTAAATATAAATTATCTAACGTGAATAATAATTCTCACAAGCCACCTGATGGTAAGTGGAAACTGAGACCCATAGACATTCGCATTCACAAGACTGCAATGCAATCCTAAGACTGCAAATGCGTTGCCAACCCTGAGGACTAAGATGGAATGCCTCTATGCTAGTCATTCACCGGCTGTCTTATCCCCAAACCGGAACACAACAATGAGAACACTGCTGTTTGGCGGTAGGTTAATGGATAAGATGGTGGTAGCGATCCGGACGGATCTTGCACAAGGTCCTACCACCCGCAATAACGTTAACACAAAAAATGAATTTTAGAAATATTATAATTTGTGTTGGTTTTATATTTACACCCAACCACCGTAACGCTTAGTAGAGAGATGGATTGTATAGAAAGTTAACTTAATCTTTTTATGCTGACGGGCCGCTAGTCCCTAATAAAGCAAAGGATATAACTATTTACACAAAATAACTAAACACAATAGATCTGTCTAATGAAAATGTACACACTACGTTATATTTTAGCCCCTTGTATGTATACTTATAAAAACGTGCTATAATTATTTTTACAGTTAATTTCAAATTATTTTTACAATCTTATTTTTGTTTAGAATCTTTATATTATAAGTCCATCATTTGTATGAGCAAACTATTTCAACTTAGGATGTGGATCCTAAACTATAATATTTATAAGTATTTACACAAGCTAAGTAAACACTTTTGATCTACCTAATGAATATTACACACTACGTTATATTTTAGCACCCTGTATGTACACTTATAAATGTGATATAATTATTTTTACAGTTAATTTAAAATTATTTTTATAATCTTATTTTTGTTAAGAATCTTAAGTACATCATTTGTATGAGCGAACTATTTTAACTTAGGATGTGGATCCGAAACTGTATATTTATAACTATTTACACAAAATAACTAAACACTTTTGATCTACCCGATGAATACGTTCACACTACGTTATATTTTAGCCCCTGTTCATGTATCTTATTTTGTATATTTATATTTAGCAATACTTTTGCCGTTTTTCTAGTAATACACAAGTAGGTACCTGTTATTTTTGGTAAGTTTTCTAAAAATTTAACCTAGCTAGATTGACTTATCGCCTCCAAAACTCCCTGTATATGCACTTATAAACGTGCTTTTATTATTTTTACAGTTAATTTCACCTTTCTTTTTTTTTACTGAAAAACCGCAAGATGTTATTAATGAAATTTGAGTTTTGGTGTCTTGTATAGATGATTCATTTATTCATTTATTCATTATAAGCCGTTGCTTAGTTTGATAGTAAAACTACGAAAAAAATATCTAAACTCTACCCTATGTGCTAAATCACGTCATTTTGACTTCATTGGCTTAAAAAGTACGACCCTGGTTATCCTTAGCCGCCTTTTACGACATCCGTAGATAGACACGAAGCTCCGTCACTCGTGGTGGCGCTATTCTAACCCGACAGACACACGAGTTCGTTCTCCTAACAGTATGCCTAAAGCGAAGTTACCTGTCAAGCATTATGACACTTGACATTAAATTATAAAATATAAGAATTAAATATAGACTATCTACCGTGAATAATAATTCTTAATTTATAAATAAGTACATGGTTTACACAACGTATAAACAAAAAAAAGATTTTTGACGAAAGAAAGTTTGTGTTGGTTTTATACTCGTATGTACACCCAACCGCCGTAACGCTTAAAAGAGATATAGGATCGTATCACTAAGCGAAAAACTTTACTTTACTTGATCTTCCTAATTAATAATTGTGTACTTACACACTACTTTTTTTAGCTCGTTTCCAATTAGCTCATTTTTTTATTTACAAAATTACAACCAACACAGGTGTGATGGTTGTGTAGCCAAAATGGCGAAAACGAAACCCTTAGGTATAGATCTATACGTCATGTCCGTCCGTCCGTCCGCCCGTCCATACGTAACTGGATTTTACTGAAAAACTGCAAGATGATATTGATGAGTTCAGGTGTCTTGTATAAGCTACGAGGGTCATGCCAAAAGAAATTAGATACTCCATGCTCATTTGTTTGATACTGGCCAGTTATACACCATAGTGAAGGCTGATTATATAGCTATAAATTTAAAAATGGAATACTCCGGAAATCTGCGTAATTATTTTTTAAATATTTTTTTTCTGATTGAATCTGACGGGAATTTGCGGTTACAATGGAACTTAGTCGACGAGATTTTCGTGTTATGATTTACTATGACTTTAAAAAAGGTTTAAAGCCCCAAGAATGTTTTGAACTTTTAACCACGACTTTTGGTGAGTCTGCTTGTTCTCGTGCAACTGTTTTTAACTGGTTTGCTGAATTCAAAAGCGGGCGGGAGAGCTTTGAAGATGAGGCGAAGTCGGGGCGACCGCCAACCGCAGTTATTCAAGAAAATGTGCAAGCCGTGGAAAAAAATATCCGTGAGAGCCGACGAATTACATACGTAGAGCTTGAACGAGATCTAGGCATTGGATCAGCAGCACTGCAAACCATAATTCATGGACAACTGTCCCTCCATAAGCGTTGTTCGAGATGGGTGCCGCATAAACTCAACGATTTGCAGAAAGAACGCCGCGTGGATTGGTGTAAATTTATGATAAATAAATTCGACGCTGGCGAGAAGAAAACTGTGTATGATATACTGACAGGTGACGAAACATGGCTGTATAACTACGATCCTGAAACAAAGCGGCAGTCAACGGTATGGTGCTTCGAAGAAGAACCGACTCCAACAAAATGTCGCCGAGCACGAAGCACACAGAAACAAATGGTTGCCTCATTTTTCTGCAAGACAGGGCATATTGCGACTGTGGTGCTAGAGGATCAAAGAACTGTCAACTCAGAATGGTATGTGACAGTTTGTGCTCCACAAGTGTTGTCAGCTTGGTGTGACAAGCGGCCAAAGTCAGGAACCCAGCACCTGCTCTGGCACCACGACAACGCCGCCCCGCACACTTCTGCCCGAACACTCGACTATTTTAGTTCGAAAAATATCACTATACTCCCTCACCCACCATATTCTCCTGACCTGGCACCCTGTGACTTTTACCTGTTTCCGAAAATTAAAGAAAAATTAAAAGGAAGGCGATTTGAAACCAAAGAAGATGCCCTGGCTGCCTATAATTATGAAGTTTCTGAGGTACCCAAAGAAGAATGGTCATTGACATTTTCCAAGTGGTTTAGCCGAATGAAAAAGTGTATACGTGTTCACGGTGAATACTTCGAGAAAATAGATAGCAATAATAAAGAATAAACTTTGTAGTTTTTGAATATCTAATTTCTTTTGGCATGACCCTCGTATTACATAATTTGGTAGAAAATAACTAAGAAAAACATTTCAGGATGCACTCCATACATGTAACGGAAGTTGATCAAAAATGTCAGCCATCAATGTGTGGCACATATTATTTCAACAGTTATTTCAAAAACGCAAAGTTTTATTTTGTTTAAGTTTTATTTTGTTTAAATATGTAATACACTCCAACTTAAACTCGCTGGTTAATAATTTGTTCCTGGAGTTGGTTAAGAAACTCACTTATTTATTTTCGAGAGAAAAACATCCTAGTAAATTTTGAAGTAACTTCTTTGGGCTCGTCTCAATGACGAGATAAAAAGTCATAGGATCCTTAGTCGCCTTTTACGACATCCGTGGATAGACAGGAGTGGTGCTATTCTAACCCGCCAGCCACACGGGTTCGTTCTTCTATCAGTATGTCTAAAGCGAAGTTAAATACTACAAACATAATGACACTCGGCATTAATATGTGAAAGATGGGAGTTAAATATTGAGTGTCTACCATGAACAATTAGTCTGAGTTTAAAAACTAAATATTTTACATACTCTTTATCGACATAATTAATATGTACACCCTACGTTCTTCATGAGTGCATTCTCGGAAAAAATATTTTTATTGCAAATGCGCATTAAAGAATTACAACCAACACGGGCGTTTAACTCTAAGTAGTAAGTAGTTTTAAAACCTTTTTGCTGGTGGTATATTAGATTGCTTTGGCAAATTATCACTTTATAGCAACAGTTTCAAGAATACTTGATTATCGTAAGCGACCTGACTTGTACGTGAATTCTCAAAACACCGAAATAAAATTTAAATAACATTTTTTTGTTCATTTTACGTTTTTTGCGTTTTATTTACATAGGTTCCTATTCTTATGGCATGAATTTAATGACTCGTTTAGTAGCTTAAATTGTAGTATTTTTTTCTAAAATAATGTTCGTGATGCATGAACCTTCCTACTATTATGAGTGAGCGACTCTTAAATCGAAGATGCAAATATTAAACCACGAGTTAGGCAAATGCTTTTGAATCGATCTAAATTAATATCTAAACACAGTACTTTGATGGCATAATTTTGACCTATTTACATATTCTATAAAAAGCTCCTATATACATAAAAATTTAACATTTATTAACTTAACTAATCATCATACCTAAAGAGCTTTGCTCCAGTCGGCGGAGTGCCCGCCATCACCTAATTAATGCTTATTAATTTTACGAAAATTACGGCTTGTGTTGGTTTTATATTAACACCCAACCACCGTAACGCTTAATAGGGAGATGGATTATTTAGTTATTTATTTTTGCGTCTTAATTTACATCACAGGATCGTAACACTAAGCGGAAGTCACTGTACAAAAAAATATTAAACACGTGTCATGATCTACCTTAATTATTAATAATTATGTTCACACTACATTGTTTAGCACATTTTCATTAAGCTCATTTATTAATTTACAAAATTAAAACCAACACAGATGTGTTGGTTGGTGAGCCAAAATAACAAAAAAAAACCCTAATGTATGGTAACGTGATTATTCTGCATTAAACATTTACGGTTGCTTTTTAATTCTAAGTAAACGTGGAGGTGTCAAGATAAATATAGGAATTCTACATTTACTATCTACCGTTAATAATTACTCTATCTTATAGTTAAATAAATTGATACTCTAAAAATTAAAATGCACGTATTTAGGGTTCTTATCCGAAGGGACCTAACGTGCAACTGGAATGGTCAAGTGTGAATTTGGTTTGAGAAATCAATTTATATCACTGTTTTACTCATTCAGCGTTGTTTCACCTAAAATGTGTTTTTAAAACCTACGTTGTTGAAAAATTATGAAAAATAATTAAATTTACTAAGGTTATGTACTTACTTATAAGTAGGCATTCATATTCATATTCATATTCATATCTTTATTGGTAATTTATATTACATGTCATTTTTGTGTAGTAGGTAAATACAATAATATTAGGTATGCCTATGTATAATAGGAAATTATCACAATCAATTATGTCAGTCAGTATTGATTAGGTACAGACAACCATAATGCCTTATTAATATTTAATGTGTTTGCTTATTAGCAAGTAAAAATAAGTCCCTGTGGTCGTAGAACGCCTGCTCAATCAACCATTTTTTAAGCTTTGCTTTAAACGAAGCCAGGCGGGGCTCAGAAATAATATTTTGCGGTATGTGGTTGTATATCTTAGGCCCTAGGATATGGGAGAGTTTACTTGACTTGGCGAGCTTGTGAGGAACGGTGGCTAGCCGCCAGCGCGGGCGCTGCGGGCGGGGTACCTGCGAGGACCGTCGCGGATAATCTCTAATATAACCACACTACATTAAATATTTTCATACTCATAAGTTAACTGTTAGTATGCTTAAGGGCTTCCTAAACATAATATATACAGACTACTTTTATTTGAAGTATCGACCAATCACTTCTCCTGCTTTATACACGTCTCCTGGTATATCTTTAAACCTAATCTAGTGATTCCTAATTTGGTACGTAACTTCCTTATGAGGTCTAGGGGTGCACAAAGAAGTAATTTTACTAAATACATTCCCTGAGAATTCTACGCATAATAAGTCGCGGGCATCCTCTAGTATACTTACGTAGACATGGTGGAAAATATAATAAACACTTGATCTTCCTTATTAACAATTATGTACACACTGCGTCTGGGCTCGTCATTAACGTAAGCGACCTAGCGTGTATCTGAATTCTCAAAACACCGAAATAAAATTTTTTTTTTTTTTGTGTATTTTACGTTTTTTGTGTTTTATTTACATAGGTAATCCTATTCTTATGGCATGAATTTAATGACTTAGTATAACTACTATAATAAACTACACTACATTAAATATTTTCATACTCATAATAAGTTAACTGTTAGTATGCTTAAGGGCTTCCTAATTATAATATATACAGACTACTTTTATTTGAGTTATCGGCCAGTCCCTTCTCCTGCTTTATACACGTCTCCTGGAATATCTATAAACCTAATCTAGTGATTCCAGATTTGGTACGTAACTTCCGTATGAGGTGTAGGGGTGCACTAAGAAGTAATTTTACTAAATTCATTCCCTGAGAATTCTACGCATAAGAAGTCGCGGGCATCCTCTAGTATACTTACTTATACATGGTGGAAAATATTATAAACACTAGATCTTCCTTATTAACAATTATGTACACACTACGTCTGGGCTCGTCTCGATGACTGGAGATAAAAAGTCATAGGATCCTTAGTCGCCTTTTACGACATCCGTGGATAGATAGGAGTGGCACTATTCTAACCCGACAGCCACACGGGTTCGTTTTTCTATCAGTATGTCTAAAGCGAAGTTAAATACTACAAACATAATGACACTCGGCATTAATATGTGAAAGATGGAAATTAAATATTGACTATCTACCGGAACAATAAGTCTGAATTAAAAAAATACATATTTTACATACACTTGATTGACCTAATTAATATGTACCTACACCCTACGTTCTTCATGAGTACATCCGAACGTTTATTTTTATTGCAAATGCGCATTAAAGAATTACAACCAACACGTGCGTTTAACTCTAATTAGTAAGTAGGTTTAAAACCGCTTTGCTGGTGGTATACTTGATTGCTTTGGCGAATTATCACTTTATAGCAACAGTTTCAAGAATACTTGATTAACGTTAACGACCTAACGTGTATCTGAATTCTCAAAACACCGAAATAAAATTTAAATAACATTTTTTTGTTCATTTTACGTTTTTTGCGTTTTATTTACATAGGTAATCCTATTCTTATGGCATGAATTTAATGACTCGTTTAGTAGCTTAAATTGTAGTATTTATAACTAAAATAATGTACGTTATACATGAACCCTCCTTCTATGAGAGAGCGACTCTTAAATCGAAGATGCAAATATTAAACCACGAGTTAGGCAAATGCTTTTGAATCGATCTAAATTAATATCTAAACACAGTACTTTGATGGCATAATTTCGACCTATTTGCATTATTCTATAAAAATGCTCCTATATACATAAAAATTGAACATTTATTAACTTAACTAATCATCATACCTAAAGAGCTTTGCTCCAGTCGGCGGAGTGCCCGCCATCACCTAATTAATGTTTATTAATTTTACGAAAATTACAGCTTGTGTTGGTTTTATATTTACACCCAACCACCGTAACGCTTAATAGGGAGATGAATTATATAGTTTTTTATTTTTGCGTCCCAATTTACATCACAGGATCGTAACACTATGCGAAAGTTACTGTACAAAAAAAAACACTTGATCTACCTTAATTATTAATATTAATGTTCACACTACATTTTTTAGCTCATTTTGATTTAGCTCATTTATTAATTTACAAAATTAAAAACCACACAGATGTGTTGGTTGAGTAGCCAAAATAGCAAAAACAAAACCCTTATGTATAGTAACGTGAATAACGTGATAAATCTGCATTAAAAATTACGGTTGTTTTTTAATTCTTAGTAAACGTGGAGGTGTCACGATAAATATAGGAATTCTACATTTACTATTTACCGTTAATAATTACTCTATCTTATAGTTAAATAAATTGTTACTCTAAGAATTAAAATGCACGTTTTTAGGGTTCTTATCCGAAGGGACCAAACGTGTAACTGGAATGGTCAAGTGTGAATTTGGTTTGAGAAATCAATTTATATCACTGATTTACTCATTCAGCGTTGTTTCACCTAAAATGTGTTTTTAAAACCTACGTTGTAAAAAATTATGAAAAATAATTAAATTTAGTAAGGTTATGTACTTACTTATAAGTAGGCATTCATAATCTCTAATATAACTACACTACATTAAATATTTTCATACTCATAAGTTAACTGTTAGTATGCTTAAGGGCTTCCGAAATATAATATATACAGACTACTTTTATTTGAAATATCGACCCATCACTTCTCCTGCTTTATACACGTCTCCTGGTATATCTTTAAACCTAATCTAGTGATTCCTAATTTGGTACGTAACTTCCTTATGAGGTCTAGGGGTGCCCTAAGAAGTAATTTTACTAAATTCATTTCCTGAGAATTCTACGCATAAGAAGTCGCGGGCATCCTCTAGTATACTTACTTATACATGGTGGAAAATATAATAAACAATAGATCTTCCTTATTAACAATTATGTACACACTGCGTCTGGGCTCGTCATTAACGTAAGCGACCTAACATGTATCTGAATTCTCAAAACACCGAAATAAAATAAAAAAATATTTTTTTGTGTATTTTACGTTTTTTGTGTTTTATTTACATAGGTAATCCTATTCTTATGGCATGAATTTAATGACTTAGTATAACTACTATAATATAACTACACTACATTAAATATTTTCATACTCATAATAAGTTAACTGTTAGTATGCTTAAGGGCTTCCTAATTATAATATATACAGACTACTTTTATTTGAGTTATCGGCCAGTCCCTTCTCCTGCTTTATACACGTCTCCTGGTATATCTATAAACCTAATCTAGTGATTCCAGATTTGGTACGTAACTTCCGTATGAGGTGTAGGGGTGCAAGTAAGAAGTAATTTTACTAAATTCATTCCCTGAGAATTCTACGCATAAGAAGTCGCGGGCATCCTCTAGTATACTTACTTATACATGGTGGAAAATATAATAAACACTAGATCTTCCTTATTAGCAATTATGTACACACTACGTCTGGACTCGTCTCCATGACTGAAGATGTAAAGTCATAGGAGCCTTAGTCGCCTTTTACGACATCCGTGGATAGACAGGAGTGGCGCTATTCTAACCCGACAGCCACTCGGGTTCGTTCTTCTATCAGTGTGTCTCAAGCGAAGTTAAATACTACAAACATAATGACACTCGGCATTAATATGTGAAAGATGGGAATTAAATATTGACCGTCTACCATGAACAATTAGTCTGAGTTTAAAAATACATATTTTACATACACTTGATCGACCTAATTAATATGTACACCCTATGTTCTTCATGAGTACATCCGAACGTTTATTTTTATTGCAAATGCGCATTAAAGAATTACAACCAACACGTGCGTTTAACTCTAATTAGTAAGTACATAGGTTTAAAACCGTTTTGCCGGTGGTATACTTGATTGCTTTGGCGAATTATCACTTTATAGCAACAGTTTCAAGAATACTTGATTAACGTAAGCGACCTGACGTGTATCTGAATTCTCAATATACCTACCGAAATAAAATAAAAAAATATTTTTTTGCGTATTTTACGTTTTTTGTGTTTCATTTACATAGGTAATCCTATTCTTATGGCATGAATTTAATGACTCGTTTAGTTGCTTAAATTGTAGTATTTTTAACTAAAATAATGTACGTTATACATGAACCCTCCTACTATGAGAGAGCGACTCTTAAATCGAAGATGCAAATATTAAACCACGAGTTAGGCAAATGCTTTTGAATCGATCTAAATTAATATCTAAACACAGTATTTTGATGGCATAATTTTGACCTATTTACATATTCTATAAAAATGCTCCTTATATACATAAAACTTGAAGATTTATTAACTTAACTAATCATCATACCTAAAGAGCTTTGCTCCAGTCGGCGGAGTGCCCGCCATCAACTACTACCTACAATTCTGTTGAAATCTGGTTTCCTCTTATCTCATATTTCTAGTGCAATGATTTAGTTACGCGGTCGTTGCATTGACGCAATGTTTACAAGGTTACGTATCAGAACGCCTAAAATTAATAAGCCTAATGTATCATAATCCCTAAAAGTTCATAATACCTAATGGTCTTTTTTATTGAAACCGTACATTTTTCAGGATTGTTATAAAACTAACCTAACCTAACCTAATGAGTTCTATACAATGACATTTAAAAAAATCCTGAATAGTTTTCGGTTTCTGTAAAAAAGACCATTAGGTATTATGAACTTTTAGGTATTATGATACATTAGGCTTTTTAATTTTAGGCGTTCTGATACGTAACCGTTTACAATCATTTAAAAATTCAGAAGAAAAATGTCGGACGAAGATGCGAGCAAAATCTGCTAAAGTGAACAAACAAATAATTAAAAATAGCTCAATCAGGTATTAAGTCTGTATGTATGTATGTAAACACTTTATAGTACAAAAGAAAAACCAGAACAATAGAATTAATATTAAGTCATCTGTACCCTTTTACCGTGAGTTACAATTACCATACTTGAAAGGGAGTCGAATGCGTTGTCCTTCGCACCTCACACTCTACAAGAACACTGTAAGGTCTACCAGGAACAGAGCATTCGATTGGCTAACGAGTTCGTTGTAACTCATGGTGAGGCTACAGTTCCAATTTTAATTAATTAATCAATGGCTTTCACTCCTGTTAAGGTGTATTTCGCCAATGTCTATTTATTTATATAAGTCCATGGATGTCACACGCGAAGACAATTGTTTGGAAAAGTTGCGGCCACACCGCTGCTTAAAAAACGGTGTCGGTACGGAATCGCAATGAGAGAGAGAGAGATCCGATCATACGCGACGTTTCTAACCCATACCGTCGTCACCGGATCTCTCTCTCTCTCATTGCGATTCCGTACCGACACCGTTTTTTAAGCATTGGTGTGGCCGCAACTTTAAAGAGTATTTTCTCTAATGCAATAAACAGAAGCTCTTGGGGTTAGCTCCACGAGACCACAGTCGTTACGTTCGGCAGAAAAAAAATTACGCACCTAACTGTGATTTTTAAATTAAAAACCAGACTCTTCCTTTATGATTCCTGATCGGTATACCTAGTGCAATAGAGTAATCGTGGGCACTGACAGGAGCTAGTTACCTTCGTGCCCTACTGGTGATCTTAGGGTTAGTCCCGATGATGGTTGTACGTTATTTTACAGACTGAAGTTGTTTAGAATTTCATTTCATAGAATTTTTTTCTCGTATTATCATTTCGTAGAATAATCAATATGTAGAATAATTACTTTGAAGACTTTTAAATCATCGTTTTTTATTTTAAATAAAATTCAATGTTTCTTTTTTCATATCATAGAATAGCAAATTAAATATTCTTTGTTCTCATATTATTTATTTAAAATATAACTTAATAACAATAAAATCAACTTATAGAGTAGGGTGCAGTTTGTGAAGGTGTGTGAAATGAAACGTTTGAAAAAAAGCATACGATTTTAATTTGCAGTCAAATGGTATCGCATAGCTTATTCAAGAGATATAAAAAAAATAACCTCGAAGGCTAAGGCGGGAGCTTGCTTCGCTTCGCTCCCGCCATAGCCTTCTAACCTAACCTATTCAAGTCGGTTCTGCCCAGAGAGGTCTTGCTCGCTCGCTTCGCTCGCTCGCTCACTCATATTTATATCATAATATAGTATTTATCTTATAACCCAACCTTCTAAAAAATGCACTGACCAAACAATATTCGTTGAAAAATAATTATATTGTTTGATAAGTATGTGTAATGAAAAAATAAAATTACAAAATTCATTGAATTGATTTTCTGTCGAATTTGTTTCTTTCAAGTAAATAGTTAAAAAAAAAAAAATATACGAAGCAAAAATACAAGGACCAAATAGTATATGAAACATTTTCTGTGAAACAAAATTCTGTAAATTTTCTGTCTGTAAAACAAGGGGACACCCCCGATGATAGTTACCAGGGGCCGTAGTCAAGATGCAAACTGAACACTATTTACTTGCAACGCACGTGGATGTCACCCCATACATTTTAAGCGATAGAAAAGAACATGTTCGTGTTTGCATCTGGCTAGGGCCCTGATGCCCTCCCAACCCCAACAAAAGTAGCTCCCCGTCAATATAACATCTTGTTATTTTTCTAATTAAAGTATCTAGTGTTACTCAAGAAGCTTTGATGAATGTACCAAAATCGGAGTATCCGTATTGCCTCTATAAGAGAACAAAAAAATCATTCACATCATACATACATACATATGTGCATAACGGTCAAAAACATTAACCACCTTTTTACAAGAAGACGCTAAACCAACTTACCTATTTTGTGGGTTGTTTTATTAGTATTGGCGGGAAATATTTTTTGTATTTAATTATTAACTTGTATACCACAATAAGGTCGTACTACGCCTACAAATGACCAATGATTTTTACTAAAAAAAAATATTTTTTTATGACACAAATGCAAATTTTAGTACAAAAAGTGAACTTAATGCCTACATCCTCTACCAGGTGACCTTCACATCAGAAAACTCTGGTTTATATAAGCAAACAGACAAATAAATACGAACATAAACGCAAATATACACTTTAACACAAATACCTTAAGTGCACACAAACACACACACAGCTTCGGGTCCGTGGGGTCGCTACTACCCAACAGCTCGCCACGAGCTACCCTGCGGGCTGCCCTATGGCTAGAAGTAATCATTTGAAAAACTTTAACTATTTATATCATTTCTACTATTTCTATCTTTCTTAAAATATAAAATGTTTCAGAAATAAGAACAAATTATGCTTCATGATCATTATGCGTCAAAAATGTGTATATATCAGAACACCCGATTGATCGACGCTGAATAATAACTGACTCAATCACTTTAACCTTGCGTTTGCACAAGTGTGTGTACAAATGGACGACAATCTCAATTACACTTTTAGTACAGACTATAAAAAAAAACGTAATTTTTACTTGAGTCATTCATATTTCCACAACACTCAAACAATAAGCTTAAAGTGAATTTTGATGTTTATTTGGGATTATTATTATAAAATACAGGAATTCGTCTGGATTATTGTTTTGGTTCGGTTACGTATCAGAACGCCTAAAATTAATAAGCCTAATGTATCATAATAACTAAAAGTTCATAATACCTAATGGTCTTTTTTACAGAAACCGAAAACTTTTCAGGATTTTTTAAAATGCCACTGTACAGAACTCATTAGGTTAGGTTAAGTTAATTTTATAACAATCCTAGAAAATGTACGGTTTCAATAAAAAAATACCATTAGGTATTATGAACTTTTAGGGATTATGATACATTT